>OZ005656.1:224670878-224973378 GCA_963930645.1 Salticus scenicus | reverse complement strand
GAGTAACGTATCGGCTGCAGCGACAGTGATGAAATTCCCCGGTGGTCCTGCTTCATCCTGCATCAACTGCCTTTGAATTTTTAATCTCAAAATATGAAATATATGAGCGACCAGAAGAGCTGACAGAACACCTATGATTCGTCTCAGGAAAGAATTTATCGTATGGAGCATCCAAGTGTTCTCTCTATTCCTGGATCCCGAAGTGCCCTAGAATTATGAAATATACGTCCTCTATGGTTTGCTTGAGAATTATTATAAAGAGGAAAGATTAAGAAATCTTACAATAACGTTTACGATTGCCTAACATCTATAATTCGTCTCTGGGTGAGTCAAAATTTTATAGTCTATAAAAAAAGGAAAATATTTTATTTTGTAACTACCCCCTTTTTCTCTATCCTTCAGTTTAGTCTGATTACTACCTAAAGTGGATTTGAATGAAATTAAACTTGAACTAAATAAAATATTAGTTTTGTGTTAGAGACAAAATATTTTTTAATAAAACAGATAATTAACGAAATTCTTTGTCTGTCTATTAATTAAGGAATAATTTATTTTGGAAAACTTATTTTAATTTGAAATTACCTCCTCAATAAATACATAAATTTTATAACCCATTAAAATATTTAAAGAACTTGGGTGTAATTTCGAAGAATAATAACGCAGTGTACGTTACAGTACAGTTTGGAGAATGTCTGAAGTTAACAATTTCTCTCCAACATGTACCAGAGTGGAGATAAGAATTTTCAGCAACAAATTAGAGAAGCAGAAATTTAGGTCAAAATTAACTAATAAGAATTTCACACGGGATTATTTTTAACTAAATTAGAAAATTGTATAAACTAATATTCATTCATGAAAAAAATGATTTATGATTTATTAAATTGTTGTTATGATTTATTAAAAGTTTCTTGTTTTATGATTTATTAGGATAATGCTTTAATATATATATATATATATTATTAAATCAGACTAAATTGATGAGTTATTAAATAAATGATTTAAACACGCCAATATCTAATTGTCACTAATTGCTCATATGAAATTGGGATTTGTATCTGTTTTGCAGTCTTACGGATGAAATTTTTTTGATATATTTCACCAGAAAAAGCAACTTATGGCAAGGCTTAGCTTAATACACTATCTACCAATAAATAATTGGACACTTTTGAAATTAGGCGTTTTGTCGAATATCTAAAAAGCATCTGTCTGTCTTGAAACTTTAGGAGTATAAGGAATATGTAATACATAATATAAGCAGGAGTTTTGCCTCAAAGAGAAAAAAGGGGATCAGTGAAAAACTAAAAAAAAATAAAAAAATAAAAAAAAAAAAAAAAAAAGTTTTGGATCACCCTGTAAAAGTAATGCTCGATTTTTACTTTGGCTATAACACGTGACTATGAGGCTTTTAATTATCACTACACGTTTTTTAGGAGTCAACCGCATATACTATTGGGGGTTTACCGATTTCTTAAAAGAAGAGGAAGTTTTATTCTTCTTCTTATTATTATAACACATAGGACATTTGACCATGTGCAAAGCCCTTATACTACAATTTCAATGCAAAACTTTTAAATATGTTATGAAATATAAACATTTTTACTAAAAAAAAAAAAAAAAAAAAAAAAATAACCACGTTACGTTAATTTCACGTTTTAACAAAATTTCATTTGCAGAATTTTTTAGCCAAAAGTGTTGATCTAATTATATAAAACCCAAACAAATATTGTATAAATTGAAAAAGTTGTCGAAGATAAAAGGAAATGATATTCAGTTAACACACAAGGAGTTGTACTCACATTATATTTATTTTTATTATTATTATAAAATTTTGAGAGGGACTTAAATCCTGTTCTTCTATCGCAGGCAGCATTTTAATTTACAAATCATTTGGTTGGATATTTCATGTAAGTAATTCAATACGTCCGACTATTAAATTATGCAAATAAAATTAGAGGTAGTGCATGCATAGTTAAAATTTATTTACTAAAAATGCTCATATTTCATTAGATATTTCACATTTTTTTTTCTCATTCTGATTGCAGTTTGTTGTGTCTAATGTAGTGTGCTTTAGTTTTCTAAAAATGTTTTTGCACTGGGCAGAATACACTATTTTTGAGTGAGCATAAAATGAGTCTTTCCAGTAATGCACACTTGAAAATCGAGTAGTAAATAACTTTAAAATTTCTTTCATAAAAGGCGAAATGAAATTTGAACTTATTAAAATTGTGCATTTCATTAACAAAATGCTGTTTTATTTCATTATCGAGGTTTACATATTATTTTTCATTCTTTTACCCTATTAATAAAACTGAAAACAGTTTACTTTTGAAATATTTTACCAATTAAATAACAACTAAACTGTTTTATTTCAAATGAGTCTTAATTAGCATATAACTTTTTTTTTTCTCCCCCCTCCTTTGTGATGTGCTTTGAGAGGGAGAGGGGAGTCTGGAAACATTCTCTTAGGAATTTACTGAAGCCATCCTATCAAATTTCGAGTGAAATTAATTGATAATTGAACTGAATTCAGTAGAGTAGCGAGCTGTTTCAATTCATGGACATGGCCTTAGAAGCCAAATGACCACTAGTTGACAGCGCTGTCCACTAACTGTCATGATGAAATTTTCTGGTTCCAATAGTTGTCACTCATAAAAGTATTATATGTTAACCCTTTAAAGCAGATTTCTCATAAAACATAATTTTTACACTTTTTTGATAGTTTTAAGTTATTTTAGATCTAAATAAGTGGAAAACGTTATATTTAAAATTTTAATTAATTTTGGTTCTAAAATATAGAGCGGGGCACCGGTGTTAAAGGAATAATCTAATTAAAGGAATCCCTAAACGCATCTGCGTTAAAGGAAAAATCATCATGGGACACGGGCGTCCCATGAATAAATAAAATATTTTTACAAATTGCATTTATTTACAATTACTTAGATATAAGAGTAGAAATAATTTATTACTGATCTTTTTTAAATAATCAAATTTAATTAGAAATAAATTTTTGAAATTGGTTGATAAAATTTTTTCAAACTACTTTTATTTAACATTTTTATTTTAGTAAAAAATTTACTCTGATTATCTAATAGACTTTTTATAGTAACTATTAGACTCTCTTTTATAATAAAAAAACTATCATATAATAATAATATTTGTAATAAGAGCGTCAAAAAATAAATAAGCAAAAGGGACACCGGTGTCCCATCTGCGTCAAAGAGTTAACCCGTTAACGCCCAAAATAATTTTTCAAAATATATTTTGGTGTATATTTCAATTCTAAACTAATACGAACAACTGAGAGTGAAATATATTAAATTTAAAAAACGCTTCTAATAGTTTTAAATTTAAAGCCTATCCTCATTTGGGAAACTTAAGTGTTCTTGCGAAAAAAAAACTTCGAGATAGAAAAATTTTGAGATAACAGGTTATTTTCCTATAATATGATGACAAATACCTCGAAAGTAAAGTATTATAATATATGTATATTATTATTCAACATGATCTAAGTTGGTATACTTGCGCAAAAAGCAAATATATATGTGCGACGAATGAAAAGCCATAAAATGATTATCCAAATTATGAAATAATAATTAATAGTAGGCACATAACCTTTCAAGAATCATTTAGAGTGATTCTATAAACTATCACTAAAAATCAAAAATTATTCAAAGAAACCACAAAAAATATATGGGCCATTTTGTTAGCTGTCCTCAAATGAGGACGTTCGGTGTTAATGGGTTAATATAAACTTTAAAATTTAGCACAATAAATGGATTCTGCATACTTTTATATTAGTCATGTTAAAGTGTTACATGAAATCAGTTAAATATAAACAGAGACAAAAGAAATAATATTTTATTTCTCCAAAGAAATTTTATTTCCTTGTTCAAAACTACCAGAAAAAAAAAAAAAAAAAAAAAAAAAAAAGAGAAAAAGTGCAATTTTCGTCAGTTAAAATAGAGTTATTCTAAAATCGAAGGCTTGGAATATTTTTTGTTCAAAGCATTAATAATGGAGTATTGTAACACCAACCCTGAACAGTGTTTGAACCTATGAAAAATTAGAAAATTTGTTTTCAGAGTTTCAATTTATAAGAGTCCCCAACTGGTGCTTTTACCCTAATTTGGGCAAGACCACCACACTTCAGAATGTAGAAAAAGAGCGGGGGGGGAGCTAAAAAACCCATAGAAATAGCATGGAAAGCAAACCAAAAAAAAAAAAAAACTCACAATGTCAAGTGTGTTAAAAAAAAAAAAAAAAAAAAGGCTCACACCGGAAGTAATAAAAGGACAAAATTGACTAGAAAAAGACATCGAAGAGCGGGAACGGGCGGGCTGGGGCGTTAAATATATCATCCAGCGTTAATACGACTCGCCTAGTATGTGTGCATAGTCGCCTGCTTGTCGATCTCGTTTCATTTTAAGTAGTTTTACTCATATTACAATAATATAACGACCGAATGAAAAGGGCATTTGTCCCACGACAACACGAATGCAAGTCATCTTGTGATAATATTGAATAAATATAGTGAAAATAATAATTTTAAAAATGTCCATTTTCATAAAATTGTCGGAAATTTTTAAATAAAATTTTAATTTTTCGATAAAAATTTAATTTTTCGATAAAAATTTAATTTTTCGATAAAAATTTAGAAAATAATCGAAATACTCTATAAATTAAATTTATCAAATGCATAATTTATTGGAAAAAAATAGTTACAAAATTTTTTATATGAAAAAAGTCAAATCTCATGTATTAAAAAACAAATGAATCCGCAGTATATCCAAAAACTGAAAGTAAAAATTTCACCAAGAAAAGACCATACCCAAAAATACCTACAAGAATTCAATTCTAAAATTGATGTTTTTCTGAAATTGATTTGTATGAAAAGGTTTGGTGGAGTGATTGATTCAATCAATGCATATACATAACATTAAAAAGGTATTAGTTTGAAAACGTGACATATATTAAAACAAAATAGGTGGAAGTGAGTTGGTCATACATCTGATTAATTATTAGAAGCAAAACAATCAATCTTAAAAATCTTTTAATTTGTAAAACTTTGCATAACACTAATATAAGAGCAGCTATAAGTGTACAAATATAATATTTTATTCCTTTCTTTCTAATTAAAGTTTATTTTTTCCTAGTTTTTGATCATCATAATATTTAATATCGATATTGTTACCCTTTTTAAAGACTATACCTCTAATAGAAACAGTAAATAATTAAAAGAGCTGAGTAGACACGGAATTGAGAAAAAATAAACTTTTTGTTGCAACTACACTAAAAAAGCTTTGTCCATAAAGGGCATAAAATAAAGATTTTGAAAATTCTTCTAACTTTATTTTATTGATGGTATATTTTAGACATGGATGCTTGACTTAAAGTACGCGTGTAATTATTCGTAAAGACGAGGACAGGTAACATAGTGTAGAATATAGATATATATAAATACCAGTTTGTCAAGAAAAAAAAAGAAGAAAAGAAAAATAAGAGAAAAGAAAATCGATTTATGTTTTGTGAACGATAGAGAATGACATGTTCTTTGAATGGAACGATCAAGTAACTGATTTTCATTATTATCTACCAGATGGCAGCACAATGAATGTCCACTGAATTTTGTATTGTAATTCTATAATAGAACTCTCATTTTCTCAGTTTACTTTATTTTTTTTCTTCCTTTTTCATTTACAGTGATTGACTTCTGAACTATCCACATATATAATATATATGTAAACAGGGATTAATTTTTCATTAGACACAAAAGGCCTGGACATGGAATCCCTCCAACATCTTTATTTTAAAGGTTTATATATATATTTGAAATACTGTTAAAAAATACTAAAGTTCTTTATAAACTTTTAAACAAAGTATTGCTTCATTGTATAAATGTATAAATTAATTAATTTACTCGTACAAATTTCTTATACCGGGTGATTCAAAATAGATGTTACAGCAATTATCTCGTAAACTAAGAAAGTAACTCTCGTAACTTTCAATTACAAAATTGGTGCAAATTAAGAGTAGATTTCATATACGGCATTTTTTTTTTGGTACAAGGGGCTGTATACGTATTAAATACGAAATTTAATTTTTATATGGCCCCTCCTATCATCTATATATTAATTTGAAACATGTTTTTGCCTGTCTCCACTATATTGAGAGAACTACTCGGTGTAAAAATTTGGTTGAGGTGTCTAAAGAAAGGTCTTGGTGTGTAGATGTGCTATGAGAAGAGAAAAATAAAGAAAAAGTCGAACGGTTCCCCCCCCCCCGGGGGAAACCGTTTCTCCCCCGGCGGAAACGGGTGGGAAACCGTTTCCCACCCGTTTTGGTTAAAAACACGTTTACGAGCTTAACTAAGCTTCAAATTACTTCACGGTGAAGAAATTGTACGTATGGGGACTAGAGTCGAATACTAAAAAATCAATATCTGCGAATTTGGAATTTTCGATTTTAAAGGGGGGGAAAAGGGGAAAAAGTAGATTTGGAGGGGAGGGAAAGGGTGGGAATTAGTTTGAGAGGGAAATCCGTTCTATACCCACACATGTAGCACCACATTTTAAAGGTCTTGAAATTTCATGTCGATTGGGGATGTTTGTATACAGTATAGTGCGACCCCTGGTGGTAAAATATGGAACTAAGTGATTTTGCTGCAGACCCTATCATGTTACATCTTTTTTTAAAGGTCTTGGTATTTCCTGACCGTTGGTGATGTTCGTACAGAACAAACTGCGCCCGCTGGCTGTGGAAAGTACAACTAAAGGATTTTGCAGTTGACACCACCATGTGACACCTTATTTGAAAGGTCTTGGAAATTCAAGGTGATTGGTGATGTTCGTATACAATATACTGTGCCTCCTGGTGGAGGAAAGTGGATTTTACAGCGCGTGCGTAGCATGCCTGCTATACGGTGCCGCAGCCACAGGCAGCGGTAATACAAGTCAGAGGTTCGTTCGGTTCAAGATTAATTTTTGAGAATTTTTTCATGTTATTAGCGGGCTGCATATACGCTGCCGCAGGCATCGGGTCACGAGCCCGAGTTCCGTTCTGTTTGAGGTAATTTTTACTTTCCGAACACTATAGTGAGGAAAGTATTGTAATCATGTCAAAAATCCGAATTCGAGATTTTGATGTTTCTATACGTTTTGAGGTCCCCTGAGTCCGTTTTCACTATTTTTACGATGATGTATGTATGTGTGTGTGTATGTGTGTATGTGTGTATGTATGTGTGTATGTCTGTGAGTGAACACGCTAGCGTCTAAACGCTTTGTTCGATTAACCTGAAAGTTGGTACGCATATTGTAAGTCACCATAGTACGAACCCTATAGATTTTGGTTAATCTAGCACTTATAGTTTTTTTACAGGGACACAAAGAAAAATTCTTTATCATTATGGCCTATAGGAGCAAAATCTTAAAAGTGCGATAGCATCTAAACGCCTTATTCAATTGAGCAAAGAATTTATACACATATTATAGGTCACAAATATTCAATCTGTATAGATTTTGGAGAATCTAGGTCTTATAGTTTTTTTACAGGGACACAAATAAAAATTCTTTATCATTATGGCCTATGGGAGCAAAATCTTAAAAGTGCGATAGCATCTAAACGCCTTATTCAATTGAGAAAACCATTTATACACATATTATAGGTCACAAATACGCAATCTGTATAGATTTTGGAGAATCTAGCACTTATAGTTTTCTTACAGGGACACAAAGAAAAATTCTTTATCATTATGCCTATGGGGCCAAATTTTTAAAAGTGTGATAGCGTCTAAACGCCTTATTAATCTGAGCAAAAAATTTTTACACATGTTATAGATCACAGTTGAACTAACTGTATAGATTTTGGTGAATCTAGCACTTACAGTTTTTTTACAGGGACACAAAAAAAAAAAAATTCTTTATCATTATGGCCTAAGGGACTAAATTTTTTAAAGTACGATAGCATCTAAACGCCTTATTGAATTGAACTGAAAATTTATATGAGTATTATAAATCACTGTTGCACTAACTATAAGCATTTTGGTGAATCTAGCATTTATAGGTTTTTACAGGGACACAACGAAAAATTCTTTATAATTAAGATCTATGGGCTCAAAGTTCAGTAGCGTTAAATAAAACATCGTGTAATAGATGGAGAAAAATGCTCAAACACTCTATTATGGTTTTCTCTCTTTTGTTTGTTTAACAACTCCTCTTTCTTTACTTTATCTACAAAACTGTTAATTACTCAATGTTCGGAAAGTCGAGTGGAGTCACTCCAGATTTTTTTTGTTACAGATGATTATTTTTTTTTATGATGCTTTCATTTAAAAATAGAAATTCAAACAAAATCGAGTTAAAGATATAAAACCATACACATTTAAGATTCATTTAAGATTATTTTCATGGGCCCGGGCATTGCCGGGCGAGTTCGTTCGGTTCCAGGTTATTTTTTTGAAATTTTTTTTATGTTATTAGCGGCCCGCGTATGCGCTGCCGCAGGCACCGGGGTCACAAGGCAGAGTTTCGTTCGGTTCCATGTATTTTTTTTTTTTTTTTTTTTTTTTTTTGTTACAGCTAATCATTTTTTTCGTGATGTTATTATTTAAAAACAGAAATTCAAACAAAATCAAATTAAAGGTATAAAAACATACAAATTTAAGGTTCATTTAAGGTATCATGGGCCCGGGCAACAGCGAGCGTGTTCATTTGGTTCCAGATTAATTTTTGGGAATATTTTTATGTTATTAGCGACCGGCGTATGCGCTGCCGAAGGCCCCGGGGTCACAAGGCAGAGTTTCGTTCGGTTCAAGGTTACTTTTTTGTTATAGCTGATTATTTTTTTGCGATGCTTTTATTTAAAAATAGAAATTCAAACAAAATCGAATTAAAGATGTAAAACCATACAAATTTAAGGTTCATTTAAGGTTATTACCATAGGTCCGAACAACGTCGGTCGGGTCAGCTATCATGTAGTATTTAACGGAATAGAAAATAAAAGATAGCAACTGTTTATTTGGAGTCAGTTTGACGTCACATTGACAGTACTTTGTTGAAAGTGATGTCATATATAGTATTTCTATTTATAAGTATTTTTCCGAATTTCTTTTTTTTTAAGCGAAATGTCGTAAATTATATTACATATTTTAACTTGAAATAAATTTATAATGATGTGATGATTTTTGAAACATTACAGTCAATAAAGTGATCGTCGAATTCGACGGGTTTCAGCTAGTATGACTTATATTTAGAAAAATATTCTCCTTAGTCTAGGAAGGAAAAAAAAATCTTGTTTCTAAGTGAAAATTTCGCTGAGTTATTTCCATTTGAAAATTCTAGAATTTTTCGCCAAGTCTTAAGGTGTTGTATCAAAAGTGAGAAATTGAAATTGCTATAGCTTTTGTAATAAGGCATAGGTTGATCAGCGTTTGGGGAATTAAAAAAAAATATTTTTCATTTAGGGAAAGACGGCTATTTTAAAATGTAATGACTATCTTTCCTTTAGTGAATACACACTAGAATACTCATTGATAATTTAACATCTAAAATTTATGAATAATTTATGTACTAAAAGGGAATTTTCAAATTAAATTTCTTTCTTTTCCTTTATGCATTCATTCTCTTACCCATATACATGGTACAGAGAAAGTATCGTTTTTGATGGAAACTTCCGAAAATTAGTTTTTTGTTATATTTGCATGTTTTCAGATCCTCTGAATTCAAAAACTACGTTTTTAGCGGTTAATCTCTCTCTCTCTCTCTGTGTGTGTGTGTGTGTGTTTTAATAGCATATATAAAGAACAAATATTAGCAGAAAGTCCAAATTCGGTATTCAAATCCGCATCATATTGCGATGCTACACTAAGCTATTCGTTATGTGTACAGGGTCATCCAAGAGAATTCAAATGCTTTACGTCTGTGAGCGAAATGTCTCATATGTACAGTGTAACATCTATAGGTCGCCTTAAACAAAATGAAAAGAATACATTTTTTATACGCATAAAAGCATTTTTTCTGTAGATTGTGTTATATCAATCATTCATTTACAGGGTTACTCAGAGTATTTGGATATATTGGAGCTATACTTGGGAATTGCTGGAAATGTATTTCATTTTGTGTTAAGTGTTTTACATATAACACTAAATTTACGTACACAAAGTACACATACTGTAAACAAAATAGTTTTTGGAGATCGATTTCTTTCTGTATAATATCACGTTTTGAGGCCTCCTGAATACGAAAGTAAAATTTTTAGTGGTTGATCTGTATATCAGCATAATTTAACAACAAATATCTTCAGGAAATTCAAATTTGGTACTTTGAATTCCATATCTAGTTGCCATTTCAAAAGTTGATCAAGATTTGCAAGTTTCAAGGAAATTAATAACAGACTTATTTTTGTTTTAACAAATGCAGGCCCTATAGTTAAACGTGGGTTGAGAAAGGCGGTAACTCCCCTGACATAGAATTATACATCAATACCATATCATAATCTATACAAAACATTATTTTAGGATATTAACAATAAATATGATTTCTTTATGATTTTTAAAGTAGAAAATTATTTAAATGTAATTTATAAGAATGTCTGTCCCAAAATGCAATCCATTGGATGTTTTTTGTGCATTCCTGAACATAAACCAATTATAGAGGACCTATTAATGCATTTTAAATAGGGAATATTCCATAGTAAACCTGGATAACAGAAATTTTAAAAATATTTACTGATGCTGGGGCGGGCAGACGAACCGATAGACAGATGGACAGTCAGACAAAAAAATATGCAAATTGAAATCATATTCACAGATAAAAATTGCTAGAAAACGTTTAATGTTAACGAAAATGCAATTCCAGCAAATGTCCAATAATAACCCTTAACGTAACTGAATATTTTTGTGTGCCCTGTATACCTAATGTTAATCGTACTGTATAATATAGAAAGCATTCTTTTGTGCATATGAATAACATATTTCAATTTCATTAAGATTTGTGCAAAGTGATTAAAATTTGGTTTATAGAAATATCTTTCATAGAATTCAATGCTTTGGAATACTTTTGGATGTCCCTGTATACAAACAAGTGATGGTGTTTACTCCATTTTCTATAGAAAATATCCGATAGTAAACTTTTATAACATATTTCAATTTTATTAATATATACATAAATTAAAGGTATTAAAATATGGTTTATAAAAATACCTCTCATAGAACACAATGCTTTTGCATATTTTCGGGTGTCCCTGTACACAAGCTAGCATAGGTGTTCACTCCATTTTCAATAAGGAACATCTGATAGTGAACTCAAATAATATATATCAGTTTCAGTAAATTCCATGAATATTCACGGTAGTTAGAGCGCGGACAGACAGAAAGACAAATGGACAGACAGGCAAATCGAAGTCATTAAAACTTTTCAATCTTGTTAGAATTGTTACAGAGCCGAAGTCATTAAAATTTTTCAACCGAGATGGAAAGAGGTAAAAAGAAATAAAATGCGAAAATTTCATACGGTTTTGCTAGTCTTTTAATTTTCTTCCTCTCTTAACGTGTTTTAATTTCCAGGTGATCCCCTAAGAAATTTAACAATTAATTTTTTTATTAATACGGAATAATGTAAATTTGCATTAAGTTCTTAAAACTGTTTATTTCATGTATTGGAATAATTTTAGTTGCTATATTAAAATGATGGATCTTTTTTAAATTTTTCTCATCTCATAAATAACCCCCTAAAGTGAGCCCGTTGACGTTGAAAAATAGATGCCAAAATTGAAAATAAATTGGTATAAGTCATCATTTTCAAACTGCAATAACTCAGCGATATTTTGACTTAGAGAGTTGATTTTTTTCTTCTTCTTCTTCTTCTTCTTCTTAGAGCGAGGAGAATATTTTTCTAAATATAAGTCATATGATAGGAGGGACCGTATAAAAATTAAATTTCGTATTTTAATATGTATACAGCCGATTGTACAAAAAAAATGCCATATTTGAAATCTGCTCTTAATTTGCACTAATTTTGTAATTGGAAGTATGTTTTTATCTTTCTTAGTTTACGAGATAATCGCTGTAACATCTATTTTGAATCAATCTGTATAGTGAGCACTTTGATAAGTTTAGCCATTTTGTAAATTTGTACCTTTTATTTTATTCATTATCTAGCCTCTCCTAAATTTTATTTCTAAAGAGAAAGCAAATACAGTTATTATTATTTCATTTTTTTTAAAAGTATTTATTAATTAAAACATAGTGACCAATGTAACGGGCAAAGCCGGTTAGTGTAAAAATGCGATGGTAGATGGCAGCACTACAGCAATGTTTTTTTACTTAGTAAAAACAAAATAATTCTGTTCGTATTTAATGGTTAATATGATTTCCATATGTCAGAAATGATAATTTTTTAAAAGAATATTTGTATTAAAATAAAAATATCGATCGTTATTTGGTTCAATAGTGAAATATTTTTAGAAAATCATTTATTAAGTGCATGAAGCTAGAGAGGCTAACAGCATGAAGCTTGTAAGCAAGTGAAACGCAATACACTTTTTCTGTTCCTGTATATAAAATCTTCATTTTTAAAAGATATAAAATAGCAATAATAATAGTATATTAAGAAGAAAATGCAAGTCTATACCCTTTATTTCTTTATTTGTTAATTGATTATTTATTTACTTTCCTTACAAATGCAGTAATTTGAAATAAAATCATAACATATATTTCTAAATACTAGTATCTATATATAGGTTTTCTTAAATGATTAAAAATTTTAGATGATAAAAGTAATTCAATGGGATATTTGTAATAAATGTTACATGCAAAATAAATATTTTCTATCGTTTTAAATATATATATATATATTGCAGATAGAGATATTTTTTGTAAAATTTATATTGTAAAATAAATAATAATTTCGCATTTTTAAATGTATTCAAATTACTTGTAATGATCCTATTTTTAATGTTATTTTCGTCAACTTTTATTATTCGATAAACTGCAACAATAATATTTAATCAATCCTCGAGATGGCAGCACCAAGATAAAATTTTAATTTCTCTGGAATAAAATCACGAATTTCCAAATTGAATATCTTCGGGTTTAATTAAAAAAAAAAAAAAAAAAAAAAAAACACTTCTGTATAAATTTAATTATTGTCTGATAACAGCTATCGATTTATTATTGGATGCATTTAATATTTCAAATTGTTTAATTCAATAAAATGTTTATTTATTTTGCTCTTGCCGATTTTAGTGGTGGTGATTACGGAATGAAGGTGTTAAGGATTAAGGCCAAATGCCTACACTTGAAACCTGGGCCTATGGCAGGATGACCTAGTTCGGTGTCTTTCTAAGGAGTTCTGACCCGAATTTACTCGATTTCCGAATAAATCCATGGAGAACTCCTAATGGATACATCAAAAAGCGCAACCTGGAATCGAACCTAGCATTTCCCGTCTACCAGGTTTGAGAGCAGAACCTCTCGGTAACCGGTCGGACCGTAGGATGGTTGGTTGGAGGATTAAGGCCGATTGACTCCTTATGTGTCCTAGGCCTATAGGGGGAATGCCCTCCGTGGGGGTCTTTCTAAGGGGTCCTAGCCCGTATTTACGCGAGTTTCGGAGGAAACCACGGAAAACTCCGAACGGCTAGGTCGATGAGCGCGACCTGGGATCGAACACGGCACCTCCCATCTACCAGCTTTGAGCGCAGAACCGCTCGGCCGTTGGTGGGCCCCCGGACCGTAGGAATCAAGAAAGATAGCTAAACGTTAAATCTAGGCCATGGGTAGAATGCTGTTCTAAAGGGCCGTAGCCAGTGTTAACGGGAGTTTTGGAGAAAACAACAAAAATTTGAAATGGCAATGTCGACAAGAGCTGAAATCGTACATGGTACCTTTTGTCTATCAGTTCCAGTGTTTGTTGTTGTGTGGGAAAAGACTATTCTCTTCCACTTACAATTTCCCCTAACCACATGGGTGTTTGGTGAAAACGCCGATTGACTGCTCTAGGATCTTATGCCTGAGGTAGAGTGCCTTCCGTGGAGGTTTTTCTAAGGAGTCCTACACCGTATTAACACAAGTTTTGGAGAAAACCACGGAAAAATCTGAACGACTTGTCGACGAACGCGACATGGTTTCGAACCGGGCACCTCACGTCTAACAGCTTTGAGCGCATAACCATTCGGTCGAAGGCGGACCCCTAACCACATGGGAATCCGATGTAACTATAAAGGAAAATGTGTTTACAAAATTCTTCATTACTATATATGTATTTTTTTTTTCCGTGTTCACATTTGAAAAATTTCCGAACATTTAATTAGAATTCGCTTTCAGTAATTTAATCTTTATAATTCTGAATTTTAAAATGCTAAAGATTAACTAAGTGCATTTTTTTAGTTGTAAAATGGAATATACAAAAATTTAATTAATACACTTTTGGAAAACGATTACAAATTTAACGGTTGTGACTTTTCCGAATGTGAAAAGGAAATTAAAAAATATACATTGGCTAATAAGTTAACCTGTAAATAGTATTTCTTATAGAACTATCACCAGTTGCAAAACGGTTCTGCGAAAAAAGATGGTTGACAGTATGTGCCAGGTACGAATCCAGGTCGCACATGTTGACCTAACCGTTCGGAGTTTTCCGTAGATTTCTCATAAACTTGCGCAAGAACGGTCTTGGACCCCTTAGGAAGATCCCCATAAGGCCCAGATCTCTAATGCATTACATGGTCTGGATGGGTTGCAGAGAATAAGGCCGATTGACTGCACTAGGGTCCTAAGGCTGAGGTGGAGAACCTCAGGGTCATACCACGGGGTCTTAACCCGCATTTGAGCATATTTAGGAGAAAACTACAAAAACTGCGAACGGGTAGGCCTATGAGCGCGATTTGGGATCGAAAGCAGCACCTCACGTCTACCAGCTTTCAGCGCAGAACATTTGGTGACAGAAGACTTGAAAATTCTAAGAGAGAAAGATGGGACCCTTGTGGCCAATTGGCAACGCTGCACTGCTAAAACACACTTTTAGAAAATAAACAGAATCCTCTCATTTTTGAGAAGTTTAATTTCTTATAATATTTCGGAGTAAGAACTTCTTAATTTTAAGATTTTTTTTTTTTTTTTTTTTCTGTCTCATTTAACCATCATTTCAAATTTTAAATCACTTTATATGCAATTGGTGAAGTTCTAGAACAGAATAGTCTAGACTACGAAAAGTCTAGAAATTCCAAAACATTAACTGGATAATTAATATAATGACCTAATGAATAAACGAAAAAAAAAAAAAAAAAAAAAAAAAAAAAATTATAGATTTAAATAAAAAACAGTTTCAAAAAATTTCCGTTGTCGGGGACCGAATCCACTAAATCATATTTCGTAGTACGATGCTTTACATTGGAGCTACGCCGTTCGAAGATGAATCACCTTTCGTTATAATCTTACAAGAATGAATAGTTAAAAAAAAAAATAAATAAATCTTAAAATGAGAAGTTCCTAATTGGAGCTATTATATAAAAGGAGACTTCTCAAAAATGAGAAGATCCTGTTTATTTTTTAGAAGATCCTGCCATTTTTTAGAACATTTTGTTTATTTTGGAGAAATGTGTAAAAGCATTTACTGTAACACTTTTCACGAAATTAAACTTTTCGTAATAATAATATTTTTCACTAATATTCCCATTTCTGAAAACGTAATGGCTCTTTATTTATTTTAATTTTTTATTTTATTTTTTGAGAAAAAAAAGAAAAAAAAAATCTCTACTTTTTTGAGAAAAGTCTTCTTAAAAAGATATGAGGAGGCTCATCTTTGCCTTTTTAAGTAGTTATTTTTAACAGTGTGGGGTTCAATTCTTAGTTGAAGTTTCTTCCATGATTTTATTTCTATAAGGACCCGTATTTATGTGAGTCTTAGCTTGTATTTATGCAAGTTTAGGAGTAAATCACGATCAACTCTTAACAACTAGGCTGACGTAAGCAATCTGGTATCGCATACGGAACTTCTCGTCTCCCACCTTGAACAGCAGCGTTTTTAGTTCATTGCTGGGATGCACCTGCTTCGAAAGCAAAGTATCTTGGTCACTGGTGAAGCACTATCGTTGAGAGCAGATAACCACTTTGGAGCCTACAAGTTTTAGTAAAGCTCTTGAGAACAATCGAATAATAGATAGAGTACTTTCTGAAAATAAATGACAATAAAGTATTTTAATTAACATATAAGTTATTTAACAATTCATTATTTTAATGAAATACAAACAAAAATAATTCTTTAGTTCAATTATTCTGATATAAGTTTTATTTTTTTGTATACACAATAACAGAAATGATAATGTTCATTTTCAAAATAATTTTATTCAAACTACGAGATTTTGAAACTTGTGTTTTCAAATCTTGCTGAAATATTTTTTGCAAGTATCTTGAGAGAAAAAAAAAAAAAAAAAAAATATATATATATATATATATATATATTAATAAGCTTATGTAAAAATTATCTTATACAATATACTGTAATAAGAATCAATAAATAAGCTGCATAACGTATAAAACAAGTTTAATATATATATATATATATATACATATATATATATATATACATATACAGCGTGGGGAAAAAGTCCGTAAATACTTTAAAAATTCATAAAAGTCGAAAAAATAATGAAAATAAAAAACGGTTTGCAGGTTTAGCATTGATAGGTCATGGGATTTTTTTGTAAGATAAGAAAAAAAAAATCAAAAAACAGCCGACAGATGGCGCTGGTGCGAACGACTTAGTTGGAATTATGCCAATAAGACAGGCGATTATAAATACTTATGCACTTGATCCGGCAATGAGGATATTTAAAATCCTTGGTATATCGATCCCCTCCATCTAATCTGTCGGAATTGAAAGATGCAATCCGCCGAGAGCAGTCATGTATACAACCGGACATGCTGCACTCTGCCGGTGCTGGGTGTTTATGATACGTCTGCAATTTGTTATCACCTGTGGTGGTGGACAGAACAGAACACTAGCAAAGGGGGCAGCCTACCTTTCGGTTTGTGGCTATGAGCGTAGCTCACCCCCTCACCAAAACACAATCTAGCTCTCCAGCGAGCCCGCGGACAGGGGCACGGGCCCGGGAAAAGTCCGCGGGAAGGGAAGACCCACAAATCTCGCATTGAGCAACTAGCTGCTCTCCGGCGGGTGTGCTAGGCCGGGTGCCAGGAAAATCCACTTGAGCCTATTAGAGGAACAAGGCCTGGCGGTGAAGAGTAGGTGACAGATTACAAGTAGAGTAACCCTGGCGCCTCGTGCCACCAAGGCACACGCAACATAACACATCACCTATTACTTTAGCGACGGATGGTTGAAAACCCCCAGGCCACAAAGGCATAGAGCACAGTGGACGCGGGGGAACATCTGTCCATCCGACATGCTTCTCGGCCGCGCCGCCTCGTCAGTTCACCGGCATAGCCGGCTATCCAGGGGCGCCACTTCGGAGGTGAGGTCGGCCGCCGCAACTAGCTCCCCGCTACCTGAGTGGTGGACATGCGGAACACATATTGCTATAATAAATGATTTGGTCACATTATTTTTGTTATTCGCGTGTCTTTTCTTTCACTTTTGTACGAAACGCCACCTTTCGGCTGTTTTTTGAATTCTTCTTCTTCTTTTTTTTTTTTTTTTTTTTTCTTCTTATCTTAAAAAAAAATCCCATGACTTATCGATGCTAAATCTGCAAACCGTTTTTTATTTCGGTTATTTTTTTTTTGGGGTTTTAAGATCTTTTAAATTATTTACGGAGTTTTTGCCCACCCTGTATATGTAATTTTTTTCTGAAATATGCTTTATAAAAAAATGTTTCTGCTAAGTGCATCGAATGTTTAACATTATGAAGATGTTAGAAAAATGATTAAGGTCGATTGCCTATACCAGAGGTTCTCAAAATTTTGAAGCATGGTATTTAAAATTCTACATGTAAATTTAATTGTAATGTTTGCAATTTTTTGTAAAATAATTATTAAAATTAAACAATTCAAAAATAAACTTTTTTTTTTTTGGTCTCTGTAACTGTAATGACGGTGGATAACGCTTGAGAGTGTAATTTTCATTTTTAAGAATTGTTTCTCTTTAATTAATTAACAAAATTATACCAGATATAGGCATAAATAGGTGAGATACTATGTATATATATATATATATATATATATATATATATATATATAAAGAAAATAGAAATTATGTTAGTTTAGATGCGCCCTACTCATCCTATCTTATACTATTAAGTGAGCAATATTTGTATATTTCACTGTTCTCAACAACGGTAACTCGGAAAGTCACGAGATTTAACACAAAGGTGCCCCCGAAGGGTCATTGGGCACATCGAAGTCATATTTTCGAATTTTTTATTAGTTTTTTCTTAATTAATTAAAATGTGAAAATAATAACCTTTTAATTTCTGATAAATAAGCCATTTAAATTTTAACATTTTATCCATAATTTAATTGTTGCCAATTTTTTTTTTCGACAAAATAATAATCTCCTTATATTATTAAAATCTGTACGCGTGTGTGTGTGTGTGTCTGTGAGAAACGGCTTGAAACAGCAAAAACTCCGCCGCTAACGGTCGCACGGACTTCGAACAGGTACCGTCGGACAGAGAATTCATCGCACATCTGGGTTATCTAATTTGCTAAACGATGCGACCCTAATTAGCGGAGATATTAATTAAAATGTCGACCATTGTCTAACGAAAAATGACCCAGAATTCATGATTAAATGCTTAAAAAGCGACATTTTTCCGGAAAAAGTGGAAAATAAATTAGAAATATCAGTCGTATTGTTACAAACAAGATACCATCTCCTTATATTATTAAAATCTGTACGCGTGTGTGTGTGTGTGTGTCTGTCTGTGCGAAACGGCTTGAAACAGCAAAAACTCCGCCGCTAACTGACGCACGGACTTCGCACAGGTACCTTCGGACAGAGAATTTATCGCAGATCTGGGTTATCTAATTTGCTAAACGATGCGACCCTAATTAGCGGAGATATTAATTAAAATGTCGACCATTGTCTAACGAAAAATGACCCAGAATTCATGATTAAATAAATGCTTAAAAAGCGAGATTTTTCCGGAAAAAGTGGAAAATAAATTAGCAGTATCAGTCGTATTGTTACAAACAAGATACCATTGGAAAGGGCTTTTTTTTTTCTTAATCCGATGGTTTAAACGGCTTATCGATCGGACAATTAGATTTTTTAAAATTAACTAAACTATAAAAAAATATTGACAACAAATCACAAGAATCTTAGCTTTGCAGACGGTAGTCTACAGCAGTCTTGAACGGAAAGAAACACATCTGGTATTTAATGAGGTCACGTGTTTCGTACTGCGATTAAAAATTGCAATTTTCTATTTTCTTCGATTTTTCAAATTTTACACATTTTATTTAGTATACAATCTTAACACCACAAAACAAACTTGCAGTTCAAGTTTCATCGATTTTGGTCAATAAACAAAATATTTACATTTTAATTGCAAATTAAATTTTATCTTTACATGCCTCACATTTTGTCTGTCGAAAGAGGATGCCAATTTCAAAACGACACAAATACACTTAAGGTAAAAATATTTATTTTTCTATTTACTTCCATTAACCGACTAACTTAGATAATGGAATTCGAAATTTCACCTGACTTACACAATTAGAGGTCTCATGGTGCTGTAATAATTTAAAATTTCAATATTTCAGATTCAAATTATGTTTAATTTTTTTTTTTTTTTTTTTTTAATACGTCATTCGATATATACACATTTTAAAGTATCTCAGCTACTAATTAAAATAATTTCATAAGTCATACATCATTGGAAAGCTTTGTTGATTTGGTATCGAACAGTGGAATACAGAAATTTGTACCGCCAGATGGCGCTGTAATACTTTCAATATTTCAATTTCTAATTATGATTAAATTATTTTTAACGCATCATTCGAAAGATATTTTAAAGTTCTTTTAAATTATCGAAAATTTTCACCAGATTTATACGTTTTGAGGTGTCCTGATTCAATTTTCTTTTATGGCGCTGTAATATTTTCAAATTTCAATATTTCAATTTCTAATTATGATTAAATTATTTTTAATCCATCATTCGAAAGATATTTTAAAGTTCTTTTAAATTATCGAAAGTTTTCACCAGATTTACACGTTTTGAGGTTTCCTGATTTCGTTTTCTTTTGCATCTCATCTAAATGAGTTAGATCGTTCAAAATTGGTGTACGTAGGTTAATTAAGAAGGCCTGAAAGGGTGGAGAAGAAATAGGCGTGCACCGCGCGCGTATCCCTTAACTTGTGAGCGCGCAGAGCGCACGGGACTGGGCTGCCGGTTCGATCCATGGCGCTTTAATATTTTAAAATTTCAATTTCTAATTATAATTAAATTATTTTTAATACATCATTTGAAAGATATTTTAATGTTTTTTTTTTTTTTTTTTTTTTTTTTTTTTTTAATATTATCGAAAGTTTTCACCTGATTTACACGTTTTGAGGTCTCCTGATTAGGTTTTCTTTTCCATCTCAGCTAATTGAGATAGACCATTCAAAATTTTTATACATAGGTTAATTAGGAGAAGCTGAAAGGGTGGGGGAAGAAATAGGTGTATAACGCGCGCGATGCGCGCGAGATTTCACTCGATTTACAGGTTTTGAGGGATCCTGATTAGGTTTTCTTTTGTATCTCAGCTACCAATTACAATAATTTCATAAGTAATACATCATTAGAACGCTTTTTTCATTTGGAATCAACAGTGGAATGCAGAAATTCGTACCGCCAGATGGCGCTGTAATATTTTCAAATTTCAATATTTCAATTTCTAATTAGGATTAAATTATTTTTAATACATCATTCGAAAGATAGTTTAAAGTTCTTTTAAATTATCGAAAATTTTTACCAGATTTATACGTTTTGAGGTGTCCTGATTCAATTTTCTTTTATGGCGCTGTAATATTTTCAAATTTCAATATTTCGATTTCTAATTATGATTAAATTATTTTTAATCCATCATTCGAAAGATATTTTAAAGTTCTTTTAAATTATCGAAAGTTTTCACCAGATTTACACGTTTTGAGGTTTCCTGATTTCGTTTTCTTTTGCATCTCAGCTAAATGAGTTAGATCGTTCAAAATTGGTGTACGTAGGTTAATTAAGAAGGCCTGAAAGGGTGGAGAAGAAATAGGCGTGCACCGCGCGCGTATCCCTTAACTTGTGAGCGCGCAGAGCGCACGGGACTGGGCTGCCGGTTCGATCCATGGCGCTTTAATATTTTAAAATTTCAATTTCTAATTATAATTAAATTATTTTTAATACATCATTTGAAAGATATTTTAATGTTTTTTTTTTTTTTTTTTTTTTTTTTTTTTTTTTTATATTATCGAAAGTTTTCACCTGATTTATACGTTTTGAGGTCTCCTGATTAGGTTTTCTTTTGCATCTCAGCTAATTGAGATAGACCATTCAAAATTTTTATACATAGGTTAATTAGGAGAAGCTGAAAGGTTGGGGGAAGAAATAGGTGTATAACGCGCGTGATGCGCGCGAGATTTCACTCGATTTACAGGTTTTGAGGGGTCCTGATTAGGTTTTCTTTTGTATCTCAGCTACCAATTACAATAATTTCATAAGTAATACATCATTAGAACGCTTTTTTCATTTGGAATCAACAGTGGAATACAGAAATTCGTACCGCCAGATGGCGCTGTAATATTTTCAAATTTCAATATTTCAATTTCTAATTAGGATTAAATTATTTTTAATACATCATTCGAAAGATAGTTTAAAGTTCTTTTTAATTATCGAAAGTTTTCACCAGATTTACACGTTTTGAGGTGTCCTGAATCAGTTTTCTTTTATGGGGCTGTAATATTTTCAAATTTCAATATTTCAATTTCTAATTATGATTATTTTTTTTTTTTTTAATACATCATTCGAAAGATATTTTAAAGTTCTTTTATATTATCGAAAGATTTTACCAGATTTACACGTTTTGAGGTGTCCTGATTTCGTTTTTTTTGCATCTCAGCCAAATGAGTTAAATCGTTCAAAATTGGTATACGTCGGTTAATTAAGAGAGCCTGAAAGGTTGAGAAGAAATAGGCGTGCACCGCGCGCGAATCCCTAACTTGTGCGCGCGCAGCGCGCACGGGACTGCGTTGCCGAAGGCAGTGGGGACCCGGTCCAACTTTATAACCGATGACAAAGGATTTTTTTTATTTTCTTTTCTTAAGAATAAAAATTTTATTTTTGAAGGAATATGTGCGCGCAGGGCGCGTATATGTTGTAAAATGTGTACCCTTTCCGTGTTGATTCTCAAATTTAAATTTAAATTCATTTACTACTTAAATATAATTTAAATGATTTACTTTATAATCTTTAAAGTTTAAATTATTAATTAAATGAATTATATCGTTTAGTGCTATTGTCTATTTGATACTGCCATTGAGTTAAAGATATATTAAAATTTGAAATAAGAAGCTTAATGATAATTACTTTTAGTTAAAAGTTATATTCCTTATTAGTATAATTATGTTTAAGTCATTTGGAATAACTTTAATTTACTTACCTCATATTTAAAAGCATGCTTTGCTAAAATTAACTTAAAGAAAATATGTTTAAATCCTTTCACGGATTGTTCATTTCGCTACCTAACAAGGAGATTTATATTGTTTAACTGCAGAGTCTTTTTGCTTAGCCCATAGATGGCGAAAGACTCGTAGCGTCGTGTTGCTATGGTTATAGTAGGCGTTGCCGAGTGTACATCATCGAGTAGCTATCACTGGAATCCGTTCGTTTCTATAAAAGGAGGTAAGGAATATGCAATCGTTCTCTTAAGCTCTTAAGCTCTTAAGCTCTTAGGCTTTTTGCCTCTTAGCCTCTTATGCTTTTATGTTTTTTTTTTTTTTTTCAGTTTAGCTCAAAGTCATGAGCTGGTATTTTAATTTAGTTATAAAGTGTTTAGTTTTATAATGATTGTGAATTACGTTTTGTGACTTGATATTTTCGACGATACGTTTAGTGTATCTAGTTATGTCACAATGTAAAATTCGTTTTCTATTTAAACTCTACATGGCAGTATTTTAAAGGTCTTTAACCTTTCGTCAGCAAAGTATATATTCAAGTATTTTTTCTACTTATTTAATGTTACTCATCATTTTGTTTCAAGTTTAACAAACAGTTTTGTTAAACTTATTTGTCTTCAATGAATGCCACACATATTTATCATTTTTATAGCTTATTAGAGCTGAGCAACTATCGTATATTTCACAGCTAATTCTGCTAATTTACATATGTGATAATTGATTTTTTCACAACAAGCGGTTATGGGCAATTTGGCTCGTTGTCAGCTCATAGCATTTAAAATTTTGATAATAGTTTTTATGGCATTCTAGTTTTTTGAAGATAAGAAATTGAAATGGCAGTGAGTTTAAATCCCACAATTGAAAAATTACGGATGAATAATTATATTACGTGGGTCAAGGACATTAAATTTATTTTAATTGAAAGAAACTGCTGGAATATAATATGTAAGAAAGAAAAACTGCCTGTTGAAGATGCTGAGGCTGGAATAACTTCAAAACAAGTGGAGGATTTTAAATCACGTAGTCGAGTTGCATTATCTACAATTTATCTGAATACATCGCCTGAAGTCAGGAGCATTATTGAAAATTGTGATTGTGCTATTGATGCCTGGGAGACTTTGAAGAAGACCTTTATATCAGACTCAAGAGCTCATCATATGGGACTGTTTACAGAGTTCATTAATTCTAGAATGTCTGAGAATGAAACAGTGAATTCTTTTGTAACCCGGTTATCAAGAATACTGGACTAGCTGCGTGAAATTGGCCATGCTATGGAGGATGTGTATTGCTGTTTCCAGCTCTTGCAACACTTACCATCTAAGTTTGAATCTGCAGTGCAATATTTGTTGCGTTGGAAGAATGATCAGTTCAAGTTCCAGAGTATAGTGTCCGAGTTAACAGCGGAGGAATCACGTCTGCAGCTTCGAGAAGGTGATATCAAGAAAGATGCCAATAACAGTGTTCAGATACAGAACGTTCAACACAAAGGTAAAAAACCTTTAACTTGTTTTAAGTGTGGCCGTATTGGTCATTTAAAGAAAAACTGCTTTTTGAATAATAATGTTCAATTTAAACCTAGAAATTTAAAGTATAACTCCAACGGTCGTGACAAATGCAAATCCCCCCCCCCTCCCCTCCTACTACATAGCTCAAGCTAATTTTAGTAATTTAAGGGATGATGACAGCTTTATTTTTGATACCGCTGCTTCAAATCATTTTCTAAGAAATTTAGATCTTTTTGAGCATTATACTTTTGTGGAGGGAGACGAGCTTTCTGTCGCGATCGATGGTATTAGTTTTCCTATTATTGCTAAAGGAACTGTTAAGTAAAATTTTGGTAAAAATGTATTGTATTTAAAAGATGTTTTATATTCCCCAAAGATACGGAAAAATTTAATATCAGGTCCTAAATTAGATGTGAACGATGCCACATACACTGGCGGTAAGGGTCGAGTGTCGGTATTCGGTAAAGATAAAAGACATATTTTTACTGCTAAAATTAAAGACGGTGTTTACTACTTATATCCTAATGTTTCTAAAGTTAAAAAGGGGAGTAAAGTGAATGGGTGGCACCCAGAAAATCCTTCAGCTTCTCTTGCAAAAGTTAATGAAATTGGGTATTGGCATGCTCGTTTTGGGCATGTAAGTCCTGATACTATTGTAAATACTAGCAAAGAGAACGGGGTGAGGGGTCTTCCTAAACTTAAGTTTAAGAAATTTTTTTGTGAACCTTGTAGGATTAGGAAACAAAACCGTGTGTCTTTTAAATCATCCGATGTTCATGGCGTTAGATCACCGTTAGAGAAAGTATTTATGGACGTTTGGGGTCCAATTGAGGTAACTGGTAAAAATGGAGAAAGGTTCTTTTTGTCCATAATTGATGGATTTTCTAAAAGGGTTGCTGTTTATCCTTTAAAGGATAAGTCTCAGGTTTTTGGTGTATTCCAGAGGCACATTGCACGGGCTGAACGTAGTTTGAATAAGAAATTAAAAGCTATTCGTACGGATAATGGTTCCGAATTTGTAAATGACAACTTCAATCATTTTGTAGTAAAAATGGAGTTGTTCATGAGTTAACTAACACGTTCACACCTGAGCAAAATGGGTTAAGTGAGCGGTTTAATCAAACTTCTTTAAATTGTGTTAGAGCTATTATCACGGATAGTGGTTTACCTTTTTCTTTTTGGCCCGATGCAATGTTGTATTTCGCGTTCACTTGGAACCGTTTAATCCACAGGGGACAAACTAAGACTCCTTTTGAGTTATATACTGGATTTAAACCATCCGTAAGACACCTTAAGCCGTTTGGGTTAATTTCGTATGTAGGGATCCCAAAACAACATAGAAACCACAAGCTTGAACCTAAGGCTAAAAAGGGAGTACTGATAGGTTATTCACTAAGGACTAAAGGGTACAAAATTTGGTTGGAGGATGAGGATAAAATAGTTGAAACTATAAACGTAACGTTCTCTGATCAGCTATTTAGTAAATGCAGTGGAGCGGTGATGGGCACCTCACTGGAGGAATTGGACTTACTTCCGGAAAGTCCAGTTGATTGTCAAGCTTCCGATCCTGTTGACATTGTTTTCGGAGGTGGGCCCGATGATTCTAGTGACGAGTCCGTCGATGAAACTCCTGTAGATAAATCTTCTTTTAAACCTCTTTCTTCAATTACTTGGAATAGGAAACCCGTACCCAGAAAAATGAGTAACAGAGTTGACATCTTCTATTACCCGGATAACACTAAAACTAGGTTGAGATCGATGAACGATGTCAAACAATATTGTGATAAACATAATTTAATTTTTGACTCTAATTTTTTTTTATTTCTCTAGTAGTAATATGTTTGAGGGGGTAGTGGATCAGCAAAACTCGAATAACCCAACTTCAAGTTTAACTCATAAAAAATCATGACTAGTTATCCCTGTACCTAAAACATATAATCAGGCCGTTAAATCTTCAGAATGTGTTGAATAGAAAAATGCCATGGATGATGAGATAAATAATATGAAAACCCGTAAAGTTTGGCATCTGGTTAATTTACCGGAGGGGAAAAAACTTTTGGGAAATAGATGGGTATACGCCGTTAAAAGAGATGAGATAGGAAACGTTGCCCGCTTTAAAGCGAGGCTCGTGGCCCAGGGCTTTCATCAGATAAAGGGGGACACTTATGACGAGACGTTTTCACCCGTCGTTAATTTCTCAGTAATACTTTTTTTTTTTTTTTTTCATTATTGGTCTCATATTATAAATGGCATAACGTTCAATGCGATATAAAATGTGCTTATCTTTATGCACCTTTAAAAGAAGAAATTTATATGTCTCAGCCAAAAGGATATGTTGTAAAGGGAGGGGAAAATATCCTTTGTAAACTAGACAGAGCGTTATACGGCCTTCATCAGAGTGGTCGGCTCTGGTATTATGAGTTAAATAAAGTACTATTAGGTTTGGGGTTTAATAAATTTAACTGGTGTAATTGTTCATATTATTTTGAAAATTATATTGTTTTATTAGTTTATGTAGATGATTTAGTTTTGTTTGGTAAAAATCAATTTCAAATAGATAAAATTTTTAATTTATTAAAATGTAAATTTGATATAAAAATTTTAGGTAAAACCAAGAAATTACTTGGTGTAGAATTTAATTATGAAAACAATTCAGTACAAAATTTTCAGGAATTATATATTAATGAAGTGTATGAAAGGTTTAAGTCGTTTAATATTCCTTTTTGTTCGTTACCTATTGTAAAAGGCATTAAATATTCTAAAAAAGATTGTCCTACTAATCAAAATGAAATTGATGAAATGTCTAGATTTCCATATCGGAATATCTTAGGATGTTTATCTTTCATTGCAAACAGGACACGACCTGATATTGCCTACGCAGTTAATATATTCAGTCAATTTCAAAATTCACCGGGGTTTAATCATTGGAATGGGTTAATTAAATTACTTGGGTATGTTTCGTGTACTCGAGATTTAAAATTATATTTGAATTGTTTTAATCCATGTTTAATTGCTGTCTCTGATGCTGATTTCGCGATGAATAGGGATGACTTTGTATCAATGGGGGGACAAATTTTATTTTTGGATAATAGCCCTATTTCTTGGAAAACTTTTAAGCACAAAAGTGTATGCCTTTCAACCATGGAAAGCGAATTTGTATCCATGTGTGATGGGGTTAAAGAATTAATGTGGTTTGATAATATATTACGAGATTGTATTGATTTTAAATTAATTTCTATTTCATATGAACCACCAATACTTTTTGCTGATAACCAAGCAGCTATTAATTTTACGAGATCTCCTATAGAAAATAACAAATCTAAACATATTAATGTAAAGTTATTTTTCATCCGTGAATGGTTATTTGAGGAACGGTTTAATTTAAAATATGTGAATACTAAAGATAACTTTGCCGATCCCTTCACAAAGCCCCTTACTAAAAGTGATATGCCTAAATTTGTAAATAAGGTATTTATTAAGTAAATGTATATAGAGTAAATTAAAAATTTTTTTTGAACGTATAATATATATTTAAATTTTTTGAAATTGAAAAATGTTTTTTAGAGGGATATGTATGCATTTTCTTGGTGGTTTTTTTCTGCGTTTTCCATTGTGTAGTGATGTATAGTTCAGTTTAACTTTTGTATGAGAGAAATTCGTAGCGCTACATGTAATTGGTTATATGTATGTTATATAAATGTTTCATGCATTTGTGAATATCATCGTTTTTTTATTTGACAATGGGGAATGTGGGAAAGAAAGGTTTCCTTGAAATGCTGTGCATATTTGCTCTGTATTAATATCTTGTTCTTTCTTTTAGTAGATGTGTATAGTATATTGATAATGCTACTTATTTTTGAAATTGTGAGTTGGACTCTTGGACTTATCTTATGATTTACAAGATTGACAAAACTTCTAGCTTTGTGTGGAGTATATTCTGTAGAAGACATATGTGAATCTGTTGTCAAGTCACTAAATATTCAAGGAATTTTTTTTATTTCTTTTCTAATAAATTTTATATTGTAATTGCTGACGTTTGTGTTTGTCGAATCAACACGGTGGGGGGGCCTTGTTGTAAAATCTGTACCCTTTCCGTTTTGATTCTCAAATTTAAATTTAAATTCATTTAAAACTTAAATAAAATTTAAATGATTTACTTTATAATTTTTAAAGTTTAAATTATTAATTAAATGAATTATAGCGTTTAGTGCTATTGTCTATTTGATACTGCCATTGAGTTAAAGATATATTAAAATTAAAAATAAAAAGCTTAATGATAATTACTTTTAGTCAAAGTTATATTCCTTATTAGTATAATTATGTTTAAGTCATTTGGAATAACTTTAATTTACTTACCTCATATTTAAAAGCATGCTTTGTTAAAATTAACTTAAAGAAAATATGTTTAAATCCTTTCACGGATTGTTCATTTCGCTACCTAACAAGGAGATGTTATATCTTTTAACTGCAGAGTCTTTTTGCTTAGCCCATAGATGGCGGCAGACTTGTAGCGTCGTGTTGCTATGGTTATAGTAGGCGTTGCCGAGTGCACATCATCGAGTAGCTATCACTGGAATCCGTTCGTTTCTATAAAAGGAGGTAAGTAATATGCAATCGTTCTCTTAAGCTCTTAAGCTCTTAAGCTCTTAGGCTTTTTGCCTCCTAGCCTCTTATGATTTTATGTTTTTTTTTTTAGTTTAGCTCAAAGTCATGAGCTGGTATTTTAATTTAGTTATAAAGTGTTTAGTTTTATAATGATTGTGAATTACGTTTTGTGACTTGATATTTTCGACGATACGTTTAGTGTATCTAGTTATGTCACAATGTAAAAGTCGTTTTCTATTTAAACTCTACATGGAAGTATTTTAAAGGTCTTTAACCTTTCGTCAGCAAAGTATATATTCAAGTATTGTTTCTACTTATTTAATGTTACTCATCTTTTTGTTTCAAGGTTAATAAACAGTTTTGATAAACTTATTTGTCTTCAATGAATGCCACACATATTTATCATTTTTATAGCTTATTAGAGCTGAGCAACTATCGTATATTTCACTGCTAATTCTGCTAATTTACATATGTAATAATTGATTTTTTCACAACAGTATACTTTAACATGTGCGCGCGCAGTGCGCATGGGTCTGCGCTGCCGAAGCCAGTGGGGACCCGTTAGGATTTTTTACCCTATCAGAATTTTTTTTTCAGGCACGAAGGTTCAGGGAAAGAATACGCGCGCGGAGCGCGTGTATCCGTACCCCTTAAGTTATGCACGCGCAGCGTGCACGGGTCTCCGCTGCCGAAGGCAGTGGGGACCCGGTCCGAATTTTTACCCGAAGAGAAATGATTTTTTAAATTTTCTTAAGAATAAAATTTTGATTTGAGAAGGAATATGTGCACGCAGCGCACGTATACCTTCACACTTGTGCGCGCAGCGCGCATGGGTCTGCGCTGCCGGAGGCAGTGGGGACACGGTGGGAATTTTTTACCCAATCAGATTTTTTTTTGGAGGCACGAAGGGTCAGGGAAGGAATATGCGCTCGCTGCGTGTGTATCCCTTAAGTTGTGCGCGCGTAGCCCGCACGGGAATGCGCTGCCGAAGGCAGTGGGGACACGGGCTGACTTTTTACTTATTCATAAATGATTTTTTTTTTTCAATTTTTTTTTTAAGACTAAAAGTTACTGTAAGTGATTCATGTGAAAATACTGACCCGCTAGCGGGCGAAGCTCGCTAGTCTCCTTATATTATTAAAATCTGTACGCGTGTGTCTGTGTGTCTGTGTGTCTGTCTGTGTGAAACGGCTTGACGCAGCAAAAGCTCCGCCGCTAACGGTCGCACGGACTTCGAACAGGTACCGTCGGACAGAGAATTTATCGCAGATCTGGGTTATCTAATTTGCTAAACGATGCGACCCTAATTAGCGGAGATATTAATTAAAATGTCGACCATTGTCTAACGAAAAAACGATTCAAAATGGCACGCGATCATCATTTTCTCCCGGGACCGCTTACCTTGAAAGAAAAAGGAAAGAGAGAAAATTTCGTGGGTTTTTGTAAAGCGATCGCTTCCGATCTGTTGGAAATATCGAAAATACACCTGTACCATGAGAAAGGGCATTTATTACCGATTCTTACGGTGCAATTTCTTTTTTAAATACGGATTTTTTATATTTAAAAAAAAAAGTTTAAGAAAGGGTCGAAAATTTGGTTTTTTCGCGGTCGTCTTTTTCGAAACGCCATGTACGACCGAGTAACTCTTCCTTTTCTTAACATCTGGTATATAAAGGAAGGCCATTTAATCCTCTTTCGAACCATATAAACATTTTTTCAAAATACGGATTAGCGATCCATATTTTTAGATTTTACGAAACATCGATATTTTCTTTCGCAAATCATTTTATAACTCACAAAGGTTTAGAGATAAATCATTTCTTTTTTCTTTTTTTTGCATATAGATCTCGCTTAAACATTTGAATTCCCAAAAGATTGAGAGAAAATTTCAAAAACTGAATGAGTTATAATTTTTTTTTATTTTCAGTATCGCGGCAGTTTTCGATGAAATTCTGAATCTCTAAACCATTGAAAATGCTTTACTTCATTCGAAAATGAAAACCGTAATCAAATAATGTAGACGTAAGTTTCATCACCATGGCAACCTGGGACCCGGGCCAACTTTTTACCTAATGACAAATGATTTTTTTTTTCTTAAATTTCTTTTCTTAACACTAAAAGTTACTGTTAGTGATTTATTAATTATAGTGATTCATTTGAAAATACTGCACGCTGGCGGGCGAAGCCCGCTAGTTATAATAAAAAAAACGTACATATTTTTAAAATGAGGAAAATAAATCAGAAAGATTAGAAAAAAAATTAGAAATATCAGTCGCATCGTTACAAATAAGATACCAAATGAAAGGGGAAATTTTTGCAAATCCGATGCATTAAACAGCTTATCAATCGGATGATTAGTTTTTTCTTAATTAATTAAAATGTGAAAATAATAACCTTCTAATTTCTGATAAATAAGCCATTTTATCCATAATTTAATTGTTGCCATTTTTTTTTCGACAAAGTAATAATCGCCGTCTTTTCCCGAGTGAAAAGGAATAACTTTTTTCTCCCCAATGATCAATCTATATATTATTACTATATCTATGTATGTGATACGATACATTAATAATTTGGGTTTTTAAAGTTTTTTTTAAATAGATAAATTAAACTCTATGAACCATATTTTTATTTTATCAGTTTCATTAACAGATCCTGCTGGGCGATTTTTTAAATTTTGGTGTTGAAGTACACCGAACGTGTTTCGACAAGAAGTTTAATATAGCAACAGCCCTTTTAATCTAAATACGCATCAAATATATAAAAACATAAATGATTTATTTTTACACAAAATTTACAGAACAAATGCAGTTTTAAAGATAGGAAATTTATTTCAACAACTCTATTTTAAACCTAAAAACAATTAAAAATATAAGCAGAATATAAAGGATTCTTATGTATAAACAAAAAAGAGTCTGATAAAATTATTAGCAACTTCCACTTTTCATACAAAAAAAAAAAAAAAAAAAAAAAAAAAAATCCATCGCTAATATGGCGACAAAAATTCAAAAACCGCCAATGGAGCGACATAATAAAGTTGTGTAGCATCATAATGTTTACCTATTTATTTATTTTTTTTTATATAATAATCACTATGCTAATTTATCATACAAACAAATGAGCCTCTGTGTGTTACTGCACTTGCACGCTGTCAAACAGAAATATTTGAAAAATTCAAATTAATATTTAAATAAATAAATAAAAATATCTTTAATGGGAAATATATATAACCATAAAAATATTAGTTGTGTTAAATACGGCAGAAATATCGCTCATAGCATATTGTTACAAGGGATTAAGTCTTATTGTTACAATGGATTAAGTCTAAAATGGTGACAAAAATTCAAAAGGAGCCAATGAGAACTATATTAAGGCTGTACTATCAGATTTACAACTCATGAATTATATATAAACACAAAAAAATAATTTTCTCATGCGACAGACGTAGCCGGTCACAGCATATTGTAATATTTGGCGTGAAATTGCTGTCATTTATTGGTTGATTGGATAAACAAAATAAACATATGAAATAACGAAAAGCAAATATTATGTTGTCTAAACCCAGCTACATTTGAGTCCAGTCCGAGTTACATGTGAACAACACGTATAGTGTTGTTCAGATGTAACTGGGATTCAAATATAAAAGGGAAACTCCAATTTTTTCGATACTATCTATTTCGAAACTGTTATATAATAAGCACCTAAATGGAAGCTCATTGGTAAACTATTGTCACAGGTAATAGGGACAAGCGCCCGAGTTGCAGTGGATGACCAAATTGCTGCCGAATGCAGCAGGAACCTAGAGCGAGCTTTTGAACAATTTCAGTAATTTATTTTATTTTTATAAAGCTATAAAGAGTTTCCTTTAAATTTAGTGGCCAGCGAAGCGGGCAAAGCCTGCTAGTTTCAAATAATGTTACCAACTCAAATTTCCCCATATCCCTACTGATAGCTCAGAGAATCTCTTCTTGAGTGTAAATTTATGAAAAATGTGGAAAACAAGTAACAAGATCCTATTAAAAAGTCTTTGAAAAGCACTATAGAAAGTCTCTACGAATTCAAAATCTGCCACTTCATCCTGGAAAAAAAAAAAATAAAAGTTGATATGATTAAGGACAAATACCCTTACTTGGCAACATTGCTTCCATAACACTTTCATCCGCACACATCGGCAAGGAAGGTTGGTTGAGTGATTACAAACAATGATGAGAGAGCTTGATTGCATAACAGTGTCAAACTTAAGGAATGTTTTTTCTTTTTCTTTTTCTTTTCTTTTCTTTTCTTCTTCTTTTTTTTTTTTTTTTTTTTTTTTTTTTACATACTGTGGTGGGTGTAAAGAGTCTCACAACTATGACATTAAAAATAATTTCCACTATATTTTCCTATTTCTGAGCTGTCATAGGCTACAATGTTTTACTTTCTTACTGAAGCTCTACTTTTTTCAATTACAAAATAATTATTTTCAATAAGACGCCTTTTTTTCAGAAATTTAGGCATATTATTTCAATGTATTTATCTAAAATAATGTAATATACACATAACATTGGAAACTTTCAAATTAATCAATGTAAAAAGAATACTGTAATAAAAATAAATGCTTTCATCTTGCAAGAAAAGTCTCTGTTAATTAAAACTACCGGATCTGCAGATAAGAAACCTCAACGTCCTATTTGCATCACGTAATACTCAGCAGATCATTTTTATTTATTTCAGTTCAATTTAATTAATATAATTTATATATATGTAACGTATTTAATTGATTGCTGAAAGAGAGATGACAGTCACAACACAAATGGAGACGAGGCGTTCGTTCAAGCAGACATCTTTATTGCTTCATCATTGCAGAGTAGGGACGGTGTTAAGACGAATGGAGTAATCCGATAAGTTGCCGATGCGCGCTGGCCGCACGCACGGGCCTCCGGCCACGGCGTTCGAAGGGGGATAATTACAAGATTACGTTAATTTCGGAGGGCTGGCCACATGGAAAAGTTTAGCAAGTCAAGAACGTGTCAAAATCGCTCCGTTTGTTTACTGTTTGGGCTTTTATATCCGTAATTTCTGGTGTAATTTGGCGTAGTTCTAATTCCAGCCCATTTTATTTAATTGGTTATTTTGTTCAAAACCAACGCCTTTTCCTGTCCTTTCATTGTTTTTCATTGGTTTTTTTTTTTTTTTTATTCTGCAGACCTCGCGATTCGGATCGGCGCCATATTTTGCCAAATTCTGCCAAACCATTAAAACATTATTTATTGCTTTGTATCTGATATGAACTAATCAAACCGCAAATTAAACTCTTCATTACTTTTTATGCTATTAAACTTACAGCTTAATATGAAATCTCCTTTCGTTTATTTTGCAATATTACTTTGAAATATAACACGACTACCCTGAAACTCTGAAAATGTTAATTTAATTCTTACTTCTTTTTATCTCTGAAAATGTTAATTTAATTCTTACTTCTTTTTATCTCTCTCATTTCATATCCCCCCCGTCCAAGCGAGATCCCCCGGGTTTGCCTGCAAAGCCGTGGGAGCTCACCTGGAGGTAGACGATGTTCCAGGTGATACGGACCTAACAATTTTGATTTATTTTTCACAAATTTTACTTCTATCATGACTCCATTTGCCTTGGGAATATACAGAAGGGTTACAAGATTAACAATAAGCTTGCTGATGAAAAAACATATTAAGCACATTTCAACTGTCTAGATTAATTGATGATTACACAATATACTCTTCATTATATTTAGTAAGCAAACACACATGAATACTTCATATTACAGATTACCCAAGTAGCACGGGAACGTTCTGTGAACGTCTAATAACGGTTACAGTCGTTCAAACACCGTGTTTCGTGTCAAGAGAACGTTCGATTAGACGTTCAAAAATAGAATTACTTAGAACGTTCTGAAAAGGTTTGCTTTGTACCATCTATAAAACGTACAAGTCTAGTTCTATGAAAAACATTCAAGTGTATCACCGTCGTAGCACGTTCTGTCACAGTGTGATTATAACGAATATGAGAAAATGCCCTTTTTTTTCAGTTTTTTTCCTTATTTTCAGTTTCAAATTTTGTTGACATGTAGAATAATCATTGAAATGTAATAGAGATGCGGTGAGAAAAAATTGCAAAATTTTAAACTTTAATTATATGTTATTATAATCATTATAATTATTTATAATTTTATTTAAGTTTTATGTTGTTGAATTCTGTCAAACACATTACTCCAGATTACTTTTGCAGATATTCATTATCATTTGCTTCTTAAATTGTTAATAAATTAAGTTACGAAAAATTAATTTATTTTATTTATTTATTTATTTATTTATTATTATTATTATTATTAATATTTTGTATATACCAAGAAAAATGTGTTGGATGCTTGGGAATTTTTGATCTCCGGTTTTCCATGGGTTTATACACTCTTGAGATGTCCAGAACACAATTCTATCATTCTTTCAAAATGCCAGTCTGTCTGTTTTTTTTTTCGTGTGTGTGTGTGTGTTATCAAAGTTCTGTGGACTCTGTATCTCACAAACCAATGGACGGAATTTAACCAAACTTGATGTTTAGTTAGACTTTAAACTAATTTGCTAAATATCAGGAATAGATATTGACCTAAATATCAGCTTTGGTGCCCATTAGCTTCTGGAATGTATCACCAGATAGGGTTCGCTTCTATTCTGTAAATTCTCCCTTTTATAGGGAGATTATATCTCAGCTTCTACAGTGCACAAATGCACCAAACTTAATATGTGAAACAGATATTATGTAACACTACGCTGATTTAATTCGGGTGCATATATTGACCAACTGGTGGCGCTGCTCTCCTGCAATTTAATCCCGTTAACGTAATGGCAATAATTCAGTTTTTGTGATATAAATAATTATAAATACACTGAACTTGGTATGTAAAATTAATATCATATAAAACTTTGCAGAATAATTTTGTCCGTGCATATCGGACAACTGGAGACACTGGTATGCTGCAATTTAATTTTATTCAAGGGAACGGAACGCAATAGCTCATTTTCTATGAATTATAAATGCTCTAAATTTGGTACGTGAAATAGATATTACGTAAATTTTACTGATTCAGTTCGGGTACATATCAAATGACAGGTGGCACTGTTACGTTTCAACTTACGGGAAGCCTGTACCTCACCTTCTATAATACGAATACTTATCAAACCTTGTATGTGAGACATATATATAATGACAATATGTGTTGCTTCAGTTTCCGTATATATCCACCGACGGATGGTGCTGCTATTGCTTTCTGCGATTTTTCAGATATCTGTATTTCAGTATTTTTTGGTGGAAAATGTACAAAATTTCATATATAAAAACCTGTGTTGATTAAATTTTTATGATTAAATTAATAAATTTTAAAATTTTATGGTTGATGTATCTCACGAACTAGAGAACGTAATTTATTCAAACTTGGTTTACTTGGACTATGACCTAAAGTGGTGGCGATTATATTTGTTAATAAATCGTTCAATAGGTGGCGCTGTCATACCATTATTTTCAAAATTTTCAATATGTCATAATAGGTCAAAATTTCGTATAAATGTACATGAGTAAGCATTGTTTTTAACTTTTCCCTGGAAAATTAAATATATATATATATATATATATATATATATATATATATATTGGTATTATTTAATTTAAAAAAAAAGTATGGGCAATTTGTATAGTTCATCGCTTTCGCTATTGTATTAAAATTTTTAATATTCTTGCCAGAAAAGTCGTCTATACTTTTAAAGCGAAAGGATGAACCCTAAATCTGTGATAGATTAAAAGAAAGTTATCGACTTTTCACATTTTTCATTATGTAAAATACATTTCTTAAGATACACATTTTGTATACTATAAAATTGATTTTTTTGGATATTTAGTGTTATATTTGTTTGAGATGAAAATCGTATACATTTACCATGGAAAATAATTTTGATTGATTATTTTAGCAAATAATATTTATGACATCGACCTGCGCAGGAAAATATAGAAAAAAGTTTTAGGGTGGCCTCAGTATAATAATTTTTAAAAAGGTTAAGTTTTGAACAGTATGAAAAATCTTTATTAGAAACGGGTGTTATTGAATAAATTGCTTGATCGACAGAATGTTTCTCCGCGTGTAAATGCCATCTGCTCTGTTTTTGCACAGGAAGTTTGTATTTCTTGGCGTGGCTTGTTGGATCCAAAATCCAAAGCTTCTGCCTACTGCTTGTTTACTCATCATATTTTGTATTTACATTCAGAGTTAACTTTCGTTCGGATACACTACAACAGTTTCAAGATACAGACAGATAAGTTCGTTCACTTACTTTTCCATTTTATAAAATTTTCATACGTGTGCATTGAAATCTTACAAAATTTATTAAAATTTATCAAAAAAACATATAATATTTTTAAATTAAATTTGAAATTTTTAAATTTTTTACATCTTTCACGCTAACTCCTAAATTTATTTCGTTTGATATTTTATTATTACAGTTCAACGTTGTAGTTTAAACTACCAAGCCCATGCGAATTTTTCGCACTTTTCTTTTCTAATTTGCTTTTAAAATTTGAAACTCATAAATATTATACCGAATTCCCCATGTAATTAAAATTTTAATTTGCCAGAAGCCGAATTATTATTAGTAACAAATTAATATTGTGCAATAGTGAGACCAAGATCATTCAAAGAAAGGTTTCAAAATAAAATTCATAATTGAAGGCCCAGTTTCATACTTTCGCAGGCAGTACAGTTATAGTGTAGGATTTCCATGATGCCTTATAAATTTTTGTCGCGATGTTGGTGATGACTTTTTTTTTATTTTGGTATATTTTGTTTTAAAAAAAAAAATCTTATTTTGATTATATTTTTATATTTATGATTTTTAGTCAATTTATGACAATTATTCATATTCTGTATAATCTTTAAAGTATTTCTATGCTTAAAATGACGCTTATAAAGATTGAAGAAGCAATTTTTAAAAATACAGTTTTCCATAAAATAATGTAAGCAGACAAATTTCGTAATTTTTTCTTATTTGTTCATTGAGTTGAGTCCGCATGCTTAAAAATTGTTCATTTTTAAATATTATTTTTTATCCTCGCGTATTTCAATAATTACACTACTATATCGTTTCGGCAAAAATTAATTGCAACTGATCCACGTTAAAGAAACATATAGATAGATTTTATCATGTATGTTTACATTTTACATTACACTGTAGAAATGTAAAAGCAGGGAGAAGTATTAAAAAAGAAATAGTTACTAAGGTGAATCTTAATATTGCTGAATGTTTTAAATTTTGAAGTTTATTTGTTTTATTTTTATGGTCCAAATATGGTTATATTCTATTGTTAAATTATAATGATGCAAAATCTAGGGGGGAATAATAATTAGTTAGCAGGAGGCATATTATCTTAAATTTTTTCAAAATATTCCAGAACTTGAATTTATTTATTTATTTGTTTTTGAATTCAAATATTTATCTAGAATATTCAAAATACTTGATCTTTTGTTATACCATATTTCAATGCATGTAGGTAAAATTTTATAATACTAAGACAATTATTTATAAAAAAAATAATAATAAAAAGATAAAATAAAAAATACACAAAAAATAAAAAAGAAAAGAAAAGATAAATAAAGGAAAGGAAGGAAAAAAAAAGAAAAAAATAAGTAAATAAAATAACAAGTGCAAAACTTTGAACAGACACTATAAAATTCAAGAACTCGAAGCAATTGTTCCGGGTCGAGAAAATACAGAACCCTTCCTCAACCGAACAAAGTAGGCACGAGTGCTGCAAAAAATCTGCAACGTAACTCTTGTATTTGTAGCACTCGTGCCTATTATGTTTGTCTGACGAAGGGTCGTGTCTTCTTTCGACCCGAAACAATTGTTGCGAGTTCTTCCATTTTATTATACATGAAATACATTTTTAGCACGTTCAAAGAACGTTCAAAAATTGTTTACATAACGTTGTGAGAACGTGTGTATAGAACGTTTTCAGAACGTTCCTACACTATTTTAGAACGTTTACAGTACGTTTTCTAGAACGTTCTGAAAATGTGTGTAACGTTTTGAAAACGTTCTAAAAACGTTTAGAACGTTCTGAGACTGTCTACATAGAACTTTCTCTGAACGCTTCTATAACACCGATGGTGATAGCTACACGTTCATTGAACGTTCCCTGAACCGTACTATTGTACGTCTTCAAGATGGACAAATAGACGTGTATAACACGTTCAAAGGGAACGTTCTTAGAACGTGTTTGCAGAACAATATTTGAACGTTCAGAGAACGTTTCGGTGCTGCTTGGGTACTAGTAAAACAGAACAACTGTATGATATTATATAGAAAAAATAAATAAACATATTCAAAAAAGTATTATATATTATATTCAATAAAGTAGTATATAAAAATAAAGTAGATTTTTTTTTTTTTTTTTTTTAAGTTTTTTGGCCAATATTGAAATAGAAACGTTTCTAATTGGCTGTAGTACACCACCATAACAATATTTTTTCTTCCTTTGCTTTGTAATAGTTCGTTCATGTTCGAAAAGTTCTTCATTTAGGTCTTTTCTTAAGATGAACCGTCCAGTCAAAGTTTTTTAAAGTCATTATAGTCCTAAATCAAACTTGGTATGAACACACTTTTTTTTTTCACTTATTCTATTCAACACTTAAAAGTTAGTGACATAAACTTGATATGCACATAATACGTATTGAAAACATAAACAATGTTATAATATACTATACTTAATCTGAAAAAATAATAATATGGATATTAAAAATATTACTGACACTTAAAATTATGTACTAATACTGGACAATAGCAATGCTTAAAAAGTAAAAAAAAAAATATTCAACACAATAGCTTCTCTAACTTGCTCGTGCTAATCAATTCCTTCAACTTACCACAATGATACAAAACCCTAAAAATGTTTATTCACACAGTTATGTTTATGGGTGCAGAGACCCGTGAAACTCTGTGAGAGCTTGTCAACAAAAAAAAAGTAATATCTGTAAAATGTAAAAAGTGGTTTTTAGACAAGTCTCATCAGAGGAGGGAGCACACTGGTTGCCTCATGCCCTTCGGGGGTCTCTAATCAGATGAAGTCCAAAAGAACATGAGTAAACAAGGGCCTAAAAGAAAAAGGGGTAAGGAGTGGAGGATCCTCATTTCGTGAAAACGTCTACTAATATTTGTAAATAAATTAATATTTGTAAAAAATTAAAAATAAAAGAGTTAGAGGCACGCCAGTGCCGCTGAGCGGAAGAATGGAAGATATATCTCCCGACATCCCTCCGAATTCTCCGACTCAGCTAGGATCCTCCTCCAATACGTAATGGGACGATAGAAAAGCAAAAACAAAAAAAACTTATTCGGGTTACCTCCTGACTGCTAAAAGGGTTTATTCATGATATAGTTTAAATTTTTGTGGATTATTATAATATCTTAGTTTAGAGGAATGTACAATTTCAGACTGTCTTTTAAAATGAGGACCTTGTCTATCAATTTCAAAATTTACGTGAGATAACTGTTTTAAAATGGTATAAGGTCCTGAGTATGGAGCAGTTAGCTTACGGGTATTCGGATATTGAAATACTTCATATAATACTTCATCACCAACTTTAAATGTAGCAGGGAAAAATCGAGCGTCATACCTTACTTTATTTTTATTATGATATTCAATTGTATGTTCTTTTGCCAATTTTCTCGCTTCATCAACCTTTGGATAATAATTGTTATTAGGAATTAAAGGGTCATAAGGTAAATTTCCAAACAATAGATAATTAGGTGAAAATTTTGTAACAGAATGAGGGGTAGCATTATACTGGCTTAAGACCTACTCTAGAAATTTTGTCCATGGTACTTTAGATGAAGCCGAATTTACTTTACATTTTAATCTAGTTACAATAGTTTGGTTCAGATGTTCAACTTTCCCGTTTGTCTCCGGGTGATGACTGCTAGTTAACAGGTGTTTAACCATATAATTACGTAAGAATTTTTTAAACCGTGATGAAGTAAAGGCAGCATTTCTATCTGTTGAGTAATTTCTCAGGGACTTGAATTTGGAAAATCTGCTTTAAAAAGTTGGTATAAGTTTCCGTTGTCACACTTTTGGATGGAAAACCCCACACATAACGTGTTGGATGGTCGACGACCAAATGCTAGTATTTTTTAGTTGAATTGTAATAATTAAATCCACCAACAGTGTCTAACGACAAACATTCAAATGGTTTATCTGTTGGAGGTACCTGCTGCAATAAGCCAAATCTTTTTTGTTTACATTTTTTTATTTACTTGGCTGGTATGGCAGTGCTTAACAAAATTTTCTATGTCTTTATTAATGAAAGGCCAATAATATTGTGGAGTGATTAAATTGATCATTTTTTGAATTCATGGGTGTCCAAATTGTGTGTGGGCTTTATTTAGCAATTTTAACCTTAGTGACATAGGTACGATTATCTTATATAAAATTTTCGTTTTTGTTACTATGAGATCATTGACTTCAACATACTTTTTACTATTGACTATTGTGTTCTCTTCTTTTTGTAAACGTTTTAGATCATTCAAGTCAAGGAGATGTACATGGTGAGACATATGTTGTATTACAGGTAATGGAGACAGCATATCAGCTTCTACATTAGTGGTTCTTTTCTGATATTTAATTTCATAGTCAAACATACTAAGCTTAAGGGACCAGCGGAAAAGACGTCCTCTAAGATTTTTAACATTTTTAAGCCAAGTTAATGCCGTATGATCAGTATGAATGACACATTTTTCCCCATGTAAATAGTGATGAAATTTATCTGAAGAATCTATATTTTCGGAGACATTCTTATTCAGTTATAGCATAATTTTGTCCATAGTCTTTTAAATTTCGTGAATGGTATGCTATTGGATGTAATTTTCCTTTCTCATCTGGCTGTTTAATTACACAACCAACTCCGTGACTTGAAGCATCTATGAATAAGTGACAAAGTCTCTTGGGATCATACAACTTTAAAATAGGTTTTTCAATTAAGGCATTTTTCAATTTTTGAAATGAATTTTCGCATTTCTCATCCCATACATAGGATACATTTTTCTTGAGTAGATTGTTTAAAGGATAACGAATTTTAGCATAATTAGCTATAAATTTATTATAGACATTTACAGATCCCAGGGACCTCTGTAACTCTTTAACAGTAGTGGGACGCTTTGGATTTCTAATAGTTTCAATATTAGCATTATCTGGTGTTACAGTGCCCTTAGACACTTCATAGCCTAAGAAGTTTATTTTAGAGTTTACAAAATTACATTTAGATAACTTTAACTTTAAATTTTCATTGACACAAATTTGAAATATGGTTTCTAAATGCTCTAGATGTTGTTCTTCTGTTTCAGAAAAAATGATAATGTCATCAAAATAATTACAAGCAAAATCCTTTTTATACTTATGTAAGATTCTTCTAATAGTGCGATTAAATATTGCATGGGCATTAAGGCCAAATGGTAATACGAGCCATTCATACAATACAAATGTGGTAGCAAATGCTACTTTTTCTGTATCTTTCGGGTGGATAGGTATATGCCAATATCCACTGGCTAAATCGAATGTGGAAAAAACTTTTGCCTGAGCCAATTTATCTAGAAGAGTATCAATTCTGGGTAATGGTTCTGCATCTGTTTTAGTTATAGAATTTAATTTACGAAAGTCGACACAGAGTCGTGTCTTCTTTCCCTCTTCTCGTTTATACAACAATGTTACAAGGGATGAATACGGAGAATGGCTCTCTTTAATGATTTTAGCTTGCAAGAGATTTTATATTTGATCTTTAATTTCAGCTTCCTCTTTAGGAGAGGTGCGGTATGCTCTAAGGGAAACAGGTAAGTCTGAAGTTAAGTGAATTCTCTGTGGCTCCATTCGGATACGACCAACATCATATTTCGAGTTTGCGAAAATTTTCACATACTTATGTAATAAGGTAGGTAAATCATAATTATTTTCAGTTGGCACGACCGTAGGTCTAGACGCGCTTTGTACAACACTCTGTGGACGGTGCACCCGGTTTACAGTGTGTGGATTTACCCTGGAATTAGTACCTACGTTACTTTTAAAAATATGCAATGATTGATAATTCTGATTTACCTGATTTAGTAAGAGAATGTGTTGACCATTTTGAGTTACAGAAAAAGTTGTTAAATTAAGATTCAATTTAAATAATGCACAATGGGGTAAACCAATAAGAAGATATGGCAACTAATTAGAAATAACATAAAGTCCTATATTTTTTCTAATGTTACCAATCCTTAGAGATACTTCACATTTTTCTTTAATTTTAATGATGCCATGAGTTTGTCTAGCTATGCGTGGTTCATGAATGGGAGTCTTTTTTTAATTTTAACTTCTTTACTAAAGTGCATGAGATGACAGAAATTGAACTTCCCGTATCGAAGAGACAAGACAGATTTTTGTTAGGGAAAGCATTTAAGTTAGCCGGTTGACGTGTTTTTTGCGATCGCTGCTGTTTTTGTGTTATGTGTCCGGACACTAATAATTGTCAACAGCCACTCATTGTACTCTCACTGGCCATTTCCTGACTGACCACCTCTTCAGGGGGATTTGTACTTCTAGTGGAATTTTGAGGGAGAGGTGCTCTAGGCATTGAGAAATTATTACTTTGTTCAAACCTAAAAGGACATGTTCGCTCCCAATGGTAAGCGTTACTAATTCCGCGATTTAAGCATAGACGGCAAGGGGATGGGGGCAGCCTCTCTTGGAAATGCACATGATTTGGGCCACGCCCTGGTCTGAATGGTCGTGGATTGTTAGGAGTAGGAACTGCATATGCTTGTGGCGGTTGATTGTGATAAGGGTATCTATAAGGCCAAAGTCTCGGTACAGGGGTTGACAAATATTCAGGCCTAAGCCGATTATTTCTCCATTGTTGAGTAAAGCTAAGAGCCTGCGTGTTAAGTCTACTGTTGCTTTCATTTTCTGTTCGGTTGGTTGCATTTTGGTTAATTTATAGACAATTTCACGCCACTCATTAGTATCTTTAGGCGATTGTACCAATACTAATTGTCTTAATGAGATTGGGAGACCATCTGACAATCCCTCAAGTATAAATTTGGAATCCAGTCCGAGTCTACGAACCATTTGTATCTTACCATTGTAATAACTATTAACATCATCCCCTAAATTAAATTTAATATTAGAAAAATCGGCTAGGGAGTTAGTATCAGGAACAGTATACTCCTCTCTAAATAATTGTAGAAATTCTTCCCAGTGGAGAACATGTAAACAGTTATTGATGTAAAGTGTAAGGGCTTTTCCCTTTAAGTAATTTTGAATGTGTGTAATTTTCCACAACTCATCTTTGTTTTTTCCTGACAAATACTATTAAATTAGTTCAACCAAGCTTCAAATTGGATCTCAACGTAGGGGTTAAATTCAATGATGTTTAGTTTATCATCATTGGCACCAGCATTTCCTGACCCGTTATCTGAACTCAAATCTTCAGAATCTTTCGGCATGACGAAATAAATTTAATAAAATATAATATTCCAATTAAAAATATCACTTTTTACTAGGAAAAAATTAGTTTCCGAAAATTCTTCAAATTACTTAAATAGAAAATAAATTGAAATATAAAATCATCAAAAATTCTTCAAATTACTTAAATAGAAAATCAATTGAAATATAAAATAATCAGAAATTCTTCAAATTACTTAAATAGAAATTCAATTTAAATATAAAATCATCAGAAATTCTTCAAATTTCTTAAATAGAAATTAAATTGAAATATAAAATCATCAAAAATTTTACTTGGTATTTGTAAATTAATTAAATAAAACAGGAATTAAATCATATTATATACTTATAATATGAAATCACAACAATTTCCATAAACACTTTTAAAATAAATAACACATATGACTTGGTTTTTTAAAAGAGAAGAAAACAAATTATTTACGATTTCGGATTTTTTTTTTTTTTTTATAACCCTTAGCATATCACGCATATATTTGTATATTTATATTTCACTGTAACTCGTAGTCGTATTATTGTATTGTATCTTATACAGTCATTTGCAAAAGTATAAGACCAGTAGCCGATTTTCAGTATTTTAACGAATTGCATCATTTGCGCAAATTATTGCGTCATCTCATGTGCTGATTGTATCAGACGGAATCTACTGCTACACATAAAGTTGCCCAGTACGTTTATCGCCGATTGTTTATTTGATTTTAACCTAGACAGTGCTGTTGTGTAATTATTGTAATGGGTAAAAATCCTTCACTTATTGTTACAAAAAGGTCAGAAATATTGACCCGGCATAAAATTGTATCTTCTGAACGTCAAATAAGTTCGATGTTAAATGTGAGCAAGACAGCTGTGCAGCAAGCTATTAGTAGATTTAAAATTTCGGGAAAATTTCTAGACCTTAAGAGTCGTTTCTTTTTCATACTTGGAGTAATCGAGGTTTAGTTGCAGGTTTATGGTATGATAAACCAAAATCTTTGGCCAAACGTCTTGACATAGTACCCAAGTTGACCTTTTGCAGTCAGAGGATGTCTATTCGCATTTCAGGAGGTTCTTGGATCTCGTACGACCATCCTTATCACATGATCATCGTTATAATGAAGAAGTGGTGGGAAGATTAGGGTGGAACGAAAAACCAACTTCTGATTTTTAATTTGGAATAGCGCTGAAAAGTTGCCTTTTGGTGTAGATAAGATAAATTAAAAATATGAAAACTATTGGAGTACGTCTTGAGGTGCCGCAAGGACATTAAAGTTTCATAAAATTGGAAAAAAAAAACGATAAAACCAACTTCTGATTTTTAATTTGAAATAGCGCTGAAAAGTTGCCTTTTGGTGTAGATAAGATAAATTAAAAATATGAAAATGATTGGAGTACGTCTTGAGGTGCCGCAAGGACATTAAAGTTTCATAAAATTGAAATCTTTGCTATATTTTAAAGGGTTTTTTTGCGGGTCTCGATTATAAAACAAAATATTTCAAATAGGCGTTTTATTATGAATAGAAACAGTTTTACTATTGCATTGGCATCAGGACAGGAAGCATGAGTCATCGCCGGAGCAGATGTTGTGAGGAAGAAGGGGGTGGAAGGAGGCGGAGATTTGTCTGCGTGTACTGACACGTGACACCTGACAAGCTCAGAGCAGGTGTCAGGCTTTGCGAAGTTCCAGTTGAGTGGACGTCTCCGCACCGTTTAAGGTATATTTTGTTAGTTTTAGTTTGCATAATACTTTATTTTTGAGAATAAAAATGGCTCAGTTTAAAATAGTGAAGACAAGACAAATGTCGGAATGTCCCATTTTTGGGAAATTTGGTGATTTGTGTGAAGTTGAACTGCCTATTTACGAATACATTATGAAGTGTTAATGTTATATTAGACATAACCTCAAAACTGCTTCAGAGAAGGATCCTACTGTAAGTGAAATATGTGACATTTTAGTTCCCGAAATAGAACAAATATAGTCAAGAGCTTCTATTCCCGTTGTTTCTAGCAAAAGAATTTTACAAATGATAAAAGCTTATCATTGTAAATATAGGAATTTATTAAGGTCTAAAAGCAGAAAAGGGTCAGATAAGTTTGACTGCAACCTTGCAAAATTTAGAGAAGAAGCGAAACGTTTATTTGATATTGCTGCCTGTAAGTGTGCAAGCTTTAATACTTGTACTTGTATAAAAGAAAAAAAAAACCAGTTATGGAACAAGAGTTTCTGAAAGATCAACGTTCTAACAGGGCAATGGTTATAGGTAATATTTATAAAGCTACCACAAGCGCTTTGAGGAAGAAGGAAGTCAGAAAAAGTAAAGAACTACAGAGAATAGTTAAGTTTATTCAAGAACGGACAAAAAACACCAGTGCATTAGAAACGGTTACTGGCAACAATGACAGAGCTGAAAGGCAGCATTGTTCTTTACCAGAAGAGGCAAACCAACCAGGTCCATCAAATATACAAGAAGTCACACATCTACCAGGGCCTTCAAAACTGAAAGAAGTGAAAAACACTCAAATGCGTATTAAATTGTCATCTGTAGCTTCCATTGCTGACCGTATCGGAATATCAGATAGAGCTGCTGCAGCAATCGCTAGTGCCGCTTTACAGGACTTGGGTGTAATCACAGAAGAAGACAAAACCAATGTAATAGACAGGATGAAAATTAGACGAGCAAGATCAACAAATCGAAAAGATCTCATCAATGACAGTCATTATCGTCCGATAACCGAAAATAGAGGATTGTTTTTTGATGGAAGAAAAGACAGGAACTAAGTTGTACACAAAAGTTGTTTCAGAAGAGCACGTTTCACTAATAGAGGAACCAAACTCAAGGTTTTTAGGCCACGTAACACCTAAATCTGGCACCGGAAAAGACATAGTAGACAGTATACTGCAGTTTCTTGAAGATAGAGAACACAAGAAACAACTTTTGAACTTTACTGATATTGGCTGTGATGGAACCGTTGTAAACACGGGACATAATAATGGTGTGATTTCTTTGATTGAAAAGGAAACAGGAAGACCTTTACAATGGTTAATTTGTATGTTCCATGCTAATGAGCTACCATTGCGACACCTTTTTTGTCATTTAGATGGTAAAACGAAGGGACCCAATGAGTTTAAAGGCGAAATAGGTCAGCAGCTTGAAAACTGTGCTAATCTTCCTGCTGTTACTTTCATGCCAATTGAAAATAACCTTCCTCTTTTGGATAACAGAAATGATTTAAGTACAGATCAGAAGTATTTATTGGATATGAGTATAGCTGTATTAAGTGGAAATTGCCCACTAGATTTATCTTTAAGAAACCCTGGAAAACTTTCTCACTCTAGATGGCTGACATTAGCCAACCGCGTGCTTAGATTGTATGTGGCACCTGAAAATCCAACTGAAAATCTTAAGACTCTGGCTGAGTACATTGTGGAAGTGTATGCGCCTGTGTGGTTTAATATTAAGTTAAAACCTTCATGTACTTATGGTTCCAAACATCTGTTTAAACTTACCTCATATTCACGCTATCTCTCAGACGACCTCAAGAACGTTATAGATCCGGTTTTTCAAAGAAGTGGGTATTTTGCTGCCCCGGAAAATCTCCTTTTGTCCATGCTATGTGATGAACGCAAAATTCATAGAGAACTTGGTTTACGACGTGTTTTAAAAGCAAGAACAGAAAGTAGAGGGGAAGTCAGGAAGTTTAAAGTTCCAAAGATAAACTTCGATGCAAAGGATTACATCGACATGATCTTATGGCCTGAAAATGACGTAACTGAACCTCCCTTATTAAAACATGTTTCAAGTGACACTCTGAATGACTTTATACGGAAGACATTTGAAGCTGAACCAAATAGTAAAGTGGACCCGGTTATCGACTTTCCCCGGCTTCCTTGCCACACGCAAGCAGTGGAAAGAGCTGTGAAACTGGTGACCGAATCGGCTCAAAATGTCTGTAGTTCAATCGCAAGAGAAGGATACATAAGAGCAAAAATTGACTCACGTGAGAAAATGCCAAAATTTAATACGAAAAAACAGTTTAATTTGTAAATGAAGTAGAAACAAACATTTTGCAGCTGTAACATTTGCAATTTTTAAGAATACAGAAGTAAGAAATATACAAAATTTAACATTAGAAAATATTTTTTTATTTTTATTATATTTTGTAAATAATATTTTTTCCCAATTCTAATGTTTATATTATATATGTATTTGAAACGATTTTTTGTAACATTATATGTAGGAGAAATTCATAAAAAATAATTTATCAAAGTTTATAATTTTTCAATTTTTGTTCAAAATTTAAGCTCTTTGCGGCATCTCAAGACGTTGTAATATTGTAACCAAATTTTTAAAAATTCTTTTTTAACCTAAATGGCAACTTTTCCCCAGTATTTCCAAAATAAAATCTAAAAAAAAAAAATTAAAGGCAAATTTTTTATTTTTCAATTTTTTCAATGTTTTTACAAACTTTAAGCTATTTGCGGCACCTCAAGATATTATAGTATCGCATCCAATTTTTTTTTACTTCCTGTTGAGCCTAAAAGGCAACTTTCCCCCACTATTACCAAACTGATATCTAAAAAAAAATTTTAAAGGCCATTTTCGTTCCAACCTAATGAAGATATCTAAAGTGACAAGTGGGCCATGTTCGTATAGGGATCCAGGTTCAATCAGCACTGTGAAGAATGGGAAAAGGGCGACCGCTTCTCTTAAGGTCCAAATATTTTCCCGAAATTTTAAATTTTCTAATAGCTTGATGCACCGTGGTCTTGCTCATATTTACCATCGAACTTCTTTGATGTACATAAAATCCAATTTTATGGAGGGTCAATATTTCTGACCTTTTTGTACCAGTAAGTGAAGGTTTTTTACCCATTACAATAATTACACAACAGCCCTGTCTACTGCAAAATCCAATAAACAACGGGCAATAAATGTGACGGGCACCTATATTTATAGCAGCAGAATGCGTCTGATGCAATCTGCACATGAGATGACGCAATAATCAGCGCAATTTATGCAATGTGTTAAAATACTAAAAATCGGCTACTGTTCTTAAACTTTTGCAAATGACTGTAAATACTTCCACCAAAATTGATGGTAAATGTTTGCATAACATATCGGAATTATTTTAAGCACCCCTGTAAAGTAAATATCAAATACTATACCTACCATTTTCCGCAGAAATCATGCTTTTAAGCACAATAATAACACATGTTTATTTCATTATGTTTAATGCATTGTAACCATGTTTAAATGAACTTAGACGAAATAACGTCCATAGACCGTAATTGTACGAAATTATTTTATGTGTACAGGAGCCACAGTAATTATATACACTACTAAAACTGTATAATTAATTCGTTATAACTCATTAATATTTCAACCAAATTTGACATCTGTATGATTACAGAATATCATCGAAATTTTTCTGTGTGGTTTTGCAAATAAATTATTTAGTCTATACTTACCTAGCATCTTAGTGATGTACGTTAATTATATTTTGTTCAATGCAGCATCACGCGTTAAAATGTGCAGAAATGAAATTACATCCATAGGTTCTAAAGTTAAAGATCTGTGCGTACTTTGTTTTTGTATATATATATATATATATATATATATATATATATAGGTAACTATTATAACGGATTTATGAGTTTAAAGATAAGAAAAACAAAAAGGTGAATTGAAAACTAATGCGCAGAATTGCTGCAAAAGGAAATGCAAAACTAAAATATAAGAATAGATTATCAATGGATAAAATAAATTATCAATGTATAAAATGAAATAAAATGAAATAAACCCCTAGAAACACTGAAGTCTTCATCAGGAAGGCCCCTCAGTGTAGCTGTGAAAGAGAAGTTTCTGAAAGGACAATAGCAATTAGCTAAATAAATATATATATATACATATATATATATATATATATAGGCATATATAAATGTGTATGTGAGTATGTATATGCGAGTAAATATAAGTGATTGTGAATGAATATGTATGTATGCATATATACATACATATACACACACGCATATATATGAATATCGCAGGAGTCTCTCTTTCATTATTACGGTATTTAAATACCACTATTTTATGATAGTTAACTTTACCTACTTAATTTTAAAATTCAGTCTTGAATTAAAGGTAAAATTGTTCTTCGGAAATAATAAAGTAAAAAATAAAAATAAAAAAATAAATAAAAAAAAAGAGAATTTGCACCTATGATACGTACATAAACATTATTATCCATTTTTTTAAAAAATCTATATAAGCATATATATATCACAGTTTACTCAAACTTAAAAAAAAAAAAAAAAAAAAAAAAAAAAAAAACATTTTCCCCATGTATTTGCGTAAATCAATAATACTTTTCTGTTCCATATTTTTGTAACTAACGATAGTAATGAAAAGAAAAAAAAAAACGCAAGTTTCTCCAATATTTTATCTATCCAAGTCATGTTTTAATTAACAATCTTTAATGAAGTCTTTCATAAATGTGATAAATGGTTAAAAAATAAAATATATTAAAGAAGATACCGCAAAAGCAGAATCATATCCCAAATTGCAAAATCAATAACTAAATTGAAGTTTTATAAAACAGCGATAAACTTCTACGAAAGATTTTTTTTTTTTTTTTTTTTTTTTTTTTAATAATTCTCTGTCTCTCTCTCTTAGTTTCTTTTTTTTTTCTTTTTGCTCGATCAGTTTCGACTTTTTGTTAGTAAAAAAAGACATTTTTTATGTACTTAATGTCATATCTATTCTTTTTTGCTTTTAGTATTCGTCAAAAATTGATTTAATAAGCACTTTGCTTTTTAGCCATTCATTTTCAAGAATGCTTTTAAAAGATAAAAAATTCAAAAGTTTTTTTTTTTTTTTTTTTTTTTTTTTTTTAATTATTTTTTAATATAGCGCTTTTTAAAGGTTTTTTTTCCTAATCAGTTTTTAATTCTAAATTATGTGATAGATATATAAAATGGATTTCTTTTCTCTCTTAAGTGCAGTTATAATTGTGATTTATAACTCGGGGTAGGTTTTGTTAATTTTTGAAGAAAATAAATGTTTTTTAATGTTTTAAGAAATTTAATAAAATATTTTTATTAAACAACAAAATAAGAAATGAACTAAAGAAAAGTATCCTTATAGTTGCAAGGAAAAAAAAAAAGAAGTACAATTATATTTTATTTATAACAAAAAGCCAGACTATATAGAAAACGAAAAATTTCTACTTAACCCGTTGAAATTGTCATGACTTGTCTACAAAAATCTAAAATAAAATAAAATAAATAAATAAATTTATTTTGTGTTTTTTTCCATCTAATGATTACGTTAAAAGAATGTATTATTATTTATTATTTTTTTATTAGAAAATTTAATGTTATTTTATGTTTATTATTTCGTATTTAAGTTGTTACTTTTTAAAAAGGCATTTATTTTGTATATATTCATTTATTACATACACGAACAAAAACAACTATATTTAAACATTAGTATTTTGGGAGTAAGTCTGATTGACAGCGCTAGATTCCTTGGCGGGGATTAACCCCCTTGAGGGGGATTGACCTCCATGGGGGTCTTAGGGTCTCTCTATGGGACTCTCATAAGGGTCCTAGGCCATATTTATGGAAGTTTATGAGAAAACCACGGAAACACCGGACGACTAGGCCGACGGGTGCGACCCTAAATCGAACCTGGTACACTGAGAAATAAAATATACCGCCTTTCTCTAGAATGAATACGTGGCCATTTTCTAAATCCCTTAACTAGAAATATAGATTTCCGAGCTATGCGCATAAGGCACGCCAATAAACTGAATAGACGAAATTATCGAGAATTTCTAGTATACACATTTCTAGACGGTGAAACAATAATTTGAATACTCTAAATATTCTGAATCATTTATATTGCGAGAAATTTAGCTTGACTTTCTAGAATTTGGTAATAAACCAAGATTATAGTTGCAGAAACCCGCCTCTTGTAGTCTCATTTATTTGCAGAGATTTTTAAATAAATTTGCTTTTGAGAATATAGGCAAACGCTCTAGAATTCTAATAGGGACTTCTTGAACTCGCCTTCCAAGGGAACTAGAATTTATAAGGACGACATGGAACTATTTTTTCTAGAGCCACAATTTAGATTCTAGATGTCAGTTACAGAATTTTTTCTCAGTGTACCCCACGTCTACCAGCTCTCTGTCACTGGTGGAGCTTGACGTATTTTTTTCTTCTTATAATATTTACAGCTGCTAAAACAGGATATCACTTGAACAGCGCGGAAAAAATATACAAAATAAAACAAAATAAAATAAAATGGATTAAGCACAGTGTTACTAACAAAAATATATCAATATTTACTGTATTGACTTCATATGGAAATAAATAATATGCAAGAATATAATTGTTTATGGTTAGAAATGAAATATTTATTATTATTATTATTATTTTAAATATTGGGTTGTTCGATAAATAATGTCGGTTTTTTTTTTCATGTTTTACAAAGTGAATTTATTTATATTAACAACAAACATTAATCAATGATATAATGACCATTTTGTTGGATGACCTTTTTCCATCTTTTGGTAAGTTGAAAAATTCCACGTTCGAAGAAGCCTTGGTTTTTAGAAGCGAAGGTTTTAAAAAACGACGTTATTTATCGAACAACGCAATAAAATTCATTAAGAAAATATTTTTTCCCCTTATTTCTCCAATAATTCTTGATTCCTTAATTTAATTCTAGATAATTCAATAATACATTTTTATAATTAACCCGTTAGCGCCCAGTGTCCTCATCTGAGGACAGTTAATAAAATGACACGCATATTTTTTGTGGTTTCTTGGAATGATTTCTGCTTTTTAGTGACAGTTTATAGCGTTACTCTAAACGATCTCTGAAAGTTTTATGTGCCTACTGTTAATTATTATTTCATAATATGGATAGTCATTTTATGATTTTTCATTCGTCGCACATATATTTGTTTTTTTGGGCAGGTATACTAACTTAAATCAAGTTGAATAATAGTATATATTATAATACTTCACTTTCGACATCTTCGTCAATATATAATAGGAAATTAATCTGTTATCTCAAAGTTTTTCTATCTTGAATTTTTCTCGCTAGAACGCTAAACGTCAATAAATGAGGATAGGCTTTAAATTTAAAACTATCAGAAGGATTGTTTAAGTTGATATATTTTAATGTCAGATGTCTATATTAATTTAGAAGTGAAATAATCAATTAATAATATTTTGCAAAATTAACTCGGGCGTTAACGAATTAAACGAATAATTAGTCCTAAAATAGAAACTGTATCCTTAAACACGGAGTGAGAAACATGGAAGAGTTGATCCACCATATAGTTAGACCTAATAAACAAGTTCGACCTGTAATTAACAAATTTGTATGTTAATTGCTGCAAATTAGATTAAAAGCAAGCAAAATCTTGATTATTCTTATAATTATAAACACCTTAATATGCATTATATATATATAAATAATTATTAACAGATTGGTTTATATGTATGAAAGTAAGATATTTCAGAAAGAACATCTCAACTAGGACATAGTTGACATGCTAGTTGACTATGAAATGACATGCGAAATAATGAGAAAGAGAAAGGTGAAACATGTGATATTTTGAATTGAAAAGTCTGGAATTTGTTAGAAAAAGTTTGCAGAAATTGTTCCAAAATTGGCTTATAGGTGGCGACACAAGCGCACAACTTTAAATAGTCTCACGAATACAGAAAAGTCATTCACAAGTCGGTTCATTATTAATCTAAGGTTTCTTTGCTGGCACATGTAAAGGAGCTGTATGAAATTAGTTGTAAGAAATTAATGAACATCAAATCGTATTTCTTAGAGCAATGTGTGTGTTTTTTTTTGTACCGAAATACCATCGATTAGGTCGAAGTTCGTTATGACATTGGGAACATTCAACAAAAATTTAATGTTAAAATAGTCCAGATATGAAAACAATTCCTAATTTATTCATATAAGAAAATCCAGACCTGCCTGTTCAACGTACCACTGATTTTACCTCTTTGTCTGTCATTGTTTCGCAGTTATGTTATTTCAAATTTGGTGAATCCTTTCTGAAACACAATGTATATTAAATATGTCTAACATAATATCAGTGCCATTTAGACCCACAGTAGTTAGTTAATATATATATTATTGGTTTTCCAAAATACTACCCATGGAGCACAAAGATATTGTCCAATATAAAAATGTGATATTGAGGAATATAAAATGAATTCTCTCTAAAAAATATTTACAGGTATTTTTTTCTGATGTCTGGTAATATTGACAATATTTTCTGACATCAATAAATATCGCTTTTTGACATTTCAGACGCTACGCATGCTCAAAAGTCATATTGATTTTTTTTCATAATGTAGGTAGATGTCTCCTAATATAAAAAAAAAATGATATTGCTTGTCGAATGTCACCAGATATCACAGAATGTTGTTAAAATAATATCATTTTTGCGACATTGGCTAATATTAACAAATGTTAAAAGTAAAACATTAGAAAATTATATTTATTTAAAAAAAAAAAAAATCTGGAGTGACTCCACTCGACTTTCCGAACATTGAGTAACTAACAGTTTTGTAGATAAAATAAAGAAAGAGGAGTTGCTAAACAAACAAAAAAGAGAAAACCAAAACAGAGTGTTTGAATATTTTTCTCCATATATCACACGAGGTTTTATTTAACGCTACTGAACTTTGAGCCCTTAGATCATAATGATAAAGAATTTTTCGTTGTGTCCCTGTAAAAATCTATAAATGCTAGATTCACCAAAATGCTTATAGTTAGTGCAACAGTGATTTATAATATTCATACAAATTTTCAGCTCAATTGAATAAGGCGTTTAGATGCTATCGCACTTTTAAGATTTTGGTCCCTTGGCCATAATGATAAAGAATTTTTCTTTGTGTCCCTGTAAAAAAACTATAAGTGCTAGATTCACAAAAATCTATAGGGTTCGTACTATGTTGACTTACAATATACGTACCAACTTTCAGCTTATTCGAACAAAGCGTTTAGACGCTAGCGTGTTCACTCACAGACATACACACATACATACACACATACATACACACATACATACACACACACATACATACATCATCGTAAAAATAGTGAAAACGGACTCGTTGGACCTCGAAACGTATAGAAACATCAAAATCTCGAATTCGGATTTTTGACATGATTACAATACTTTCCTCACTATAGTGTTCGGAAAGTAAATATTAATATATAAAACTTAATTTTCAAAATATTATTTTCGGATCATGATTCTTGTAATTAATGAAAATAATTCTTTTAAATGCTTTTTTATATTATGGATTTTAAATTATATCTGTCAATATCCATAAATATCGTAAGTTTGACGATTGACATTCAAAATATCGACCAATATTGGTTGACATTGGGGGATATTATTGTGCTACCTGGGCATTGGTTTTGCAAAATAACAATACATTTATAATTAAAAATAGTTATGAGCTTATTGACAAATTAAAAACTTTAAGTAATGTGTCTGAATTATTTGCTTATGATTTTGAAGATCTGTATAATAGTATTGACTTATCAGATCTAATAAACAAAGTTAAGATATTTTTGAGACGTATAATACAATGGATTTTTATAAGGATGATTTTTTTTCTTCTTTTCATTTTGTAGTTCAAGAAAATTATATTTACGATCGTAATATTATTTACAGACATATTCGAGGCATCCAATGGAGGGGAGCTGTAGTTCAGTTTTAGCTGACATTTAAATTGCAATGTAAAATATTTCAGGTATACTGACAGTTTATTGTTTGTTAAGCTCAATGCTATTGATGAAACAGTAATTTCTGATTTTTATCTTTCCAGTAGTCACATTAATGTCGACTACTTAGATAGTAATCTAAATATCAAAGATAATAAAATATTTTCTAGAATTTACGATAAAGGAGATCACTTTACAGGGGTCCATCCAGGCAAAATTTGGGTCCCTTTTGCGGCTCCTTCACAAAATTTCCCATAGTAAAAAGGGACACTTCACAAAAATTAAATTCATAAAAAGGGACCCTTCACAAAATTCAAATCCATGAAAAGGGACCCTTCACAAAATTCAAATTCATAAAATGAGTCCCTTCACAAGATTTTTTTTTTTTTTTTTAATTATCCTTTTATTAAATGTTTTCAGTATTATTTTTAATTAATGCCTTAATTTGGCTCAATGAAACTATTAACTTGATATTAAACATTACATAAAGTAATTGTAAAAACGAAAAATATAACACAATATTTTACGCTTTCACAAAAATATATAAAAATTTCACAAAAATATTTTGTTTTTCACAAAATAGAGACCCAAAAATAAAAACCTGGATCGACCCCTGCTTCAATTTTGATACTATAAAGCTTTTACATTTTTCGTCAAATTTATATTTATCAGCTTTCAGAAATATTTTTTTAATGAAATTAGACGTGGACATAGATTAAGTTCTAAAACTTCTAAAAAATACCAAAGTGAAGTGATGCCATTTATCGAGGTTGATGGTGATTGAGTTTCAAAATGGCAACTGGAGTTTTAGGTATAGTTTCAGAGTAGTTTGTTGTTTTTTCTGGTCTTGGCAGGTTGGGGGAGTGTTGCTGACATGCAACTATTTTAACCCCTCTGGAAAGTCACAAGTTTTGCCGCCTGCCTCCTTCCTTTCTTAAATTTCTTAAGTTATTTTTCATGAATTTTGTTTCAGTTCATGTTTCTCTGTTTAGATTTTTGTTGAGATTGTTTATCGTTTCGTTTGTTTTGCAAGTTATAATTTCATAAACTTTGGTTTCTTTAAATATGTGTATTTCAATATATATATATATATATATATATATATATGTGTGTGTGTGTGTGTGTGTGTGTGTGTATCAAGGGTTTTACTAAATATGAAAAGAAATGTACATATCATATGAAATTCAAGTTTAAAATAAAATGTATAAAATACTTTTAAGTTTATGAGAAACAATATCATAAAAACATACATAAATTCCTTCTACTAAAAAAATGATTTTGAAAAGTTAAAATATTTCAAAATACAGTTTATTATCGATAAGTAAAATAATCTAAGCACATGAATACACTCAAATTATACCAACATAACACGTTTCAGAATCTATAAAATGCACTGTACGCTTTAAAGCAAATTTCCTAAAACCTCCATATCCGTGAGGTCTATATTAATCATAGTTTACTTGTCCGTGGAGAGAAAAGTACGGCTAAGAAAGTTATTTTATAATTTTGTTTTTCCAGTCATTGAGTACAGCCAAATTACTTTTTCTATGGAGAAATTTTAGAAAAAGAGTAAACTTTCTAAATCGTAAAACAAGAAAAATGAATATTTTGGTACAGAGTATTTAATGTTGTTTTAGAACAGGAGAGATGTTGGGGGAGAAAAATTTTGCATTTTGTTATTATAAATCGAGTTAATGGAATTATGTAACTATGTAAATGGGTATAAAAATGCAAAAGTTTTTTGTTAGAAGTTTTTTAATTTTTCTCGTTTAGAATAAAATTTTATTTGCTTGATTACCAATAAGAAAAATATTTTTTTTTTCCTTAAAAGAATATTTTTCAGATTTTTTTTTTTTTCATATTTGACAGTAAAAAATATATTTTAAAGGAAAATTTATAAAATTAAATATCTTACTTGTATTTATATATAAAATTTTACATATTTCAAATATATAAATATTTTATATACAAGAAAATGTAACAATTTTCCTTTGCGTTCATGAAAATAATATATATAAATAGGCCTAAGATTATTTATTCTGAAAAATTAATTTTGTAAAAAAAAAAGTATTACACATTATACATTGTAATATATATTATTTAAAATTTTGTTTTTCACAGAGATTGAAAATAAAATTATTATACAAATGCATATCACAACATTATATTAAAAAGTGGCAATAGATTAATTTAACCTCAAAGCAAATTTTTGATGGTGAAATATTTTTAATTATAACTTAATAAAAAGAAAAAAAATAACGTAAAAATATATCCCTCTCTTAATATACTTTTATTATACAAATATAAATCTCACCGAAATCGATAAATGAATAATGTGCGTTAAAACGGGATTATAAAATTTTCTATTTTCCTAAGGTATATCTTAATAATAGTTTGCTTGTCTATGGAGAGTAAAACTTTTATAAGTCAGCTTTCTTCTAATTTTGTTTCTACAGTCATTAAGTACAAAATTAAGTGAATTACTCTAAAATATTTCTGCTATGGAAAGGTTTTGGGAATGGAGTAAAATTTCCGAATCTTAGAAAGGGGGTGGGGGGATTGGAATTGGATATTTAAATTTCTAGGGCTAGAGAGAAAAAGATAAATTTGAAAATTGAAATTATAAATTATAAATAGAGGAACTGGAATTATGTAACTAAATAAAATATATATTTTTATGCAAAAAAGAAAAAAAAAATTAGACAGACTTTGAAGTTTTCTCATTTATCATAAATTTTATTTTCTTCAATCTCATTAAGGAAAAGCAGTCTTCTTGGAAATAAAGTCTGTGGTACATATATTTATTATGTATTTTTTCTATTAAAAAACAGTAAAGGAATGTTGGTAAAAATAAATATTTTGTATACACATTTGAATATAAAATTTTACACATTTGAGGAACGTTTGTTTTCTTTCTTTCTTTATTTTATTTTCATTATTTTATTTTTTTTTAATTAGAAGAAACATATGTGAAAGAGCTTTACTGTTACATTTTTTCATAAACTACGTTTGTAGAGATAAACTATTTCTAAATTTAGTTTTTCGTAAATATTACATGGCTTTATGAAGTTTTATATTCGAACGAAATTCATAAAATACCTATTTATTCAAATTATAAAAACTCTATCTATAAAACAAATATAAGTTTGTTCTCTCTGAACAAGCAACTTTTTAAATATATGTATATATATATACATACATATATATATATATATATATATATATATATATATATATATATATATATATATATTTGTATATTTTATCCTAATTTCTCTATGAAATATTGTTTTTAAATGAAGATATAAAATAATTACTGTTTGGGTATGCAATAAAATTACTTTAGAAACTGACTCAAGTATATATATATATTTTTTTAAATAATAATAATAAATAAATAAATAAATAAATAAATAAAAATAAAATAAATCTTGTATTTTTCTTTTCCCTTTTGTGGTTGTGTACATCTCCTTTATCATGAAGAATTAGAATTATATAAGTACCTCAATAGGCTTTTATTATACCAATACAAAGCGTTTTAGAATCTTTAAGGTAATGTGTGTGCTTTAAAGTGGATTTAGTAAATCCCTTGATATCTGAAGCTCTATCTTAATCACTGATCATATTTCCGTGCAAATAAAAGCATGAATAAGTCAGTTGCTTTATAATATTGTTTTTTCACTCATTGAATAGAACAAAAATACTTTCCCCGTTAAGAGGTTTTCGGAAAAGAGATATCTTTCTAAAACAAGAAAAACGATAATTTTGGTACGGAATATTTTAATTGTTTAAGAACAGCGGTGTAAGGTATTATTAAGTGAACTGGAATTGTACTTAAGTAAAGGCGACATTTAACACTAAATATTTCTTCATAAATTACTAATTCTACTGATTGTTCTTATAAAGTTTTATTTACTTAATTCTTGTTAATGTAAATAGATTTGTTCCTTTGATAATATTTTTTGAAAAGATTTTTTTAAACACACACACACGTACACACTTATATATTTTTTAATCTTATAACAAGTTTATATAAAAAACAGATTTAAGATTATTTTTGCTCAAAAAGTAATTTTGTAAAGCTAAAATATTTTTAAATATAGTTTTTCAAAAATGTCTCTCTCATACATACATACAGAATTTAACATTAGATTAAATTTTACAAATATTTAATGTTTATGTGTAAAACATTTGAATTTATAAAATGGATATATTCTTGCGTATTATATAAAAGTAATTTTGTAAAACTAAAATATTTCAGTATGTAATTCAACATACATAATATTTCAAATATAGTATTTTAATATATATATATATATATATATATATATATATATATATATATATATATATATATATATATATATATATATATATATATACGACATGTTTAGAAGATTTTATACAAATAGCATACCTTTTATGATTATTATTATTTTTATTATTATTTGTAGAAAAAAAAAAAAATCTTATAATATTCAGAATATATTTTTGCTTTACCAAAGTAATGCATTTTTGTGAATATATAAAATAAATTATCCGCTTTTAAGCAGATTTATTTTATACATAGCATATTTAAGGTCTATATTAATCATAATTTACATATATGAGGAATGTACAGCACGAATAAAGCACTTACTTTATAATTTGTTTCTTTTCCAGTCACTCAGTATACCTAAATTACTTTTGCACGTAAAGAAGTTTTAGTAAAAGAGTAAACTTTCCGATTCGTAAAGTAAAGTAAAAAAAAAAAAAAAAAAAAAAATCTAAAGATTTTAGCACGGAATATTTCAACTTTCTTCAGAACAGAAGTTAAAAAGTAGAAGAATTTATATTTTGCAATTATAAACTGATGTACTGAAATTATGTAAATAAGTAAATTGAACGTCTGAAGGCAAAAGTCTCGAATACGAAATTTAAAATTATTCTCATTTATCACAAAGTTTTATTTACTTTTGCATAATTATCGGAAGTAAACCTTTTCTTTAAAATACTTTTGCTAAATTATTTTTATTGGTTCTATCATTAGGAAATTTTTTAAATGTAATGATATATTTAAAATATTATTGCGAAGAATTGCGTTGTTATTTTATATAAAATTTTGTGGATTTCAACAACATATATTGCTTTTCTTATCAATGTATTTTGCTTATAAAACAAAAATATATTTTTATAAAAAAACATAAAATTTATTTTTTTCCCCTGTAAAATAATATTTATTATTATGAAACAAACACGATTCTCACAAAAATTCAATTTTTCCCCCTTTAAAATATTATATATATATGATATATAATTTTACGTTATAATGTGGGTATCGTACAGAAAATCTGGTAATGTATAGAGAAATCTGGATATAGTTTAACATTTGAAAGAATGCGTACCTCTCTGTATTGTATCCTTAACATCATTTTATCTTAAGTTTTCTTTTCTTTAATTGTTATTTTTCTTTATTTCTTTTATTTTTTCAGAGTTTACTTTTAAAGAAAAAAAAAGAATAATTATTAGTTTAAAATTTATTAATTATGCTAAATTTATGTAATATCGAATTATTGATATGATAACAGACATGCCCTCCAAATTTTATGTTCGTTTGTTTATTTACCTCAGAGTTATAGGCAAAAGAAGAAAATGGGAAAGCAAGGTTCTCTTTTAATTTTGTACGCATGTTTAAAACGAAAAAATGAAATGAGATCGAAAGTTAAAATATTTAATTCAAAAATTACTTTAAAATATAAGAATTAAACTGGATTGAAACGTTAAAACTTAATATAATTATTTTGCCCGAATTATGTGTTTAGTATTCAATATGCAATATATTGAATGCACTGAAAATTAATTAACAGAGATTATGAAGCGGAAGAGATTATTTCTGACATTTTCGTACTGTTATAAATTTTATGTTATGATTTGCCGAAGGATTAGTGCTGGTTAAAATATTTCTTTTTCTGCTTATATTTACTATGACTATAGTAAATTAGTAAAATGCTAATTGCAATTTTTGTTGCAAGATTTTATTTTACAAGAATTTATTTACTTATTTATTTCATTTCTTCATATTTTTAGAAAAGTTTAATTTTTCAAAGTAATTCTTTGAAGGGTGTTATGACATACTCTTGAAATACGCTGTTAGAAAACGTCTGGACCCAGAGACCAAAAATTGTTTAAATTTATACTTTTAATGATAAAAAAATTCACTTGGCAAATCAAAATGCAGGAATCCGAATTCTTATCATATATTTAAAGTTTTATTCATTTATGTTGCAAAGAAAATTTCGGTTATATGTTTATTATTATTACATAAAAGTTAATCGAACAGCAATGTCTGTAGTTAATGATGCCAAAAAAAAAAAAAAAAAAAAAAAAAAAAAAAAAATTAAAAGTGGAATGAAATATTCATCCATAACAAAATTATTGGAGGATGGTTGGCTGGTTGGTTGGGTTTAAAGCTGCACTAGTGCTGTTCAATGGGTAATTGGCGACGGTGTCGACGCACCCCTGTACTATTTTCTCCAATTACAGAGAGTTTCTTGCAGCTGGTAATAGTTATTTTTTTACAGTGTGAGGATTGTCCGGAAACATGGCGTCACAATTTTGATACTCCACGGAGGGGACGATTCTTAGATGAAAATACACATAAGTCAAATGTGTCTATTATTCATCGTTAATACATACATACATACATACATACATACATATATATATATATATATATATATATATATATATATATATATATATATACTATACATATATATATATATATATATCGTTCGCAGCATTTTTAGGATTTTATAAACCGTCACGATATCACTATAGGCGAAAATTGGTTATTATAAAATATATTATAAAAAGGAACAAGATTTGAGTCAGTTAAAGCTGTGAAAGAAAAAGCGGCACGACTCATGCAGGAGCTCACAGGACAAGACTTCCAGCACTGTTTCGAACAACGGAAAATTCGCATGGAGCGTTGTAGGGATAGAGGAGGGGTGTATATTGAAGGTGATAATAACTAAATATGTATAAATTTAAAATAAAATGTTTTACAGTAATAGTCTCGTTATTTAATAGCCACACCTCGTATATATATATATATATATATATATATATATATATATATATATATATATCGTTCGCAGCATTTTTAGGATTTTATAAACCGTCACGATATCACTATAGGCGAAAATTGGTTATTATAAAATATATTATAAAAAGAAACAGAGAGAAAAAAATACCTTTCCATCTCAAAATTAATAGAAAAAAAAAAACTGGGATGCGTACAGTTTTAAAGTAATTTAACATTTTAATTAAAATATAAGCTCTTTTATTTTAATTAAAGAGCTCTAAATATTTCTCGACTTCATTAATTTTTTATGCAAGTTTATATTTATACAATACAAACACAAGTTTATTATTATTATTATTATTATTAGGTTCTTAAATTTATTAAATTACTAGCGATGCATAAGAAAACAGAAAATAAGCCTTGTTATCTGATACATTTTTTTCATGAAAAATTGACGGATAAAAAAAAAAAAAAAAAAAAAAAAACGCTTGGGATGTTTTTGACCGTGCCAAGGAGACTAGATAAAGCGTAAATCGTCTGATTTGGCGTTCTGAAAGTAATATTAAAATTACAGTTCTGTAATTTATTTATATTAAAGGGTTGGCGAAATATTTAGTGACAAATAGAAAGTTTCAAAATATTTTATGAGCTAATGCTGGCTTATTTTTGAAAATAAATCCTTTGGAACATTATGGAATCAATTGCTTGATTGTATCATCCTAAGTACGTTGAGAATAAATTAAAAATTTAAATAAAATGGATGCATTTATTCTCATTTAGTTAGTAGATGATCATAGAAAAGATAAAATTAATTTTTGATTGCAGGAAATGGGTTAGATTTTGTATAATGAAATATAATAAAATTATATATATATATATATATATATATATATATGATGTATAATCTTACGTTACAATGTGGGTATTGTACTGAAAATCTGGCATTGTATTGAGAAATTTGGATATAGTTTAACATTTGAAAGAATGCGTACCTCTCTGTAATGTATCCTTAACATCACTTTATCTTAAGTTTTTTTTTCTTTAATTGTTATTTATTTATTTATTTATTTTCAGAGTTTACTAAAAAAAGAATAATAATAATAATTAGTTTAAAATTTATTAATTATGCTAAATTTATATAAAATTGAATTATTGATATGATAACGGACATGCCATCCAAATTTTATGTTCATTTATTTCAGAGTTATACGCAAAAGAAGAAAATGGGAATGCAGGTTTCTCTTTTAATTTTGTACGCATGTGTAAAACGAAAAAATTAAAATGTGATCGAAATTTATAATATTTAAATCAAAAACTACTTTAAAATATAAAAATTAAACTGGATTTAAACGTTGAAACTTAATATAATTACTTTGCCAAACTTTTGTGTTTTGTATGCAATATGCAATATATTGAATGCTCTGAAAATTAATTCACGAATATTATGAAACGGAAGAGATTGTAACAGATAAATTTCTACTGTTATAATTTTTATGTGATGATTTACCAAAGGATTAGCTCTGGTTAAAATGTTATTTTACGTATTTTTATTATGATAATACTAAATTAAAAAAATAATAATAATAACAATTTTTGTTACAAGATTTTATTTAAGAAGAATTTATTTATTTATTTATTTCATTTTTTCATATTTTTAGAAAAGTTTGATTTTTCACAGTAATTCTTTAAAGGGTGGTATGACGTATTCTTGAAATAGGCTGTTAGAATACGTCTGGACCCAGAAACCAAAAATTATTTAAGTTTATAATTTTATTTATAAAAAAATTCAGGAGTCCAAATTCTCATCATATATTTAAAGTTTTATTCATATATTTTGAAAAGAAAAATTCGGTAATAGGTCGATTATTATTGCTTATAAATTATTCGGACAGCAGTGTCTCTAGCTAAAAAAGCAAAAAACAAAATTAATTGTGGAATGAAATATTCATCCATAACAAAATTCTTGGAGGTTGGTTGGCTGGGTTTAATGTCGCACTAGTACTGCTCAATGGGTAACTGGCGACGGTGTCGACGCACCTCTGAGGATGGTACGGAAACATGGTATCACAGTTTTAATCCTCCACGGAGGAGAAGATTCTTAGATGAAAATATACATAGGTGAAATTTCTTTATGATTCATCGTTAATATCTGTATATATATATAAATTACGTGTCACGATGTTTGCCCGGGGTAAACTCCTAAACTAAGGAACCGATTTTAATGAAATTTTGCACACTGTGTGCAGTTTGGTCCAACTTGAGAGATAGGATAGTTTTTATCTCAATTTATTGTCACAATATTGTTTTATTGCAATTATTTGTTAATTATAGACCTTTATTAAAGTTAATCCAAAATATCTGTTAGTTCCATAAGTTTAATTGTTGCAAAAAAAAAAAAAAAAAAAAAAAATACGAGTTGATTTTTTTTTGACATAAAAATAAATACATTTAATCAAACGTGAACGTTAAAAAATTATAAAAAGTTAAATTATGCGTCTCACGAAAATTGACGTCATAATCAATTTAAAGATTTTATACACATTGATAAAGTGCTAATGTAGTTCTATCATAGGTATAGAAATATATATATATCTATCTTCCTCATGTTGTCGTACAAAGATTTTTGATGCCGAAAAAGAAGCTTTGGAATCAGCTATTAAGTTGTATTGAAAAAAAAAAAAAAAAAAAAAGAAATATGAATTTCAAACTGTATCTGGAGTTTTTCATTCACTTTTAGTAAATAAATTATTCATAAATTTTATTTGCTAAAATATTCGTATATATACGCAGGCGAAGTGATGACGTCACTGGCTGTTCGTGGATGCAAGAAAAATATTTCCTATGTTAAACGCCCATTGGATTTTTTGTAAATAATTATTAAAAATCGAGGAAAATTATTTCTCGATTTTAATCCCTATATTTAGGTATAGATAGGTATTAGTTATCATGTCCATGCGTTAGATTAAGTTATTTTTGTTTTAAAATTGACAAAATTTTAATTTTTAATTTCAAAACTCTAGAAAAAAAAAATGGCAAACTTCCATATTCGATTGAAAACACAAATATTTCATTTCAAAGGATGATATTTACACAATAAATATCCAACTAATATGCTAATTAAAAGGAAAATGATAAATATTCTATCATAATTTGAAGTCAAATTTGTTTTCAAATGTCTAAATAAAGTATCTGATATGAGATGCTAATATGTTGCAGCGGAATAGATTTGATATCGGTCATCCTTGGCAGAAAAAAAACATAAAACATAAAACAAAAAAAATATATCGCCAAACTATTTGGCGAACATAATTTAGTTCCTTTCAAAAATCATGGTTATTTTAACAACTTATATTAAGAGAGTAATGAAATAATAATGAAATAAAATAATTTGAAACAATATTTCGTACAATGCATATTACGAAAATATACATCTCGCATGTATATTTTCGTATTACGTTTTTGATCACCAAATACAATAAGCGCCAAGAACGACAGAATTTTGAAATTTAAAATTTCAAAATTCTGCGTTTTTCTTTCCCTTCTTTCTTTCTTTCTTTTTTTTTTTTTTTTTTTTTTTCTTTTGTATTTGGCAATCAAAAGCGTAACACGAAAATATGCATGCCAGATGTATGTATTACGCGAAGTGCAATATGTATTATTCATTGTACGTATGTATGACATGTAATACGTATTGTACGAAATATTGTTTTATATTATTCATTACTCTTTTAATATAAGTTGTTAAAATAAAGTATCTGATATGAGATGCTAATATGTTGCAGCGGAATAGATTTGATATCGGTCATCCTTGGCAGAAAAAAAACATAAAACATAAAACAAAAAAAATATATCGCCAAACTATTTGGCGAACATAATTTAGTTCCTTTCAAAAATCATCGTTATTTTAACAACTTATATTAAGAGAGTAATGAAATAATAATGAAATAAAATAATTTGAAACAATATTTCGTACAATGCATATTACGAAAATATACATCTCGCATGTATATTTTCGTATTACGATTTTGATCACCAAATACAATAAGCGCCAAGAACGACAGAATTTTGAAATTTAAAATTTCAAAATTCTGCGTTTTTCTTTCCCTTCTTTCTTTTTTTTTTTTTTTTTTTTTTTTTCGTATTTGGCAATCAAAAGCGTAACACGAAAATATGCATGCCAGATGTATGTATTACGCGAAGTGCAATATGTATTATTCATTGTACGTATGTATGACATGTAATACGTATTGTACGAAATATTGTTTTATATTATTCATTACTCTTTTAATATAAGTTGTTAAAATAAAGTATCTGATATGAGATGCTAATATGTTGCAGCGGAATAGATTTGATATCGGTCATCCTTGGCAGAAAAAAAACATAAAACATAAAACAAAAAAAATATATCGCCAAACTATTTGGCGAACATAATTTAGTTCCTTTCAAAAATCATGGTTATTTTAACAACTTATATTAAGAGAGTAATGAAATAATAATGAAATAAAATAATTTGAAACAATATTTCGTACAATGCATATTACGAAAATATACATCTCGCATGTATATTTTCGTATTACGTTTTTGATCACCAAATACAATAAGCGCCAAGAACGACAGAATTTTGAAATTTAAAATTTCAAAATTCTGCGTTTTTCTTTCCCTTCTTTCTTTTTTTTTCTTTTTTTTTTTTCTTTTTTTTTTTTTTTTCTTTTTTTTTTTTTTTTTGTATTTGGCAATCAAAAACGTAACACGAAAATATGCATGACAGATGTATGTATTACGCGAAGTGCAATATGTATTATTCATTGTACGTATGTATGACATGTAATACGTATTGTACGAAATATTGTTTCATATTATTCATTACTCTTTTAATATAAGTTGTTAAAATAACCATGATTTTTGAAAGGAATTAAATATTTTGGCTCGATAATTTGGCGTTATTCTTTTTTTCACCAAGGGTGATAGAAATGAAATCTATTCCGCTGCAACATATTAGTATCTTATATCAGATATTTTATTTAGACATTTGAAAACAAACTGTGATAGAATATTTATCATTTTCCTTTTAATTAGTATATTAAAATTTAAAAGCATGGTATATATCAATATATATATATATATATATATATATATATATATATATAATTATTCTTATCTCAATCCTCAATGTTTCTCATCTTTATTAACTTGAATTTACTATTAAAATTTTAACATACTCAAAACCTTCTCATCACTTCGTTAAAATATACTAAACTTTTCAAAAATATTTTTCTATTTAAAATGATACATGTATTTATTTTTAATGTCCAATATTTCATAAGATGTCCTATTTTTTTTTTTTTTTTTTGCTCAATAATTTATAAAATTAAAATTCGATTAAAAATTTTCGGAGCGAATTTTTTCAGTTATAAATTAATATTAAGTGGATTGTGTACATACCATGCAAAATTAAAATATAAGTAAAATTATCACTCCCATAACAACTGCTAATATTTAATTTTAACTTTGGTTTAAAAAAATAAAAATATATAATTTTATTATAATTCATTATGGAAAATCTAACCCATTTCCTGTAATCAAAAATAAATTTTATCTTTTCTGTGACCATCTACTAATTAAAGGAAAATAAATACCTCCATTTTACTGTAATTTTTAATTTATTCTCAATGTACACTGTTAAAATTTCAGCAGAAAACTCTGTGTAATCTATTATCTTAAGTCTTACGTAAAATTACAGAGTAAAATAAACGGAGATGTTAAAAAACTTATTTTATACATTCATTTTATTGACTAATATTAATTTAATTAATTATTGGTGAGGATATGTTTCGGACTTGGAATGCTTTTTCTGAAGAAGAAACAGTCATTTTTAATTTTAATTAAAAAAATAAATAATAAAATTACGTAAAAATACAGAATAAAGATTGAGAATCTCGATTATTCACATTTAACTAAGAATTACTGTAAATTTACAGAGACTCTGGATAAATATTTACATTAAATTTACAGAAATTTTTAACAGTGTACTTAGGGTGATACTATAAAGCAATTGATTCCATACTGTTCCAAAGGATTTATTTTCAAAAACCCCAGTATTATCTCATAAAGTATTTTGAAACTTTTTTTTTGTCACTAAATATTTCGCCAACCCTTCAATATAAATAAATTACAAAATTTTAATTTTAATATTTTTTCAGAACGCCAAATTAGACGATTTCGGCTTTATCTAGTCTGCTTGGATAGGTTAAAAACATCCCAAGCGTTTTTTTTTTTTTTTTTTTTTCTCTGTTAATTTTTTATGCAAAAAAATGTATGAAATAACAAGGCTTATTTTCAGCTTACTTTTGCATCGTCGATAATTTAATAAATTTAAGAACCTATTAATAATAATAATAAAAACTCATGCATCTATTATATAAATATAAACTTGCATAAAAATTTAATGAAGTCGAGAAATATTTAGAGCTCATTAATTAAAATAAAAGAGCTTATATTTTAATTAAAGTGTTAAATTATTTTAAACTTTACGCATCCCAACGACTTTTTTTTTTTTTTTTTTTTTTTTTTTGCTCTATTAATTTTTTTAATACAAAAAAATGTACCAGTTTCTTCTTTGCTTTGAGATGGAAAATTATTTCTATCTTTCTGTTTCTTTTTATAATATATTTATAATAACTAATTTTCGGCCTATAGTGATATTGTGAGGCTTTATAAAGTCAAAAAAGACTGTGAACTATATATATACTATTATTACTTACAAACTTTGAATAAACACCATAAAATGCAATAAACTCGCAACAATTGTTTCGGGTCGAAAAAACCACGACCCTTCATCAGGCGAACAAAGTAAGCACGAGTGCTGCAATCAAAGCGGCAACGCACAAAATCGTTTAAAATGAAAAGAAAAAGTATATAAAGTAGAAACTAAATATAGCTACTGGTGTGAGTAGAATTGTACCAAAAAACAAGGAAATAAATAAATGGGTGAGATTAAACACATAACAATCAAAGGATAACCAAAATTAAACTAAAATCTAAGTTACGTGAGTAATTTCCAAGCATCAGAGAAGAAAGGAGTGGAAGAAATATCATTAACAAGATTTTTCGAATTTTTAAATATGTAAAATGCTTCATGAATATCCAAATGGGAGGAACAGACAGGAGATGAAATTATGTTAGTTTTGGAAAAATCAAAGCGATGACCTTGAGACCAGCAGTGGGAAGCAATAGAAGATTTGGTAATCTCTTCATTACGAACATTCCGACGGTGCTCATTTATTCTGTATTTCAAACGCCTCCTAGTTTGACCAATATAACCTAAGTTGCAGGACGAACACGGAATTGAATAAATTCCAGAACGGTTTTCGGTGGGAATGGGATCCTTAAGAGAAGATAATTTAATTTTATTGACGGGTTTGTAAATAACTTTGAAACCAAACGGTGAAAGAATTTTAGAGATTTTAAAAGAGAGTGAAGAATAAAAAGGTAAAACAACTGGGATGAGACTATGATCGTTTAATTTGGGAGCAGAACGTTTAGGATTCTTAAATTTATATAGAGCTTTATCGATGATAGATGGGTTATAGCCACGAGAGAGAGCTAGAGATTTTAAATAACTAATTTCTTTCGAAAGATTAGACGGATCAGAACAAATGTGTAAGGCACGGTAAACATAAGTGTAAAAAGCAGACATTTTTTGTTGAGGGGCGTGGTTAGAGAGAGCATGCGGCGGCAAAGAGACTGAGAATGGTTTTCTAAAAACAGAAGTTGAGAAACAATCCTTTTCTTTATTCACAAGAACGTCAAGGAAAGGCAAAGAGCAATCCTGTTCAACCTCAAAAGTGAATTGAATGCATGGGTCAATCGAATTGACCAAAGAAAGTAAATTGGACAAATCGACGTCAGGGGAGACAAGAACGAAAGTGTCATCCACATATCTAAACCAGTGAGGAAATTTATATACACCGAAGAGTTTTTCTTCAAAATAGTGCATATAAATGTCGCAAAGTAAAGGAGAGAGAGGACTACCCATGGCCATACCATCATTTTGGGAATAATAAGTACCATTAAAAATGAAGGCAGTTTGCCTGATGCACAAATGAACTAAATTTACAAGCTCCTCAATTTCAATAGAAGAATAATGGAATTCACGTAGTCTTCTCTATAAACAAACCAGAGCACCTTGAACCGGAACATTTGTAAAAAGTGACTTTACATCTAGAGAAATCATAGTATAGTTAGATGGAGAGATGCATTTAATTTTGTTCACAAAATCATACGAGTTTTTTACAGTATTAAGATTAGTAGAAGTAAGATGAGAAAGAGAGTTTGAAAGAAATCGAGCAAGATTATAAGAAGCCGTACCAATATTAGATACGATAGGTCGAAAGCAGAGAGTGGGTTTATGAATTTTCGGAAGTGCATAGAAACGAGCACAATTGGCAGCAGAAGGAATTACCATGCGTTTGGTATAATCATTAAGAATAACGGAATTTTTAACGTGGTGTTTGATTTGATCAAGATGATCATTAGAAGGATCTTTTTTAAGTTTCGAATATGGACCTGAAGTAAGCAAGGACTCAACATGGGAAATATAATCCGATTTGTTGAGTAGAACAGTTTGTCCCCCTTTATCAGATCTTGTGACAATTAAATCGGGGGCGGAGTTTAATTGAGAGAGGGCGGATTTTTGAGAAGGAGTAAGGTTAGACTTTTGCGGATGATTATTGGTGGAAATAATGTTTGATAAAATGAAACGAAGAGACTCTAACTGGCATGGAGAAATTTTACTATTTTTAAAGGAATTTTCAATCGGAGCGATCAAATCCGGAACGGAGGGTCTCGAAGTACGCGCAAAATTCAGACCCAAACTGAGCACTTCGCGTTGAGCATTAGTCAGAACGTGCGAAGAAAGATTAACAACAGTATTCTGAGCAAGAGGAGAAACGGGAGAAGTAAAGGAATTACTTTTAAGAAGATAATTAAATTTCTTATTTAAGTTAGTTTGATGCTTAGAAGACTGAAACGCAACGTATGCGAAATTTCTTTTTTCAAAAGAAGAGAAATCATGAACAGAATTGCTAAGAGACAGATGTAAAGTATATAATTCAGACTCAATAGACGAGAGAGACTGTCGAATATCCTGAATAATAGCCCTAAGAATGGCAAACTTACTCCTATTTAAAGCATTTTTAATGCGAAGAGAAGCAGGAAGATTGTACTTGATGTCTATGAACTTAGGAATTATCCGAGCACGCTTACATCTAAGAAGAAAATTTAAATGATTGAGATAGCGAGAACGTTTCAAACGAAGATGTTTGAAACGATTAATCTCTGAAGAACTCATGCTAAAAACATATACAGAAACAAGAGTCAAAACTTAAAGAAGGCGGAGTTTAAACAAAAAGAATGGGGAGGGGGGAGTTAAAATACAAAAATGTAATTAATCAAATAGAAAAATCGATAAAAAATATGAAATGACAGTCTCAAAAAATGAGAAGAAATTAGCAAAAATTAACAAATAAAATAAGTCAAAACTTAAAGAAGGCAAAGTTTAAACGAAAAAAAGGGGGGGGGGGAGGAGTATAAAGATACAAAACTGTAAATACAAATTACAAAAAAGTAACTAAACAGTTAGAAAATCCTCGATAAAAAATATGAAATTAGAGGCTCAAAATTGAGAAGAAAATAGCAAACATTAACAATAAAACAAGTCAAAACTTAAAGAAGGCGGAGTTTCAACGAAGAAAGGGGGGGGGGAGTTTTAAAACAAAAATGTAATAATTAATTCGAAAACAATCGATAAAAAAATATGAAATGAGAGGCTCAAAAATGGGAAGAAATGAGCATAAATTAACAATTCAACACTCGAAACTTAAAGAAGGCGGAGTTAAAACGAATAAAAAGGGGGAGGAGCAAAAAAAAGATAGAGAAATAATTAAACAAGTAGAACACAAACGGTAAAATGAAGATATGAAATGAGAGGCTCAAAATCGAGAAGAAAATAGCATAAACTAACAAAACAACAATAAAAAGAAAAAGAAAAAGGAGACACTCGCAAAATTACTTACTCGATGCTAAAAGCCCAAAATAGCAACAAATTTAATAAAGAAGCATCACAAAACTGGCGTTGTAAAAATTATTACTTACAAACTTTGAATAAACACCATAAAATGCAATAAACTCGCAACAATTGTTTCGGGTCGAAAAAACCACGACCCTTCATCAGGCGAACAAAGTAAGCACGAGTGCTGCAATCAAAGCGGCAACGCACAAAATCGTTTAAAATGAAAAGAAAAAGTATATAAAGTAGAAACTAAATATAGCTACTGGTGTGAGTAGAATTGTACCAAAAAACAAGGAAATAAATAAATGGGTGAGATTAAACACATAGCAATCAAAGGATAACCAAAATTAAACTAAAATCTAAGTTACGTGAGTAATTTCCAAGCATCAGAGAAGAAAGGAGTGGAAGAAATATCATTAACAAGATTTTTCGAATTTTTAAATATGTAAAATGCTTCATGAATATCCAAATGGGAGGAACAGACAGGAGATGAAATTATGTTAGTTTTGGAAAAATCAAAGCGATGACCTTGAGACCAGCAGTGGGAAGCAATAGAAGATTTGGTAATCTCTTCATTACGAACATTCCGACGGTGCTCATTTATTCTGTATTTCAAACGCCTCCTAGTTTGACCAATATAACCTAAGTTGCAGGACGAACACGGAATTGAATAAATTCCAGAACGGTTTTCGGTGGGAATGGGATCCTTAAGAGAAGATAATTTAATTTTATTGACGGGTTTGTAAATAACTTTGAAACCAAACGGTGAAAGAATTTTAGAGATTTTAAAAGAGAGTGAAGAATAAAAAGGTAAAACAACTGGGATGAGACTATGATCGTTTAATTTGGGAGCAGAACGTTTAGGATTCTTAAATTTATATAGAGCTTTATCGATGATAGATGGGTTATAGCCACGAGAGAGAGCTAGAGATTTTAAATAACTAATTTCTTTCGAAAGATTAGACGGATCAGAACAAATGTGTAAGGCACGGTAAACATAAGTGTAAAAAGCAGACATTTTTTGTTGAGGGGCGTGGTTAGAGAGAGCATGCGGCGGCAAAGAGACTGAGAATGGTTTTCTAAAAACAGAAGTTGAGAAACAATCCTTTTCTTTATTCACAAGAACGTCAAGGAAAGGCAAAGAGCAATCCTGTTCAACCTCAAAAGTGAATTGAATGCATGGGTCAATCGAATTGACCAAAGAAAGTAAATTGGACAAATCGACGTCAGGGGAGACAAGAACGAAAGTGTCATCCACATATCTAAACCAGTGAGGAAATTTATATACACCGAAGAGTTTTTCTTCAAAATAGTGCATATAAATGTCGCAAAGTAAAGGAGAGAGAGGACTACCCATGGCCATACCATCATTTTGGGAATAATAAGTACCATTAAAAATGAAGGCAGCACGGATTAATAGAAGAGGATGCGAAAGAGGCTTCCAAATCTGGCTTTTTTTTATCTTACCACAACAGATGGCGCCACAGTCGAGGACCTCCCTTTCCAAAACCTCCCGTAATGATTTTCAATGGCAAAAAACGGCATTTAATTTAATTTTTTTATGGAAAGTTTTAACTTTAACAAAATAAAGTAAACAGAAATAATGCTATATAAGGTCTTCCTAATAACATATATTTTTTTTATAACGGTGGGACTTTTCATTACTTTGTAAGAGGTTATACAAAATACGAGATCGTATTGATTAAAATCAGAATAAAATACATTTAAAATTTTTCAGTACTGTACAAATAATCTGTGATACAAAGTAAAAAATGTCATTAATAAGGAATATTAAAAATTAAGGAAAGAAAGAAAAAATAAATAAATAGACGAAAATTATTAATAAAGAAAGAAAGAAAAGAAAATTATTTATAAATAATTAAATAAAATCTGTTGTACTTTATCCATTTATTTTTCAAACTTTTAAATTTAATAAGAATTATTTTGATTTATTTATAATACAGAAAATCAACGAACTTATTAATTTTTTTAAGGTAATATAATATATATGTATTTAAATTAAAAAAAAAAAAAAAAAAAAAAAAAAAAATATGATAGTTTCTGTGACTTGAGGTATTTTAGAAATTGTATGGAGATATATTTGTATAAGAATTTGTATAAGAGAATATAGAAGAAAGTCATGTGGTGGCCAAACCAGACTAGTTTTTTTAAACGTAAATATAAGTAAAAATTTTATGATAATTTCTGTTATTTGAGGAATTTTAGAAATTGTGTGGAGATATATTTAAATTTATTTTCATTTCAACAAATTACAGGGAAATTCACCCTCACCTCTTTTTACTATATAGAATAATATGATTTTTTTAAACTATGTATTATTTTTATTTTAAAACTCATTCATCTTTAACGAATGTGCTATATGTAAATATCTGACTGAATTATCAATAGTTTTTTAATGTTAAAAATTTTTTTAACTATTTTAATTTACATATGTCTCGGTAAGTTAGTTATCTTTATTAAAAACGTTAATTATCTTTATTAAAAACCCCGTCATCGGCCGAGAGGTTCTCATTAAAATCTGGTAGACGGGAAGTGCTGGGTTCGTTGCCAGGTCGCGCTCGGTGACCTATAGTCGTTTAGAGTTTTCGGTGTTTTTTTTCCCCCCAAAACTCGAGTAAATATGGGCTTTGACTCCTAAGAATGACCAAAACGGCGGGCAGACTACCCAGCCCTAGGATCCTCGGGTAGTCAATCAGCCTTAACTTTTACATCACCACCCCCACCACCACCTTATTAAACAGTGGGCGAACAGTTTGGCGTTCAAAGCTGATAGACGGGAAGTGCCTGGTTCGATACCAGGTCGCGCTCGTCAACCTAGCTGCTCAGAGTTTTCCGTGATTTTCGCCGAAACACACATAAATACAGACTGGCACCACCTTAGAAATACCACCACAGAGGGCACACCACCAAGACCCAGGACCCTCGTGTAGTCAATTGGCCTTAACCTTCACACAGTAACACCACCATCTTATTAAGCAGTGGCCGAATGTTTCTGCGTCCAAAACTGGTAGATGTGAAGCGCCGAGCTTGATACCAGGTCGCGCTCGTCAATTTAGCTGCTCGGAGTTTTCCATGGTTTTTGCCTAAACTTGAATAAATACGGGCTAGTACCCTCAAAAAGACACCCCTCATAGGGCACACCACCCAGGCCTAAGAACCTCGTCCAGTCTATTGGCCTTAACCTTCACACCACCACCACCACCACCACCTTATTAACAGTGGCCGAGCGGTTCTGCGCTCAGAGCTGGTAGACAGGGAAGTGCCGGGTTTGAATACAGGTTACGTTAGTCGACGAAACCATTCGTATTTTTCTATAGTTACTAGGGAAGACTTCTGTGGGGATCTTTTTAAGGTGTACTAATGCGTATTTACGCTACTTTCGGGGAAAACCATAGAAAACTTTGAACGGCTTGGCTAATGAGCGCAAGCTGCGATGAACGCGGCACTTCCTGTTTTCCAGCTTTGAGAGCTGAACCTCTCAACCACATAATCGATTAAGGAAATTTATACTTATGAAAGTTGGGAAGAGGGGAATGGCGATTTTATCAATTTTTAAGTCGCCATGTGGCGAGTGTTGAAAGTGGATATATTCAGGTCTAATTCAATCTACGTGATTTAATTGATTTAATTATCGTTTCAAATAATAAATATTTTGATTTATATTATAACTTTGTATCTGTGTATTAATTCTATTAAGATTTTTAAAATGTATAGAGGAGTGGTGTGCTGGTTAAGCTAGATTTCCTACACGAAGGAGCTAGGCGTGGGGAGAATATCCTCTGTCGAGATCTTTCTAAGAAACCAAGAACGCCTAGCCTATATCCATGTAAGATTTGGTGAAAACAATTAAAAATTCCAAACGATTGAAATGACTAATGCGACTTGGGTTCGAACCCGGCATTTCTCGTGTTCCAAAAGGTATGTATAATACCATTTTTTTAAATTGCGATTATAGTAACGAAAAAATCCTGATAATGTACGTTACTGAACGAAATTTTTTTAAATTATATATAATTAAATTTATTTTTGTTTAATAAATTACAGGAAAATGCTTTTTCGTACGGCAGGACTATGTCTTTAAATCTGCGATTTTGCATTATCGCCGATTTTGTGTTCCACCACATATATATGACAGGATATCTGCCAAAATCCAATTTTACCACTTAATTTTCTAAACTATCTTAAAACTAGTATGTTGTGGCCACCACATGACTTTATTCTATATTTTCCTATACAAATTCACTCAGTAAAAATAATTTATTAAAATTATTATTTAAAAAAAAATTATCTTCCATGAAAATGCAGACGATTTCCATACTATAGAAGTAGTATAACACTAAATATCCAAAAAAAAAAGTCAATTTTATTGTCAATATTACAATTTAAAAAAAATGTTTTTTTTTGGTAAAAATGAAAAAAATCGATAACTTTATTTTAAATTATAGCAGATTGATGGTTCAACCATTCGTTTTGCAGGTATTGACGAGCTCTTTTGAAAGATACCCATCATGAAAATTTACTCCCCTCGAGGGGGGGGCTCCTACACATACAAAATTTTTTTCCCAGTTGACTATGTCGATTATAAATAATTCTTCAAATAATGATTAATAAATAAAATTGTGTAATAAATTTGATCATGATTACTAAAAAATAATTCTCTTTATGCACATTTATACAAAATTTTGTCCTATATCACCATACTAAAAATTTAGAAAAATCGAGATAGCAACGCAACCTGTAAGACAATTTTTACCAAAAGTTGATAGGCACTAATTTATGTCAATGTGCAACTACATACCAATTTGTATGAAATTCTGTGCAGTATTTTCTCAGAAACAGTTACCACAAAATTTTGTCACACACACACAGACAGACAGACATTTTCTAAAAATGGTCAAGCAGGACAAAATTTTGTCTTATATCATCATGCTAAAAATTTAGAAAAAGCTGTATGGCAACGCAACCTGTAAGACAATTTTTACCCAAGTCAATGGTCTCTACAACTCTCAAAACGTGTAATTCCATCAAAAACCCGAGTTCTAAAATTTTTACGAATCCAATACTGTCTTCGATTGAATATAGAAGGATGTATTTTCCTATACAAATTCACTCAGTAAAAATAATTTATTAAAATCATTATTTAAAAAAATTATCTTCCATGATAATGCAGACGATTCCCATACTAGAGAAGTAGTATAACACTAAATAGCCATAAAAAGTCAATTTTACTGTCACTATTACAATAAAAAAAAAAAAAAAAAAATCTATAACTTTATTTTAAATTGTCGCAGATCGATGGTTCAACCATTCGTTTTAAAGGTATCGGCGAGCTCTTTTGAAAGATAACCATAAAAAAAATTTACTCCCCTCGAGGGGGGGACTTCCTGCCCAGGGGGGGGGGGGGCGGGTGGTGAGGCTCCTACACATACAACATTTTTTTCCCAGTTGACTATCTCTATTATAATTAATTCTTGTAAATTTCATAATTACTAAAAAATAATTCTCTTTATGCACATTTATACAAAATTTTGTCCTATATCATCATGCTAAAAATTTAGAAAAAGCTGGATGGCAACGCAACCTGTAAGACAATTTTTACCCAAAGTTGAAAAGCACTAATTTATGTCAAGGTGCAACTACATACCAATTTGTATGAAATTCTGTGCAGTAGTTCCTGAGATACAGTTGCCACAAAATTTTGTCACACACACACACGCACAGACAGACATTTTCTAAAAATGGTCAAATGGTGTTCCACAGCCCTCAAAACGTGTAAATCCATCAAAGACCCGAGGTCGAAAATTTTTACGAATCCAATACTTTCTTCTATTAAATATAGAAGAAAGTAATATTATGTCAAATCGGTAAAAATTTTGACATTTTATAAATAAATGTAATCATCAATAACATTATTTAAATATATTACATTATACAGTATATTACCATTATATAATATATTATTTTATATAAATAAGTACTTAATACATTTTTTATCTAAAAAAGAAAAGAAAAAAAGAAAGAAAAATAATTTAAACGTACAAACATTTTTTTTTTTCTCTAGTACTTTGTGGTACTCTAGTACTTTTTTTTTTAAATCTGTCAACTGTTTAATCATCACCCGTTATATGCTGAAAGAAAGTTATTAATTTTTTTTTCTTTTTTTTTTTTTTTTGTGTGTGTGTGTGTGGAGGGGGGGGGGCTTAGAAGTTAATTGATTACACGAGGATTCTAGGCCTGAATAATGTGCCCTCCGTGAAAGTATTTTTGACCCTGCGTCAGGCGCATCCTTAGGACGAACAAAATCGGGCGCGCCCAGCCTGAGAGGCCAGGTAAATACTTTATATTGTTAAAATACTTGTACTACAATCAATAAATTCGTACTTATGCATCAAATTTTCGTTTATTACTTTCTATTCACTCCTAATAAGGTCACCGTATGGGTGTTTTTGAATTAAAAATCATGTGTAGGATATTTAGAGAAGAAAAACCAGAACGGGCCTCTCAGGCAGGGTGCGCCCGACGGAGGGTTAAGGTCTCCAAGCCTGTGTATTTGTGCGAGTTTCAGAGAAAACCACGGAAAACTCCGATCGGCCAAATTGACGAGCGCGACCTTGACGAACGCACTTTCGGTCTACTAGCTTCGAGATAGCAGAATCTCTCCACCACAGGTATGGCAAGAATTTAAAAGTAAAGGGGAAACGACGTAAAAAATTTTCTTTTGCAATTTTTAAAATGTAATCTCTGAAAATTTTATTTGATTAAAATCAAATTTAATTCAGGATTTTTTTTCCCATTTTTTTTTTCTTTCTTTCTTTTCCTTTTCTTTCTGTCTTTTTTTAAATGCATTACCAAGTGATCTGCACTTTTGAATAATAATAACTTATCATTGAGCTTAAAATCATTAGCAAATTCTATGAAGAAAATAAGTGAGAGAAAGATATAAATGATCTTAAAATAAATGTCGCAAGTTTTATTATTATTATTTCTTTCATTGTCATGGCTTTCAATGTTACAAGAAAAGACATAAATTAAAAAATCTTTTTAATCTATTTTAAGATAACATATTTTTGATGAAAGAAAGAAAATCTAAACAATTTTGAAAAATATTTATTGATTTATTATCCAGTTTCACACATTACGAAAAATTCCGATACTGTATGAGCATTTATTAATATAATATATATATATAAGAGTTTGAAAAAAAATCCTTAAGTAAAATACAGCAAGAATTAAAATAATAATAATCTAAATACAGGAAGAATTAAAATGAAAGAAAGTTGCAGATGCTTAAAACCAACACAACAAGGGAAAAAAAAAAAAAAAAAAAAAAAAAAAAACTTTATTTTGAATTTTTATGGAAAAAGTATACACTATTTGGCAAAATATTAAAAAAGGGACTTGGAGTTTGATAAATAAACGAAAAGAAAAGATCGTAACATATAAGCAAGAAAGAAAAAAAAGTTGAAAGAGAAAACAATAAAATTGTGTCGATTAAAATATCTTTTAGTAATAATAATAGTTTATTTTGCAGCAAAAGCAGTCGGAAACCGAAAATTCCTGTCAAGGAAAACCGGGAGAAAGTAGACTACAGCGCCCTCAATATTTACAAAAATATCGTCTTCCACTTTCAAAGGCTGGGCACCGTTGGACTTTCCCCTCCTATTCTTTCTACTCCGTGGAAGGCAGTTTGCCTGATGCACAAATGAACTAAATTTACAAGCTCCTCAATTTCAATAGAAGAATAATGGAATTCACGTAGTCTTCTCTCTAAACAAACCAGAGCACCTTGAACCGGAACATTTGTAAAAAGTGACTTTACATCTAGAGAAATCATAGTATAGTTAGATGGAGAGATACATTTAATTTTGTTCACAAAATCATACGAGTTTTTTACAGTATTAAGATTAGTAGAAGTAAGATGAGAAAGAGAGTTTGAAAGAAATCGAGCAAGATTATAAGAAGCCGTACCAATATTAGATACGATAGGTCGAAAGCAGAGAGTGGGTTTATGAATTTTCGGAAGTGCATAGAAACGAGCACAATTGGCAGCAGAAGGAATTACCATGCGTTTGGTATAATCATTAAGAATAACGGAATTTTTAACGTGGTGTTTGATTTGATCAAGATGATCATTAGAAGGATCTTTTTTAAGTTTCGAATATGGACCTGAAGTAAGCAAGGACTCAACATGGGAAATATAATCCGATTTGTTGAGTAGAACCCATTTGTTTGTCCCCCTTTATCAGATCTTGTGACAATTAAATCGGGGGCGGAGTTTAATTCAGAGAGGGCGGATTTTTGAGAAGGAGTAAGGTTAGACTTTTGCGGATGATTATTGGTGGAAATAATGTTTGATAAAATGAAACGAAGAGACTCTAACTGGCCTGGAGAAATTTTACTATTTTTAAAGGAATTTTCAATCGGAGCGATCAAATCCGGAACGGAGGGTCTCGAAGTACGCGCAAAATTCAGACCCAAACTGAGCACTTCGCGTTGAGCATTAGTCAGAACGTGCGAAGAAAGATTAACAACAGTATTCTGAGCAAGAGGAGAAACGGGAGAAGTAAAGGAATTACTTTTAAGAAGATAATTAAATTTCTTATTTAAGTTAGTTTGATGCTTAGAAGACTGAAACGCAACGTATGCGAAATTTCTTTTTTCAAAAGAAGAGAAATCATGAACAGAATTGCTAAGAGACAGATGTAAAGTATATAATTCAGACTCAATAGACGAGAGAGACTGTCGAATATCCTGAATAATAGCCCTAAGAATGGCAAACTTACTCCTATTTAAAGCATTTTTAATGCGAAGAGAAGCAGGAAGATTGTACTTGATGTCTATGAACTTAGGAATTATCCGAGCACGCTTACATCTAAGAAGAAAATTTAAATGATTGAGATAGCGAGAACGTTTCAAACGAAGATGTTTGAAACGATTAATCTCTGAAGAACTCATGCTAAAAACATATACAGAAACAAGAGTCAAAACTTAAAGAAGGCGGAGTTTAAACAAAAAGAATGGGGAGGGGGGAGTTAAAATACAAAAATGTAATTAATCAAATAGAAAAATCGATAAAAAATATGAAATGACAGTCTCAAAAAATGAGAAGAAATTAGCAAAAATTAACAAATAAAATAAGTCAAAACTTAAAGAAGGCAAAGTTTAAACGAAAAAAAGGGGGGGGGGAGGAGTATAAAGATACAAAACTGTAAATACAAATTACAAAAAAGTAACTAAACAGTTAGAAAATCCTCGATAAAAAATATGAAATTAGAGGCTCAAAATTGAGAAGAAAATAGCAAACATTAACAATAAAACAAGTCAAAACTTAAAGAAGGCGGAGTTTCAACGAAGAAAGGGGGGGGGGAGTTTTAAAACAAAAATGTAATAATTAATTCGAAAACAATCGATAAAAAAATATGAAATGAGAGGCTCAAAAATGGGAAGAAATGAGCATAAATTAACAATTCAACACTCGAAACTTAAAGAAGGCGGAGTTAAAACGAATAAAAAGGGGGAGGAGCAAAAAAAAGATAGAGAAATAATTAAACAAGTAGAACACAAACGGTAAAATGAAGATATGAAATGAGAGGCTCAAAATCGAGAAGAAAATAGCATAAACTAACAAAACAACAATAAAAAGAAAAAGAAAAAGGAGACACTCGCAAAATTACTTACTCGATGCTAAAAGCCCAAAATAGCAACAAATTTAATAAAGAAGCATCACAAAACTGGCGTTGTAAAAATTATTACTTACAAACTTTGAATAAACACCATAAAATGCAATAAACTCGCAACAATTGTTTCGGGTCGAAAAAACCACGACCCTTCATCAGGCGAACAAAGTAAGCACGAGTGCTGCAATCAAAGCGGCAACGCACAAAATCGTTTAAAATGAAAAGAAAAAGTATATAAAGTAGAAACTAAATATAGCTACTGGTGTGAGTAGAATTGTACCAAAAAACAAGGAAATAAATAAATGGGTGAGATTAAACACATAACAATCAAAGGATAACCAAAATTAAACTAAAATCTAAGTTACGTGAGTAATTTCCAAGCATCAGAGAAGAAAGGAGTGGAAGAAATATCATTAACAAGATTTTTCGAATTTTTAAATATGTAAAATGCTTCATGAATATCCAAATGGGAGGAACAGACAGGAGATGAAATTATGTTAGTTTTGGAAAAATCAAAGCGATGACCTTGAGACCAGCAGTGGGAAGCAATAGAAGATTTGGTAATCTCTTCATTACGAACATTCCGACGGTGCTCATTTATTCTGTATTTCAAACGCCTCCTAGTTTGACCAATATAACCTAAGTTGCAGGACGAACACGGAATTGAATAAATTCCAGAACGGTTTTCGGTGGGAATGGGATCCTTAAGAGAAGATAATTTAATTTTATTGACGGGTTTGTAAATAACTTTGAAACCAAACGGTGAAAGAATTTTAGAGATTTTAAAAGAGAGTGAAGAATAAAAAGGTAAAACAACTGGGATGAGACTATGATCGTTTAATTTGGGAGCAGAACGTTTAGGATTCTTAAATTTATATAGAGCTTTATCGATGATAGATGGGTTATAGCCACGAGAGAGAGCTAGAGATTTTAAATAACTAATTTCTTTCGAAAGATTAGACGGATCAGAACAAATGTGTAAGGCACGGTAAACATAAGTGTAAAAAGCAGACATTTTTTGTTGAGGGGCATGGTTAGAGAGAGCATGCGGCGGCAAAGAGACTGAGAATGGTTTTCTAAAAACAGAAGTTGAGAAACAATCCTTTTCTTTATTCACAAGAACGTCAAGGAAAGGCAAAGAGCAATCCTGTTCAACCTCAAAAGTGAATTGAATGCATGGGTCAATCGAATTGACCAAAGAAAGTAAATTGGACAAATCGACGTCAGGGGAGACAAGAACGAAAGTGTCATCCACATATCTAAACCAGTGAGGAAATTTATATACACCGAAGAGTTTTTCTTCAAAATAGTGCATATAAATGTCGCAAAGTAAAGGAGAGAGAGGACTACCCATGGCCATACCATCATTTTGGGAATAATAAGTACCATTAAAAATGAAGGCAGTTTGCCTGATGCACAAATGAACTAAATTTACAAGCTCCTCAATTTCAATAGAAGAATAATGGAATTCACGTAGTCTTCTCTCTAAACAAACCAGAGCACCTTGAACCGGAACATTTGTAAAAAGTGACATTACATCTAGAGAAATCATAGTATAGTTAGATGGAGAGATGCATTTAATTTTGTTCACAAAATCATACGAGTTTTTTACAGTATTAAGATTAGTAGAAGTAAGATGAGAAAGAGAGTTTGAAAGAAATCGAGCAAGATTATAAGAAGCCGTACCAATATTAGATACGATAGGTCGAAATCAGAGAGTGGGTTTATGAATTTTCGGAAGTGCATAGAAACGAGCACAATTGGCAGCAGAAGGAATTACCATGCGTTTGGTATAATCATTAAGAATAACGGAATTTTTAACGTGGTGTTTGATTTGATCAAGATGATCATTAGAAGGATCTTTTTTAAGTTTCGAATATGGACCTGAAGTAAGCAAGGACTCAACATGGGAAATATAATCCGATTTGTTGAGTAGAACAATTTGTCCCCCTTTATCAGATCTTGTGACAATTAAATCGGGGGCGGAGTTTAATTCAGAGAGGGCGGATTTTTGAGAAGGAGTAAGGTTAGACTTTTGCGGATGATTATTGGTGGAAATAATGTTTGATAAAATGAAACGAAGAGACTCTAACTGGCATGGAGAAATTTTACTATTTTTAAAGGAATTTTCAATCGGAGCGATCAAATCCGGAACGGAGGGTCTCGAAGTAAGCGCAAAATTCAGACCCAAACTGAGCACTTCGCGTTGAGCATTAGTCAGAACGTGCGAAGAAAGATTAACAACAGTATTCTGAGCAAGAGGAGAAACGGGAGAAGTAAAGGAATTGCTTTTAAGAAGATAATTAAATTTCTTATTTAAGTTAGTTTGATGCTTAGAAGACTGAAACGCAACGTATGCGAAATTTCTTTTTTCAAAAGAAGAGAAATCATGAACAGAATTGCTAAGAGACAGATGTAAAGTATATAATTCAGACTCAATAGACGAGAGAGACTGTCGAATATCCTGAATAATAGCCCTAAGAATGGCAAACTTACTCCTATTTAAAGCATTTTTAATGCGAAGAGAAGCAGGAAGATTGTACTTGATGTCTATGAACTTAGGAATTATCCGAGCACGCTTACATCTAAGAAGAAAATTTAAATGATTGAGATAGCGAGAACGTTTCAAACGAAGATGTTTGAAACGATTAATTTCTGAAGAACTCATGCTAAAAACATATACAGAAACAAGAGTCAAAACTTAAAGAAGGCGGAGTTTAAACAAAAAGAATGGGGAGGGGGGAGTTAAAATACAAAAATGTAATTAATCAAATAGAAAAATCGATAAAAAATATGAAATGACAGTCTCAAAAAATGAGAAGAAATTAGCAAAAATTAACAAATAAAATAAGTCAAAACTTAAAGAAGGCAAAGTTTAAACGAAAAAAAGGGGGGGGGGAGGAGTATAAAGATACAAAACTGTAAATACAAATTACAAAAAAGTAACTAAACAGTTAGAAAATCCTCGATAAAAAATATGAAATTAGAGGCTCAAAATTGAGAAGAAAATAGCAAACATTAACAATAAAACAAGTCAAAACTTAAAGAAGGCGGAGTTTCAACGAAGAAAGGGGGGGGGGAGTTTTAAAACAAAAATGTAATAATTAATTAGAAAACAATCGATAAAAAAATATGAAATGAGAGGCTCAAAAATGGGAAGAAATGAGCATAAATTAACAATTCAACACTCGAAACTTAAAGAAGGCGGAGTTAAAACGAATAAAAAGGGGGAGGAGCAAAAAAAAAGATAGAGAAATAATTAAACAAGTAGAACACAAACGGTAAAATGAAGATATGAAATGAGAGGCTCAAAATCGAGAAGAAAATAGCATAAACTAACAAAACAACAATAAAAAGAAAAAGAAAAAGGAGACACTCGCAAAATTACTTACTCGATGCTAAAAGCCCAAAATAGCAACAAATTTAATAAAGAAGCATCACAAAACTGGCGTTGTAAAAATTATTACTTACAAACTTTGAATAAACACCATAAAATGCAATAAACTCGCAACAATTGTTTCGGGTCGAAAAAACCACGACCCTTCATCAGGCGAACAAAGTAAGCACGAGTGCTGCAATCAAAGCGGCAACGCACAAAATCGTTTAAAATGAAAAGAAAAAGTATATAAAGTAGAAACTAAATATAGCTACTGGTGTGAGTAGAATTGTACCAAAAAACAAGGAAATAAATAAATGGGTGAGATTAAACACATAACAATCAAAGGATAACCAAAATTAAACTAAAATCTAAGTTACGTGAGTAATTTCCAAGCATCAGAGAAGAAAGGAGTGGAAGAAATATCATTAACAAGATTTTTCGAATTTTTAAATATGTAAAATGCTTCATGAATATCCAAATGGGAGGAACAGACAGGAGATGAAATTATGTTAGTTTTGGAAAAATCAAAGCGATGACCTTGAGACCAGCAGTGGGAAGCAATAGAAGATTTGGTAATCTCTTCATTACGAACATTCCGACGGTGCTCATTTATTCTGTATTTCAAACGCCTCCTAGTTTGACCAATATAACCTAAGTTGCAGGACGAACACGGAATTGAATAAATTCCAGAACGGTTTTCGGTGGGAATGGGATCCTTAAGAGAAGATAATTTAATTTTATTGACGGGTTTGTAAATAACTTTGAAACCAAACGGTGAAAGAATTTTAGAGATTTTAAAAGAGAGTGAAGAATAAAAAGGTAAAACAACTGGGATGAGACTATGATCGTTTAATTTGGGAGCAGAACGTTTAGGATTCTTAAATTTATATAGAGCTTTATCGATGATAGATGGGTTATAGCCACGAGAGAGAGCTAGAGATTTTAAATAACTAATTTCTTTCGAAAGATTAGACGGATCAGAACAAATGTGTAAGGCACGGTAAACATAAGTGTAAAAAGCAGACATTTTTTGTTGAGGGGCGTGGTTAGAGAGAGCATGCGGCGGCAAAGAGACTGAGAATGGTTTTCTAAAAACAGAAGTTGAGAAACAATCCTTTTCTTTATTCACAAGAACGTCAAGGAAAGGCAAAGAGCAATCCTGTTCAACCTCAAAAGTGAATTGAATGCATGGGTCAATCAAATTGACCAAAGAAAGTAAATTGGACAAATCGACGTCAGGGGAGACAAGAACGAAAGTGTCATCCACATATCTAAACCAGTGAGGAAATTTATATACACCGAAGAGTTTTTCTTCAAAATAGTGCATATAAATGTCGCAAAGAAAACCGTTCTGGAATTTATTCAATTCCGTGTTCGTCCTGCAACTTAGGTTATATTGGTCAAACTAGGAGGCGTTTGAAATACAGAATAAATGAGCACCGTCGGAATGTTCGTAATGAAGAGATTACCAAATCTTCTATTGCTTCCCACTGCTGGTCTCAAGGTCATCGCTTTGATTTTTCCAAAACTAACATAATTTCATCTCCTGTCTGTTCCTCCCATTTGGATATTCATGAAGCATTTTACATATTTAAAAATTCGAAAAATCTTGTTAATGATATTTCTTCCACTCCTTTCTTCTCTGATGCTTGGAAATTACTCACGTAACTTAGATTTTAGTTTAATTTTGGTTATCCTTTGATTGTTATGTGTTTAATCTCACCCATTTATTTATTTCCTTGTTTTTTGGTACAATTCTACTCACACCAGTAGCTATATTTAGTTTCTACTTTATATACTTTTTCTTTTCATTTTAAACGATTTTGTGCGTTGCCGCTTTGATTGCAGCACTCGTGCTTACTTTGTTCGCCTGATGAAGGGTCGTGGTTTTTTCGACCCGAAACAATTGTTGCGAGTTTATTGCATTTTATGGTGTTTATTCAAAGTTTGTAAGTAATAATTTTTACAACGCCAGTTTTGTGATGCTTCTTTATTAAATTTGTTGCTATTTTGGGCTTTTAGCATCGAGTAAGTAATTTTGCGAGTGTCTCCTTTTTCTTTTTCTTTTTATTGTTGTTTTGTTAGTTTATGCTATTTTCTTCTCGATTTTGAGCCTCTCATTTCATATCTTCATTTTACCGTTTGTGTTCTACTTGTTTAATTATTTCTCTATCTTTTTTTTGCTCCTCCCCCTTTTTATTCGTTTTAACTCCGCCTTCTTTAAGTTTCGAGTGTTGAATTGTTAATTTATGCTCATTTCTTCCCATTTTTGAGCCTCTCATTTCATATTTTTTTATCGATTGTTTTCTAATTAATTATTACATTTTTGTTTTAAAACTCCCCCCCCCCCTTTCTTCGTTGAAACTCCGCCTTCTTTAAGTTTTGACTTGTTTTATTGTTAATGTTTGCTATTTTCTTCTCAATTTTGAGCCTCTAATTTCATATTTTTTATCGAGGATTTTCTAACTGTTTAGTTACTTTTTTGTAATTTGTATTTACAGTTTTGTATCTTTATACTCCTCCCCCCCCCCTTTTTTTCGTTTAAACTTTGCCTTCTTTAAGTTTTGACTTATTTTATTTGTTAATTTTTGCTAATTTCTTCTCATTTTTTGAGACTGTCATTTCATATTTTTTATCGATTTTTCTATTTGATTAATTACATTTTTGTATTTTAACTCCCCCCTCCCCATTCTTTTTGTTTAAACTCCGCCTTCTTTAAGTTTTGACTCTTGTTTCTGTATATGTTTTTAGCATGAGTTCTTCAGAGATTAATCGTTTCAAACATCTTCGTTTGAAACGTTCTCGCTATCTCAATCATTTAAATTTTCTTCTTAGATGTAAGCGTGCTCGGATAATTCCTAAGTTCATAGACATCAAGTACAATCTTCCTGCTTCTCTTCGCATTAAAAATGCTTTAAATAGGAGTAAGTTTGCCATTCTTAGGGCTATTATTCAGGATATTCGACAGTCTCTCTCGTCTATTGAGTCTGAATTATATACTTTACATCTGTCTCTTAGCAATTCTGTTCATGATTTCTCTTCTTTTGAAAAAAGAAATTTCGCATACGTTGCGTTTCAGTCTTCTAAGCATCAAACTAACTTAAATAAGAAATTTAATTATCTTCTTAAAAGTAATTCCTTTACTTCTCCCGTTTCTCCTCTTGCTCAGAATACTGTTGTTAATCTTTCTTCGCACGTTCTGACTAATGCTCAACGCGAAGTGCTCAGTTTGGGTCTGAATTTTGCGCGTACTTCGAGACCCTCCGTTCCGGATTTGATCGCTCCGATTGAAAATTCCTTTAAAAATAGTAAAATTTCTCCAGGCCAGTTAGAGTCTCTTCGTTTCATTTTATCAAACATTATTTCCACCAATAATCATCCGCAAAAGTCTAACCTTACTCCTTCTCAAAAATCCGCCCTCTCTGAATTAAACTCCGCCCCCGATTTAATTGTCACAAGATCTGATAAAGGGGGACAAACAAATGGGTTCTACTCAACAAATCGGATTATATTTCCCATGTTGAGTCCTTGCTTACTTCAGGTCCATATTCGAAACTTAAAAAAGATCCTTCTAATGATCATCTTGATCAAATCAAACACCACGTTAAAAATTCCGTTATTCTTAATGATTATACCAAACGCATGGTAATTCCTTCTGCTGCCAATTGTGCTCGTTTCTATGCACTTCCGAAAATTCATAAACCCACTCTCTGCTTTCGACCTATCGTATCTAATATTGGTACGGCTTCTTATAATCTTGCTCGATTTCTTTCAAACTCTCTTTCTCATCTTACTTCTACTAATCTTAATACTGTAAAAAACTCGTATGATTTTGTGAACAAAATTAAATGCATCTCTCCATCTAACTATACTATGATTTCTCTAGATGTAAAGTCACTTTTTACAAATGTTCCGGTTCAAGGTGCTCTGGTTTGTTTATAGAGAAGACTACGTGAATTCCATTATTCTTCTATTGAAATTGAGGAGCTTGTAAATTTAGTTCATTTGTGCATCAGGCAAACTGCCTTCATTTTTAATGGTACTTATTATTCCCAAAATGATGGTATGGCCATGGGTAGTCCTCTCTCTCCTTTACTTTGCGACATTTATATGCACTATTTTGAAGAAAAACTCTTCGGTGTATATAAATTTCCTCACTGGTTTAGATATGTGGATGACACTTTCGTTCTTGTCTCCCCTGACGTCGATTTGTCCAATTTACTTTCTTTGGTCAATTCGATTGACCCATGCATTCAATTCACTTTTGAGGTTGAACAGGATTGCTCTTTGCCTTTCCTTGACGTTCTTGTGAATAAAGAAAAGGATTGTTTCTCAACTTCTGTTTTTAGAAAACCATTCTCAGTCTCTTTGCCGCCGCATGCTCTCTCTAACCACGCCCCTCAACAAAAAATGTCTGCTTTTTACACTTATGTTTACCGTGCCTTACACATTTGTTCTGATCCGTCTAATCTTTCGAAAGAAATTAGTTATTTAAAATCTCTAGCTCTCTCTCGTGGCTATAACCCATCTATCATCGATAAAGCTCTATATAAATTTAAGAATCCTAAACGTTCTGCTCCCAAATTAAACGATCATAGTCTCATCCCAGTTGTTTTACCTTTTTATTCTTCACTCTCTTTTAAAATCTCTAAAATTCTTTCACCGTTTGGTTTCAAAGTTATTTACAAACCCGTCAATAAAATTAAATTATCTTCTCTTAAGGATCCCATTCCCACCGAAAACCGTTCTGGAATTTATTCAATTCCGTGTTCGTCCTGCAACTTAGGTTATATTGGTCAAACTAGGAGGCGTTTGAAATACAGAATAAATGAGCACCGTCGGAATGTTCGTAATGAAGAGATTACCAAATCTTCTATTGCTTCCCACTGCTGGTCTCAAGGTCATCGCTTTGATTTTTCCAAAACTAACATAATTTCATCTCCTGTCTGTTCCTCCCATTTGGATATTCATGAAGCATTTTACATATTTAAAAATTCGAAAAATCTTGTTAATGATATTTCTTCCACTCCTTTCTTCTCTGATGCTTGGAAATTACTCACGTAACTTAGATTTTAGTTTAATTTTGGTTATCCTTTGATTGTTATGTGTTTAATCTCACCCATTTATTTATTTCCTTGTTTTTTGGTACAATTCTACTCACACCAGTAGCTATATTTAGTTTCTACTATATATACTTTTTCTTTTCATTTTAAACGAGTTTGTGCGTTGCCGCTTTGATTGCAGCAGTCGTGCTTACTTTGTTCGCCTGATGAAGGGTCGTGGTTTTTTCGACCCGAAACAATTGTTGCGAGTTTATTGCATTTTATGGTGTTTATTCAAAGTTTGTAAGTAATAATTTTTACAACGCCAGTTTTGTGATGCTTCTTTATTAAATTTGTTGCTATTTTGGGCTTTTAGCATCGAGTAAGTAATTTTGCGAGTGTCTCCTTTTTCTTTTTCTTTTTATTGTTGTTTTGTTAGTTTATGCTATTTTCTTCTCGATTTTGAGCCTCTCATTTCATATCTTCATTTTACCGTTTGTGTTCTACTTGTTTAATTATTTCTCTATCTTTTTTTTTGCTCCTCCCCCTTTTTATTCGTTTTAACTCCGCCTTCTTTAAGTTTCGAGTGTTGAATTGTTAATTTATGCTCATTTCTTCCCATTTTTGAGCCTCTCATTTCATATTTTTTTATCGATTGTTTTCGAATTAATTATTACATTTTTGATTTAAAACTCCCCCCCCCCCTTTCTTCGTTGAAACTCCGCCTTCTTTAAGTTTTGACTTGTTTTATTGTTAATGTTTGCTATTTTCTTCTCAATTTTGAGCCTCTAATTTCATATTTTTTATCGAGGATTTTCTAACTGTTTAGTTACTTTTTTGTAATTTGTATTTACAGTTTTGTATCTTTATACTTCTCCCCCCCCCCCCTTTTTTTCGTTTAAACTTTGCCTTCTTTAAGTTTTGACTTATTTTATTTGTTAATTTTTGCTAATTTCTTCTCATTTTTTGAGACTGTCATTTCATATTTTTTATCGATTTTTCTATTTGATTAATTACATTTTTGTATTTTAACTCCCCCCTCCCCATTCTTTTTGTTTAAACTCCGCCTTCTTTAAGTTTTGACTCTTGTTTCTGTATATGTTTTTAGCATGAGTTCTTCAGAGATTAATCGTTTCAAACATCTTCGTTTGAAACGTTCTCGCTATCTCAATCATTTAAATTTTCTTCTTAGATGTAAGCGTGCTCGGATAATTCCTAAGTTCATAGACATCAAGTACAATCTTCCTGCTTCTCTTCGCATTAAAAATGCTTTAAATAGGAGTAAGTTTGCCATTCTTAGGGCTATTATTCAGGATATTCGACAGTCTCTCTCGTCTATTGAGTCTGAATTATATACTTTACATCTGTCTCTTAGCAATTCTGTTCATGATTTCTCTTCTTTTGAAAAAAGAAATTTCGCATACGTTGCGTTTCAGTCTTCTAAGCATCAAACTAACTTAAATAAGAAATTTAATTATCTTCTTAAAAGTAATTCCTTTACTTCTCCCGTTTCTCCTCTTGCTCAGAATACTGTTGTTAATCTTTCTTCGCACGTTCTGACTAATGCTCAACGCGAAGTGCTCAGTTTGGGTCTGAATTTTGCGCGTACTTCGAGACCCTCCGTTCCGGATTTGATCGCTCCGATTGAAAATTCCTTTAAAAATAGTAAAATTTCTCCAGGCCAGTTAGAGTCTCTTCGTTTCATTTTATCAAACATTATTTCCACCAATAATCATCCGCAAAAGTCTAACCTTACTCCTTCTCAAAAATCCGCCCTCTCTGAATTAAACTCCGCCCCCGATTTAATTGTCACAAGATCTGATAAAGGGGGACAAACAAATGGGTTCTACTCAACAAATCGGATTATATTTCCCATGTTGAGTCCTTGCTTACTTCAGGTCCATATTCGAAACTTAAAAAAGATCCTTCTAATGATCATCTTGATCAAATCAAACACCACGTTAAAAATTCCGTTATTCTTAATGATTATACCAAACGCATGGTAATTCCTTCTGCTGCCAATTGTGCTCGTTTCTATGCACTTCCGAAAATTCATAAACCCACTCTCTGCTTTCGACATATCGTATCTAATATTGGTACGGCTTCTTATAATCTTGCTCGATTTCTTTCAAACTCTCTTTCTCATCTTACTTCTACTAATCTTAATACTGTAAAAAACTCGTATGATTTTGTGAACAAAATTAAATGCATCTCTCCATCTAACTATACTATGATTTCTCTAGATGTAAAGTCACTTTTTACAAATGTTCCGGTTCAAGGTGCTCTGGTTTGTTTAGAGAGAAGACTACGTGAATTCCATTATTCTTCTATTGAAATTGAGGAGCTTGTAAATTTAGTTCATTTGTGCATCAGGCAAACTGCCTTCATTTTTAATGGTACTTATTATTCCCAAAATGATGGTATGGCCATGGGTAGTCCTCTCTCTCCTTTACTTTGCGACATTTATATGCACTATTTTGAAGAAAAACTCTTCGGTGTATATAAATTTCCTCACTGGTTTAGATATGTGGATGACACTTTCGTTCTTGTCTCCCCTGACGTCGATTTGTCCAATTTACTTTCTTTGGTCAATTCGATTGACCCATGCATTCAATTCACTTTTGAGGTTGAACAGGATTGCTCTTTGCCTTTCCTTGACGTTCTTGTGAATAAAGAAAAGGATTGTTTCTCAACTTCTGTTTTTAGAAAACCATTCTCAGTCTCTTTGCCGCCGCATGCTCTCTCTAACCACGCCCCTCAACAAAAAATGTCTGCTTTTTACACTTATGTTTACCGTGCCTTACACATTTGTTCTGATCCGTCTAATCTTTCGAAAGAAATTAGTTATTTAAAATCTCTAGCTCTCTCTCGTGGCTATAACCCATCTATCATCGATAAAGCTCTATATAAATTTAAGAATCCTAAACGTTCTGCTCCCAAATTAAACGATCATAGTCTCATCCCAGTTGTTTTACCTTTTTATTCTTCACTCTCTTTTAAAATCTCTAAAATTCTTTCACCGTTTGGTTTCAAAGTTATTTACAAACCCGTCAATAAAATTAAATTATCTTCTCTTAAGGATCCCATTCCCACCGAAAACCGTTCTGGAATTTATTCAATTCCGTGTTCGTCCTGCAACTTAGGTTATATTGGTCAAACTAGGAGGCGTTTGAAATACAGAATAAATGAGCACCGTCGGAATGTTCGTAATGAAGAGATTACCAAATCTTCTATTGCTTCCCACTGCTGGTCTCAAGGTCATCGCTTTGATTTTTCCAAAACTAACATAATTTCATCTCCTGTCTGTTCCTCCCATTTGGATATTCATGAAGCATTTTACATATTTAAAAATTCGAAAAATCTTGTTAATGATATTTCTTCCACTCCTTTCTTCTCTGATGCTTGGAAATTACTCACGTAACTTAGATTTTAGTTTAATTTTGGTTATCCTTTGATTGTTATGTGTTTAATCTCACCCATTTATTTATTTCCTTGTTTTTTGGTACAATTCTACTCACACCAGTAGCTATATTTAGTTTCTACTTTATATACTTTTTCTTTTCATTTTAAACGATTTTGTGCGTTGCCGCTTTGATTGCAGCACTCGTGCTTACTTTGTTCGCCTGATGAAGGGTCGTGGTTTTTTCGACCCGAAACAATTGTTGCGAGTTTATTGCATTTTATGGTGTTTATTCAAAGTTTGTAAGTAATAATAGTATATATATAGTTCACAGTCTTTTTTGACTTTATAAAGCCTCACAATATCACTATAGGCCGAAAATTAGTTATTATAAATATATTATAAAAAGAAACAGAAAGATAGAAATAATTTTCCATCTCAAAGCAAAGAAGAAACTGGTACATTTTTTTGTATTAAAAAAATTAATAGAGCAAAAAAAAAAAAAAAAAAAAAAAAGTCGTTGGGATGCGTAAAGTTTAAAATAATTTAACACTTTAATTAAAATATAAGCTCTTTTATTTTAATTAATGAGCTCTAAATATTTCTCGACTTCATTAAATTTTTATGCAAGTTTATATTTATATAATAGATGCATGAGTTTTTATTATTATTATTAATAGGTTCTTAAATTTATTAAATTATCGACGATGCAAAAGTAAGCTGAAAATAAGCCTTGTTATTTCATACATTTTTTTGCATAAAAAATTAACAGAGAAAAAAAAAAAAAAAAAAAAACGCTTGGGATGTTTTTAACCTATCCAAGCAGACTAGATAAAGCCGAAATCGTCTAATTTGGCGTTCTGAAAAAATATTAAAATTAAAATTTTGTAATTTATTTATATTGAAGGGTTGGCGAAATATTTAGTGACAAAAAAAAAGTTTCAAAATACTTTATGAGATAATACTGGGGTTTTTGAAAATAAATCCTTTGAAACAGTATGGAATCAATTGCTTTATAGTATCACCCTAAGTACACTGTTAAAAATTTCTGTAAATTTAATGTAAATATTTATCCAGAGTCTCTGTAAATTTACAGTAATTCTTAGTTAAATGTGAATAATCGAGATTCTCAATCTTTATTCTGTATTTTTACGTAATTTTATTATTTATTTTTTTAATTAAAATTAAAAATGACTGTTTCTTCTTCAGAAAAAGCATTCCAAGTCCGAAACATATCCTCACCAATAATTAATTAAATTAATATTAGTCAATAAAATGAATGTATAAAATAAGTTTTTTAACATCTCCGTTTATTTTACTCTGTAATTTTACGTAAGACTTAAGATAATAGATTACACAGAGTTTTCTGCTGAAATTTTAACAGTGTACATTGAGAATAAATTAAAAATTACAGTAAAATGGAGGTATTTATTTTCCTTTAATTAGTAGATGGTCACAGAAAAGATAAAATTTATTTTTGATTACAGGAAATGGGTTAGATTTTCCATAATGAATTATAATAAAATTATATATTTTTATTTTTTTAAACCAAAGTTAAAATTAAATATTAGCAGTTGTTATGGGAGTGATAATTTTACTTATATTTTAATTTTGCATGGTATGTACACAATCCACTTAATATTAATTTATAACTGAAAAAATTCGCTCCGAAAATTTTTAATCGAATTTTAATTTTATAAATTATTGAGCAAAAAAAAAAAAAAAAAAAACATTTACAATTTTTCTCCTAATTTCGCTCGTAAGTCCTGATGTGTTTCAATATGAAATAAGCGTGAACAAATCGCGCCTGAAACAGTTAATGAATAAGAACATAAATAAAATATCCAGTACACAAGTATTCATTAAAAATATACCTTAAAAAATTAAAGAAAGTGATGCAGAAAAAAAAAAAAAATGTTTTTTTTTTTTTTTTTTTTTTTTTTTTTTTTAACTTACTTAGCGTCATAATTAATAAGAAAATATTCAGCACATACTTTCAATAAAACTTTAAAGAACGTTTTTGTAATTACAATAAAGAAACCGCGATAATACCATAATGATTAAATTTTTAACAAAATTATAACATCCCCGTCAGTATAATATGCAGTTACTTTTATTTCATAAACCTTTACAACGGTGTTATTTAAAAGAAAGACTTGTGCGTAAAGTTTGTAAGTAATTTAATACTTTAATTAAAACATAAGCTATATTTTCTCAACTTCATTAAACTTCTATGCAAGTTTATATATATATATATATATATAATAGAAAACATCAGTTTTTTTTTCTAAATTAGTGTTCTTAATTATATTAAATTATCAACGATGCATAAGAAAACAGAAAATATGCCTTATTACAAGTTTTAAGAAAAAAAATATTAGCAATTTTATTATAATAATTATTTAATAGTTAAAAAAAATATAAATAAATAAAATAAACAGCTATTTTCTCGCTTTTATCTAAATATTTCTACGAATTTTCTAAATTTAAATTCTTCTCTTTGATTTTTTTTTTTTTCATTTTTTCAAAATCCTATGCTGAAAAAGAGTAACAATAATTTTCTCTACCCCTTAACTTTTCCGAACGTATATATTCGTCTCACTAAGCTCATGCGTTAACTTCCCGTGCGTATATATACGCTTTTCGAAGTACGACCTTTTCTGTTGGATGCTACCAATGAAACTAGTCCCACCGTTTTGGAATGCAATAAAATGATCTTAAATTTGAACTTGTTAGTTTTTATGTGTGAAAAACACACGTCTGTGTGAAAAACGGTGGCACTAGGAAGCAAATCTTGTAAACTTTCTTCGGCAGGTAAGGGGTTAATAGAATTTTCTTTAAGAATAATTATCTTGTTTCGTACTTTTTAATTATAAATTTGAGAAATTTTATTTTTGAGAATAAAAATTCCGTTGCTGACAAAAAAAAAAAAAAAAAAAAAAAAAAAAAAAACTTGTTTTGTTTCACAAATTTTTACTATGAAGTGTAATATGCTACTAAATAACTAATTTTATTCTGCATATAACTACCAATGGCAATTATCTACCAATGACACTTTGAAATACTATTAGATTGAAAAAACGTACAAAATCGAATTTACCGAGGAAATGCCTAATATCTTTTAATTTATAGAAAGTATATCATTCATTTCTATCTCACTATAAGGCACTAGACGTTACATGTAACCGCATTTGTTCCAGAAAGGATTTTATTAAGTGCTCTTGTTGTTTTTGTTTGGAATCTTTCACGGTCTTCATGTGTGTTAAAATTAATTTCTATATTATTCAAAGAATATTTAATCAATCGTAGAAAAAATATATATTGATTACAAAAAGTAAAAGTTTTTTTACACAAGGCAAATAACAATGTCTATAACGCCAAAAATAAATAACAGGAAAGCAGACAGCTGTTTCGGTAGCCTTTAGCATACCATCTTTAGTGCATAAGTGAATGTGAGAGAAGTGCTCTTATATATAGGAAAGGGATTCAGCTTAGGATGATCAGCCAATAGAAATACGCGGAAATTTGGGGATTGACCAATAGGAAAATACGAAACCCAAGTTGTAAAAAAAAAATGGATTTAAGGAAATGTCGACTGAATGTAAAATTTCAAATGTGAATTTTTCAGCCAAAATAATTTACAAGCGTAAATCCGCTGACGTATTCATTTTCATATTTGTAAAAATTTTAAAAATATTGTTAATTGTGATTTCGCTGTGCCCTATTTGTTTGATTGTTGGAAATTTTACATTCAGTCCACATTTTCTTAATTTCTTTCATATTTTTTACAACATGAGTTTAGTATTTTCATATTGGTCAATCCTCCAAATTCCGCATAATTCAACTGACTGATCATCCTAAACTGAATCCCCTCCCTTTCCTATATACAAGAGCACTTCTCTCACAATTCTTTATGCATTGAAGACGATAGAGGGTACCGAAACAGCTGTCTGCTTTCCTGTTATTTATTTTTGGCGTTATAGGCGTTGCTCTTAGCATTGTTTAAAATCCCACGCCTAGTCTTCCATCAATATACTTTGATATACATTTTAAAAGTCCAAGTATACTTTGACCTCTCAGTGATACAATAAAGTACCATCTCACAATGTCCTCATTAATTGCTATGGTGAGATGATATGCATAAATTTTAATGAATATATCTTTAAAAAAATATTCTGAATTAACTAAAAAATTATATATTTCACATACATTTTTTGTCTGTTTCATAATGCAGAGGATAAAGTGTTAATCAAAATTTTATACATGATGTTATGTCATCAACTTACTTTGAAGTGAATTTAAATTCATAAAACTTTTCCTTTAATATATATAAAAGAATAACTTGTACGTACAATCCGTATATTACATATAATTTATATTTTATCTTTTGCATTACGGTTATATACAAAATTCATGATTTTATAATCAGGTTATTTACTTTATTAATTAGTCAGTAACACCAGTATAAAAATAAAGTTAGATGGTTGAAAATATTTTAGCAAACTTTATGTTTTCCAAGATGCTAAATAGAATAATAACTTCCATTTCTGACCATTCGGTACTTCTTTTTTTTTTTTCTCTCTTACAAAATATTAAGCATATGCAATAATAATGAAACCTTTTACATGAAAGTAAATTTCATCGTCCTTATAATCGAACAAAGAATTATTTCATGAGTTGTTTAACAATCTGTGCTCAGTATGATTATTTTTTTTTTCTTTTCACGAACCTGTAAAAATATTTTCACCTTCATCCAGTACCCTTCCCAGACCCTCCTCATGATTGCTTCTATTTTCTATTTTCTATTATTTGTGTAATTTCATATATTCATAGTTATAAATATTGTTTTAAAGTAAGAAATATTTTTTGAATATCGTTTTTATAATCAACGAATGATGCTAGATTTTCTTCGGAACTTCGCATATATATATATTTAATAAATATTCATGATTGTAGAACGTCATTTCTAATTAATTTGCATGGTTTATGGGATTTACCCCGATTAATGTACTTACCTTTTGCATATGCGTTCGCACATACCGTCACATTACCAATGGATTTTGTGTGAGAAATGCCGACTACGAAATCACGCCTGGTGGTTCAGAGGTCGAGCATCCGCACGATAGTTGATCGCTCGAGCTCGAAGCTGGTATTTTACACATACTTGATATAATATATGTATATATATATATATATACTAGCAGACCCGGCCACGCGTTGCTGTGACTAAGTTATACGTTGAATTATACGGCTGTAAACTATTTAGTACAGTTAAATTATTATTTACGAACAAAGACGAAAACGTTGTAGCCGATGTAAAAACCCACAGGGTTGAGATTTGAAACTTAGGTCAAAATTTGGAAGCGATTGATAAAAATTTTCGTAGTGTTGATATTAAGCACAAATTAATTTTATTGTAGGGTCCTATAAATTTTAATGGAGAAGTGATATATATTATTTCTAATGCTACTTTGGATAAAATTGCTAAAATGACTAATATATAAATTAAATTCTATTAAAATTCTATTAAAATAAAAGTATAAAAGAAACAGACGATTTTAAAATCAATTTTTATGGAGGAGTGAAATATAATATATGCTATAATGGATAATTTTACTATTAAATGACCTCATCATTTTAAATATTTTAAAGAGGGCAACAGCTGTAGTTATAAAAGGGAAAACAATAAGGCTAAACCAGAAAAAAAAGTAAATTTGATAAATATTTTAAAACTTTAAAATTGGAAATCTTATGAAATATTGGACATTTAAAGTAAATACATGTATCATTTTAAATACAAAAAGATTTTGGAAAAGTTTAGTGTATTTTAACGAAGTGATGAGAAGTTTTTGAGTATGTTAAAATTTTAATAGTAAATTCAAGTCAATAAAGATGGGAAACATTGAGGATTAAGATAAGAATAATTATAAGATTTAAAAAAAAAAAAAAAAAAAAAAAAACTTTTTATATACCATGCTTTTAAATTTTAATATACTAATAATATACAAATTAAAAGGAAAATGATAAATATTCTATCATAGTTTGAAGTCAAATTTGTTTTCAAATGTCTAAATAAAATATCTGATGTAAGATACTAATATTTTGCAGCGGAATAGATTTCATTTCTGTCATCCTTGGCGAAAAAAAAAGAATATCGCCAAATTATCTGGCGAAAATATTTAATTCCTTTCAAAAATCATGGTTATTTTAACAACTTATATTAAAAGAGTAATGAATAATATGAAACAATATTTCGTACAATACATATTACATGTCATACATACGTACAATGAATAATACATATTACATTTCGTACAATGCATACATCTGGCATGTATATTTTCGTGTTACGCTTTTGATCGCCAAATAATAATAATAATAATAAAAAAAGCCAAGGGCGACAGAGTTTAAAAATTTAAAATTAAAATTTTGTCAATTTGACAGCAAAATAATTCAATCTAACACCCGCGATAACTAATACATATCTATACCCAAATATAAGGATTAAAATCGGGAAATAAATTTCCTCGATTTTTAATAATTTCTTACAAAAAATCCAGTGGGCAATTAACATAGGAAATCTTTTTCTTGGCTGCACAGACGGTCAGTGAGTCACACTTCGCTTGCGTATAGAACTCATAGATATAGTATAGCATATATAGAATAGAGTGATCATTGGGGAGAAAAAAGTTATTCCTTTTCATTTGGCAAAAGACGACGTTTTTACCAAAATATGGCCGTCTTTCCCCGAGTGAATACACACGGGAATACATACTAATATTTTAGCAAATAAAATTTATGAATAATTTATTTGCTAAAGGGGAATGGAAGACTCCAGATACAGTTTCAAATTCATATTTCTTTCTTTCTTTTCTTTTTCTTTTTTTTTTTTTTTTTTTTTTTTTTTCAATACCACTTAATGGCTGTTTCCAAAGCTTTTATTTTTTATCTTTTTTCGGCATCAAAAATCTTTCTACGATAACATGGGGATGAGAGATCTATATATATTACTATATCTATGATAGAACTACATTAGCACTTTATCAATGTGTATAAAATCTTTAAATTGATTATGACGTCAATTTTCGTGAGATGCATAATTTAACTTTTTATAATTTTTTAACGTTCACGTTTGATTAAATGTATTTATTTTTATGTCGAAAGAAAATGAACTCGTATTTTTTTTTTTTTTTTTGGCAACAATTAAATTAATGGAACTCACAGATATTTTGGAGCAACTTTAATAAAGGTCTATAATTAACAAATAATTGCAATAAAACAATATTGTGACAATAAATTGAGATAAAAACTATCCTATCTCTCAAGTTGGATCAAACTGCACACAGTGTGCAAAATTTCATCAAAATCAGTTCCTTAGTTTAGGAGTTTACCCCGGACAAACATCGTGACACGCAATTTATATATATATACAGATTAAATTATAAAGTTTTGATCAATGAAGCACAAATAAGTAAAAAACAGGATTAATTTCACTGTATTATCTTCATTATAATATGAATTCAATTTACACTTCAGTCTAAGTAACACGTGGCCGGCTATGCTAACACCAAAATTTTAAAAAGTGGAAATAATTGAATTATACGAAATTTATTAATAGGTTAAAAAGTTAAAGATTCTTTGTGTAGATGACAGCACCAAATATATTTCAGCTTTTATTTCAACCCAGTCGAAAGGTATCGACATCTGTTAGAATCATTTGGAGTTAACAGATAATTGTGACTGTCAAATAATAACAGACAAATAATTAGCAATAAATTAAAATTGCGACTATAATTTGAGATTTAAACTATCCTATCTCTCAAGTTGGATCGAACTGCACATGGTGTGCGAATTTTATTATAATCGGTTAAGTGGTTTAGGAGTCCATTGAGGACAAACATTGTGACACGAGATTTATATATATTAAGATAATCAATCTTATACGCTTCATTTCTAAATGAATATTCATGGTTGATGGTATGAATACAGATGGTTGAACGTTACTGCTGATAATAGTAGTTTTGACTAAAAAAAAGTTAATATTTTTATAAAATAATTGTTTAATTAAAAAACATTCATTTTCCGGATTATTTAACTGAACATTTCTGAAGTTTTTTTGTGGTAATTGATTGAGTTTTTGGATGTTTACAAAAAAATTATACTGTAAAAAGTAAAAATATTTTATTTTTCTATTTTTATTACCAAAAAAAAAAAAAAAAAAAAAAAAAAAAGAAAAAAAAAAACATACGTTTTAATTTTGTTTTAAGGAAATTTAATATTACTTAATATACTTAATATTAAACATTTAAACTATATTATTATACTTAATATTAAACATTTAAAAATTCGTTATTTGAAGAACAAAAGATTATTTTGTTTCGATAAATATAATATTTAGTATATTTAGTTAAGATGTCTCTCATTCAATATCGTTAATTTCAAAATTACTTTTTGCGTTAATTTCGAAATTGCTTCTTAATTTACTAAAACTATGGATAATGGAAACAATGAAAAGTAATTCAAATTAAATTTATATCGCTGACACATCCTTTAATGAAATAGGTATTTTTATTTATTAAACTTATTTATTTATTATTATTTTATTTTAACGATACGTATTTATATGTACAACGTATTAAAATAAAGACTTAAAAAATGTCCCATGGTCTCCGTGCATGCATTTTAAATGAAAAAAAAAATATATACGACACAAATAACAACGAAAAAAAAAAATAATAATAAAACTTATATTATGCTTTTGCAGTTAATTTATAAATTGTATACTACAGAATATAGTAAAATTTTACAATATGATGTAATACTATAAACACACGCACACACATGTATATGTATTGTGGTGTATACATGGTGTGTTCAAAAAGTATTGAACCTATAGTTGGCAAAAATACATTTACTGATTTGCAAATTCAAAACACTAATCTCCTTCAAGGTAGTCACGTTGGTAATACACACACTTCACCCATCGTTCCTGGGGCCACGGTAGACCAGACGGTCGAGCGCCGGACTCGTAATTGGAAGATTGCGGTTTCAGTACTCGAGCTAGCCAAAGACCGTCGTATACACTAATGGTGGCTGGTGCACGTAACATCTGTCGTGGCCGCAATGTTCTCCATGTTACCACCAAAATTATACCTCTGGCGGTCACTGAAGCGGGAAATCCACCCCTTCCATGGAGGATCAAATTGTGATGGCATGTCACCGGACCACCTCTAGGGGTGAGTACTAGACCGTCGCCAATCGCCCATTGCGCAGCACTAGTGCGACGTAAAACCCAACCAACAAACCGAACGTTCCTGTCATTGTTGGAAACGCCTGGGAAACGCAGTGTTTGGAATGTTGAGGAACCGTGCGTCGCATTCTGCATGGTGTCTTCTCTTAGCTCAAATCGAGGACTTTTAAACGGAATTTTCAGCTTAGGAAATAGTCAAAAATCACATGCAGCCATTTCGGGTGAGTAGAAAGCATTGTGAAACACATGGATGTTGTGTTTGGCATTCAAAGTCTGAATGAAACGCGCAGAATGGACAGGCGCGTTATCATTATGGAGTTTCCAAGTTTACGCTGCCCACAGACCCGTTTGAGCCACACAACAGCACAAAGGCGGCAAAGGAACTCCTGATAGTACTCTTTGTGATAGTTTGGCCTTATAATGTGTACAAATGGTGAAATACACCGCAGAAGACAAGGAAAACGTCCAACATGTCCACTGCTGTGTGTCCACAATTGAATCGTTTGTACCACTATTTTATGCGTAAAATATCATCGTCCCGAAATCCCGCTGAATATTACGAATGGTTTTCGCTCGGGTAACGCCAAGCTTTTGTAAAATTTGATGCATTATCGCTGCTCAAAATTTTCTCTCATTTTACAAAAACTAAAATCCGACGACCGCTCACTACATGTCTTCACTTATTGGCCGACTGTCAGCTACTACATTAAGAAAAATATTTGCATTTGGCATCTAGAATCTAAACTGCGGCTCTAGAAAAAAATACTTCCATGCCATTCTTATAAATTTTAGTCTCCTTTGAAAGCGAGTTCTGGAAACCTCTATTAGAATTCTAGAGCGTTTGTCTATTTTATCGATGTCAAACTTATTTACAAATTTTGCAAATAAATGTGAGAACAAGAGACGAGTTTTAGCAACTATAAACTTGATGTATGACCTAATTCAAGAAAATCAAGCAAGAATTCCTCGAAATACAAAGGACTCATAATATTAAGAATATTCAGAATATTGTTCACAATCTAGAAATAAATAGACTAGAAATTCTCGATCATTTCGTCTATTCAGCTTATTGGCGTGCCTTATACGCATAGTTCGGAAATCTATATTTCTAGTTTAGGAATTTAGATAATGACCACTTATTCGTTCTAGATGAAGTCGGTATACATATATATATATATATATATATATATATATATATTCTCAGTGTAATGCTTTCTGCAGGCGGGAAAATATTCACAATTACGTATGAGTGCCCCATCTATATGTACGCTGAAGAAAGTCTCTCTCGCTTCATTAGTTTAAGTGTAAAAAATAAGATTATATACTTCTTCAACACCCCTCGTTTTATACAACGTATTAAATTAAAGACTTAAAAAAAATTCCATGGTTACCGTGCGTGTGTTTTAAATGAATTTTAATGAATAGAAAAATAAAACTTAATAAAACGTAAATTAAGCATTTGCAGTGGATTTATATATTGCCAATTAAAGAATATAGCAAAATTTTACAACATAATGCAATACTATATATATATATATATATATATATATATATACATAATATCTTTAAATGTGATCTCTTATTTGTACTGTTTATTTAAAAATAAGTCTGTATTTAATTTTTTTTAGTTTAATATATATCTATATTTAAATATAATCTCTTATTTGAACTGTTTATTTGAAAGTCTGTCTGTACTATTTATCTTTTGGTTTAATATGTATGTAGATGCGTTTTCTGGAAACGTATCAACGAAATTTTATTAACAAATTTTCTTTGAAATATATATATATATATGTGGGAAGTTCCTTGCACAGCCAACAGATGGCGCTGTCTCGGATGCTTATCTTTGAACGAGATGACGGACGGGAGTCAGTTGAGTTGAGATCTGGCTGCAGTGGAGATCGGTTGAGACCGTCAGCGTGAAGGCTGACATGCTCATTTAGTCCTAATTTGAGCACAGAATGCTCATAATAAGTGTGTAGAGCCATGGAGGGCTCATTACTTCATTTTCACTATTTGATAGCACGCGTAGGTTTTTTGTGTATTTAAGTACGAGTAGGTGCTTAAATGTTATTTTGTTACGGTTATACTGATGAAGAAAGCTTGTTATGTGCTAAGCCTCGAAACCAGCAGTTGGTTAATGATAGGAAGTCTGCTGTTATATGTTAATCCTTATATTTAATCTGTTTTGTGTATGTTACGTAATAAATGTCTTCGTTATCTAAGTCGCATCTCATCATTGCCCCACCTCTAGACACCCAGCCAAGATTCTACAAGTGGGGACTCTGCCGCGATATTACCACCAACAAGTTATAAAAGGTAACTATTATTGTTATATATTTATCATTTATCTATCACATCATAATAAATAATAATGATTAATGCATTGAGCAAAAAGAGTTTGAGTTACTATTTTGAATTAGAAATTAATGGTGAAATATTTTTTGAGAACACTTTTGGTTTCAATGTGTGATGAAATAAAATAAATATATTATTTGAGAAGAATGAATAGAAATAAGAATTATGATTGAAAAAATATTCTGAATAATCATTTATTATTTTGCTTATTGTTGTTTTCAATATTATTTTAACAATATTATAACAATATTATTTTAAAACGAAAGTGATAACAATTATTAAATAGAGAACAATAATGATAATGGTGATATTGTATGAAATATGTGTAATAATTAAGAAATATATAAGATGATCTAAATATTCTGTTGTATAATACAAATTGTTCTGCATGTGGTTATTTAAAAATCATGATAATTTTGATTTGAGAACAAAAAGCATAGAATCATTTTTAAGAAAAATTTTCTCATATTATTTTGTTTCTATTTAAGTATGATATTAATTTGGTAGAAATATTGAAATATTTTCTGGTATAAGTAATTATTTAGAGTTATAATGGCCCAAAACGTGTTACAAGGTATTAGAAAAGCCGATTTAAGAACAATTGCTGAAGAATTAGGCCTAACTGTTCCGGCGGAAGCTAAGGTAGTTGAAATCAAAATTTTGATCGAGAGTTCTGATATTTATAAAAATGATTTAGAATTTGTTAGAGGTGATATTAAAATGTTAGTAGAAGAACAAAAGTTGAATCTGTAGAAGAACAAACCAAAATTGAGATAGAAAGAATTAAATTATCCCAGTTAGAAAAAGAAATAGAGTTACAGAATTTAAAGTTACAGGCTGCAGCAAATAATTCTAGTAATAATGTTGAGCAATCAAATTCAGAAACTACTTCACAATCATTAGAAAATTTAATTAGAAGTATTCGAACATTAACCATTTCAGTACCTGAGAAACCGGAAGCTTTGCACTTATTTTTTCAATCCCTTGAAAAAGCATTCGTTTCTAAAAATGTACCCTCTAAATTTAAATCGGAAATATTGATTATTTATTGGGAGATAAATGTAATAAGGTTCTTGCGTACGTAACCACCGAAGAAATTAACGATTATGAAAAAGTTAAGGAATTAATTTTAAGACAATTTCAACCAACGCCGCGTGAATGTTTAAGTAATTTTAAAAATGCGTTGCGTAATCCGTCAGAATCTCATGTCCAATTCGCTTCCCGTCTAAGCGCTTCTTTTGATTACTATTGTAGATTGAGAGGGGTTAACGACGTTAAGCAATTGTGTGATCTTATAGTTTCTGATAAATTATATGAAACGTTGGATTCTAGAACTAAGGAACATATTAGTGTTCGAGAAGGTCAAAATTGGTTTAAACCCAACGAATTTGGTCGGGAGTGTGATTTATTCTACTCTTCTAGAGGAAAATCGTTAATTGAAACTAATAATAATACGCGAAACGAAAGTTCAGAGAATAAGCGGTTTGTAAACAAAACTCCTTTTAGAAAGACACATTATAATAATAAAGATCCCATAATACGTAATTCGGTATCTAATCAAACTCACGAAAAGCATGAAAGAATGTGTTACATTTGTGGTGAAAAAGGGAAAACATTTCATTTCGCTAGAGTGTGTCCTAAACGTATTGCTGAGAAAAAAGAATTCCGTGAAAATCTTCCTACGAATTCAGTAGTTCAATCCGAAACAAGTCCGATTAACCTAATTGTTAATGAGCTCGAATATGTTGATATTTTAGTGGATGATATTCCACTTAAAGGGTTGAAAGATTCAGGTTCTTCGATTCTAATTGTAAATAAAAATAGCATTCCACAGACTAAAAATGTTATTTCTTCAACCACTCTAGTTAGCTGCTTTAATGAAAAGAAAGATGCAAATCTGACTGAATTTAAAATATCTTTACCTAATCATGATTCAATAAATGTAATCGGGGCTTTTTGCAACAATTTGTCATGTGACGTAATTCTCCCTGGTAATATCTTTCATATTTTGAAACAACAAAATAAAGAGGAAACACATGTTTCGAATTCCGACATAGGGGGGAAAAATTTTCTGAGTTCGGGGGAAAGCGATTTCGATGAAGCAAATGCGTGTTCTTTTCCTGTATTCAATCGAAAGGAAAATGAAATAGATTCTTTTTTTTTTCAAATATGTGCAATTTTTCAGAAGAAGCAAAATTCGATGTCAGTTATATTTTAGATAAGTCGTTAAAAGAGAGATTAAGCGAGTTAATAAAAAGTTATAAGCCAGTTAAAACAAAAAGTACTGATTTAAAAATGTCCATTATTTTATCTGATGATACACCAGTGTGTTTACGCTCTCGCAGATTATCATTTGTTGAAGAATCAGAGGTGGACAGACAAATTGACCAGTGGTTAAAAGATGGTATAATTAGAGAAAGTACGTCAAATTATGCTTCGCCAATAGTGGTGTGTAGGAAAAAAGATGGAGGAATAAGGTTATGCTGTGATTATCGTGCTTTGAATAAGAAAATAATTAAAGATAAATACCCGTTGCCAAATATTGAAGATTTATTTGATAGATTAGGGGAGGGTAAAGTTTTTTCGACACTAGATTTAAAGAATGCGTTTTTACAAGTTGATGTAGAGGAAAAAAGTAGGAAATATACAGCTTTTGTGACCGATAATGCCCAGTATGAGTTTCTAAAAGTTCCCTATGGATTATGTAATAGTCCCTTAGTATTTCAAAGATATGTAAATTATGTGTTTAAAGACCTATTAAAAGATGGTACTGTAATTATTTATTTAGATGATATAATTATTCCATCTAAAGATGAGAATGAAGGGTTAGATAAATTAAAACGTGTGTTAGAAACGGCATCAAAATTTGGTCTAGATTTAAATTTAAAGAAATGTCAGTTTTTGAAACGAAAGATCGATTTCTTAGGTCACATAATTGAGAATGGCACGATTAAACCCTCAGTAGAAAAAACTCTTGCAGTCCAAAATTTCCCAGAACCCCGTAATGCTAGGGAAGTGCAGAGTTTCTTAGGTTTAACGGGTTACTTTAGAAAATTTATTCGTTCATATGCCAACATAGCAAGACCACTCAGTGACTTATTACGTGCTTCCACTCCATTTAAATTCGAGCAAGAGCAGAAATTAGCTTTTCAAAAGCTGAAAGACATTTTATCTAATACGCCTGTCTTACATCTTTTTAAACAAGGCTATAAGTTAGAAGTTCATACATATGCGTCTAAATTAGGATTCGGTGCAATCTTATTACAACAAGATGACGATGGACAGTACTATCCAATCCATTATATGAGTAAAAAGACCTCTGTACAAGAAGAAAAATTCTGTAGTTATGAGTTAGAAGTGTTAGCGATAGTAGAAGCCCTTAAAAAATTTAGGAACTATTTATTAGTTAGTAAATTTAAAATTTATACTGACTGTTAAGCGTTCACTAAAACTTTAGATAAACAAGAATTGACACCTAAGGTAGCCAGGTGGTCTTTCCTGCTACAGGAATTCGACTACGAAATAGAACATCGACCTGGTAAACAAATGCAGCATGTTGACGCGCTTAGCAGACACCCTGTAATGACTGTAACAACTGATACCCTTACTCATCGTATTGCTACTGCTCAAGAAAATGATGAGTTTATCAACACTATGAAATCTCTTTTACAACAGAACCAAAATGACGAATATGTGTTAAAAAATAATGTTTTATATAAAGTGTTAAATGATAGGGATGTACTAATTGTCCCAGAGATCATGCAAATCGAGGTCGTAAAGAAATGTCATGCCTTAGGAAATTTTTCGGCTAATAAAACTGAAGAGTTAGTTAAACGAGAATATTACTTTCCTAATATGAAAAAATGCATAGATAATGTTGTAAAAAGTTGTGTAGAATGTATACTTGTAAATAAGAAACAGGGAAAAGGAGAAGGTTTTTTGAACCCTATCCCTAAAGGAGATATACCATTATCCACGTATCACATCGATTTTGTGGGTCCATTACCAACCACTAACAAAAACTACAATCACATTTTCACCGTCATCGATGAATTTAGTAAATTTTCGTGGCTATACCCGGTGAAATCAACTTCTTCAGCAGACGCCTTGCAAAAATTAAAACAGCAAGCTGCTATTTTTGGAAACCCCGCAAGAATAATATCTGATCGTGGACCTGCGTTCATATCTAAGGAATTTGCAAATTACTGTAAATCAGAGGAAATTGAACATGACACCATCACAACTGGAATCCCAAGAGGGAATGGTCAAATTGAGAGACTTCATCGAACAATCATTCCTGTATTATCCAAGTTGTGTATAAATGACCCTAACAAGTGGTATAAGTTTGTTGAGGCTGTTCAGAGAACTTTTAATTCCACCGTATCGAGAAGTACCAAAAGAACTCCGTTCGAATTACTCACTGGAGTAACAATGAGAAGGAAAGAAGATAAGAGAATACTAGAACTTCTCGAAGAGGAAAGGATAAATCCCATGCTTGATAATCTTAACACCATTCGTGAAGAAGCAAGAAAAAACATTCTTAAGATTCAAGAAGAAAATCGCCGATGTTACAACAAGAAGAGAAAGAAAGCCCATGTATATAAAAATTAATGATCTAGTTGCATCCAGCGAACTCAGTTTGGAACCGGCATGAAACTAAGACCAAAATTCTTAGGTCCTTATAAAGTTGTGCGAGTAAAGACCAAAGACAGATATGAAGTCGAGAAGATAGGTGATCACGAAGGACCTATACATACTAGTACTTCTGCAGACCATATGAAATTATGGTCCACAAACTAGACTGATAAACTTTAAAGAAAAAGTTAACTGTGAATTTTTATGTACATAATTTTTTTTTAATGTCTGTTTCTCTTTCTTTGTTTTTTTTCTTTTAATTGTATTTTGCAGATATCCTTTAGTATCCCAGGCTGGTTTACGGTGAGGTCACCGCACATCAGAATGGCCGAACGTTGTGGGAAGTTCCTTGCACAGCCAAAAGATGGCGCTGTCTCGGATGCTTATCTTTGAACGAGATGACGGATGGGAGTCAGTTGAGATCTGGCTGCAGTGGAGATCGGTTGAGACCGTCAGCGTGAAGGCTGACATTCTCATTTAGTCCTAATTTGAGCACAGAATGCTCATAATAAGTGTGTAGAGCCATGGGGGGCTCATTACTTCATTTTCACTATTTGATAGCACGCGTAGGTGTTTTTGTGTATATAAGTACGAGTAGGTGCTTAAATGTTATTTTGTTACGGTTATACTGATGAAGAAAGCTTGTTATGTGCTAAGCCTCGAAACCAGCAGTTGGTTAATGATAGGAAGTCTGCCGTTATATGTTAATCCTTATATTTAATCTGTTTTGTGTATGTTACGTAATAAATGTCTTCGTTATCTAAGTCGCATCTCATCATTGCCCCACCTCTAGACACCCAGCCAAGATTCTACATATATATATATATAGTTGGGGTCTTTTTTTTTTTTTTTAGTAGAGTTTTTTGGAGTATTTTTTGACTCAGAAAGTACAATTATAAACTAAAAAATATTTTATTTAATTCATTTTATGAAAAATAAAATAAAATAAATAAATAAATAAAAAATAAAATTTTATAATATTAACATAATTAAAATTTTATACTGTAATGTTGGATTTACCTTCTCAAATTTTCGATCAAAAATAAAATTAATTTACTAAGTACATACATTGTGTAATCATACTGAACTACAGATTGCATATTTGTCTTAATGATAATACAGGAGAAATAATGCTATAGCATTACGTTGTATTTCCTAATTTGCAGCAATCTCCATTCATTATGAGTCGGAACAGTTGATAAGATCAAGAAACACATTTCGATAAAGTTCCGCCACATTACTTCCGTCTAAGTAACGACATTTCTATATGTTCACCATATAATAAATTCAATTTGACTAGCGGTAAGTAGTTCATCTGATAAAGATAGAAACTTTGCCGTGTTCTAGTAATTTGTTTAGAAGAAACATTGTGTGTATTTGTAAATGCTTTCCATTGTTTTCCTTCTATTATACATTTTTAGTAGCTTTACATAAAAAAAGATAATGTTTCACATTGTACACTATAAGAAAAATTTAAAATATAATAAAACAGTCCATTAAAATACGTAAATAGAAAAATATTGAAATCTCCTATTATTGTAACTGCTTAATTCGTATACATAACTACCTTAACAACACAAATATCCATAGTACATTCTGGGGATGTCCATGGGATATCATTTGGAGAAAATGTACTGTATATTGCAATATATATATATACATACATACACATATATATATATATATATATATTTATTTATGTATTTATTTTGCAACAGTTTAAATGATCCACACCATCAGAGATTAGTATAAATTTTGTTTCAAATATGTCCACGGAACAAGATTAATTTTCAAGTTTTAATTTATAAGGAATTATTAAAAACGAAAGCCCTTTATAAATCTAAAGATTGTGTTAATGTAATAAAATTTTATGTTAATTTTTAATCTACTTAATTCAATTTGACTAGCGGTAAGTAGTTCATCTGAGAAAGATAACAACTTTGCCGTGTTCTAGTAATTTGTTTAGAAGAAACAATGTGTGTATTTGTAAATGCTGTCTATTGGTTTCCTCTTATAATACATTTTTAGTAGCTTTACATAAAAAAAAAAAAAAAAAAGATAATGTTTCAGGTTGCACACTATAAGAAATATTTAAAATGTAATAAAACACTGCATTAAAATACACAAATAGAAAAATATTAAAATGTCCTATTATTCTAACTGCTTAATTCGTATGCATAACTACCCTAACAACACAAATATCCATAGTACATTCTGAAGATGTCCATGGGATGTCATTTTATCCATAGGTAATCCCATGTATGTCATTTGGAAAAAATGTACTGTATTTCGCTTTTTTTTTTTCTATTTCAACATTTTAAATGATTTACACCATCAGATATTAGTATAAATTTTGTTTCAAATATGTCCACGGAACAAGATTAATTTTTATGTTTAAATTTATAAAGAATTATTAAAAACGAAAGCACTTCATAAATCTAAAGACTGTGTTAACGTAATAAAATTATATGCTAATGCTTAATCTACTGACTGTTATTTAAAGTACCATCCGTTTAATAAGTCTGTAAAATCGAATTTATAGTAGAAATGTCGATGTTATTTATAAGAATAGAATATATATATATATATATATATATATATATATATTTACATTAATCTCACTACATGGCACTAGACCGTACATGTAGCCGTTGTTTACCACGAAAGGTTTATATAGCATGTTGTATCTGATTTTGCTTTGCACTGTTCATGATATTCACGCGTGTTATAATTAATCCCTGTGTCATCTTAGGAATATACTACTAATCTGAGAAAAAAAAAAATATAAGGAACACACAAAGTAAATACAGCTTTATCCTTATTTGAGAATTTTGTATCTTTTTCGATCTCTAATGTAGCAAAGCTACACTGAAGTACAACTTCAAAAAATTCTCATTAATTACTATGATGAGATGATATGCACAATTTTTATTGTATATATCATTAAAAAAAAAAAAAATAATAATAAAAAAAATACTCCTACGTAACAAACTTTAATATGCTTCAAATTTATTTCTTGTCTGTTTAATAATGCGGTGCATAAAGGTTAATTCTTTTAAAAAGACCAACAACGATTATATATTACAAAAGTCACAAAAACCGTTGTGTTAATATTAAAGAAATTTTTATACAAACATCATACATTTCGAAACAGCTATATGTAATGTTTTATTTTCAGCAACTCTATTCAATAAATAACATAATCTTACATTTTCTATGACAAATGCATGCCATTATGCTAATTTTTTTAATTTGCAGTAAGCTGCATTTATTATAAATCAGATTTGATGATAAAATCAAAGAGCATGTTACGATAAAGTTTTGTAAGATTACTAATGTCCAAAAACACTGCGCTAAAAAAAAAAAAAAAGAGCCCTTATACCATTCTTTCTGATTCTTATGTAAGTTGACCTCCTAAATCCGAATATGACTACCATTTTGCCCAGTCACTCATCGTTTTCTCGGTACACCACACCACCCCCAATTTTTATCACTGTTCGGTAATTTTATGCACATAAATTTGATTTGGAGAATGAAAAAAAAAATAATTTAACACTTAAAAACGAAAAAAATATAATGTATTATATATAACATTAATAATAGATTAAGAAAAATAGATAAGGAATGTAATACATAATTTCAGTGGGAAATCCCCCCTAAATTTTCCCTTTGCCGCATGTGTTGATGCTTTAGAATTTTACAGCTCTGTAATACCTCAGGAGATACTTAACAGTTAAAATAATCCTTACACCCCCCCCCCCCCCCCGAAATCAAATTAAAGCCATAAAATTACCGAAAAATGATAAAAATAGGGGGCTGCCTTAAAAAACGTGGGTTATAGGGCAAAATGAATTCTTCATATTCCGATTCAGGTGGTCATTTTACATAAGAATTTGCCAAAATGCTGTTGGGGGCAATTTCCGATCAGTGAAATCAACATTTCCATGTAATAAATACCATGAAAGTGTAGTTTCTCGAAACTAGCTTCGAGAACGAGTCAAATGGCTTGAAGGGGTGCCAAACTGACCGACAGGTTGAGATTTGGCAAACATCCAGTCCCTTATCGCTATTTTGTCTCAATCACCCTTTTTCAACACTGGACTCATTGAGTGAGCACATGCGCAGAAGCTACATGGGCGTAAAAAAGTGGTTAAAGAATAAAAGCAATGGATTTATCTGAAAATTACTGATAAAGATAAAAACTTGATATATTTTGCTATTTTTTAGGCGAAACACTCAGTGTATATTGCAAATATTTGCATAGAATTTTAGTTTTACTGAACTATCAAATTTTACACTTATTAGTTAATAATTATGAATTTCAGTGGGACTTATTTAAACACACGTACACACACACATACAATATATATATATCAATGTCCTAAGTGCAATTAACGTACTACTTTGAAAAAAAAAATTAATTCCTAAAATACAAACGATTCATACAAGCAGCGAAATCACGTGAATTTCGGTTCCTATAAATCTACCGCACATTATTAATATTTTAATTTAGATATATAAGAATATGTTAAAATAAAACAATTTATCAATCTATAAATTATTATAATAAATAATTAATTATTATGCAATAATACGATTGCATTTTCCTAATGGAAAAAAAAATGAAATTGATGTCTTTAGCTAGTCTTGTTTTAATTTTTTACATCAATGATAACAGTCGTCAAATCCTGTTACAGCACTACACAGTATTTCCTAAATAACAGTAAGCTCCCTTCATCTTGTGATAAGATCAGGAATCCATCTCAATATTTTAATATTTTAATTTAGATGTATAAGAATATGTTAAAATAAAGCAATTTATCAAACTATAAATCAGTATAATAAATAATTAATTATTATGCAATAATACGATTATATTTTGCTAATGGAAATAAAAATGAAATTGATGTGTTTAGCTAGTCTTGTTTTTAATTTTTACATCAATGATAACAGTCGTCAAGTCCTGTTACAGCACTACACAGTATTTCCTAATTAACAGTAAGCTCCCTTCATCTTGTATCACAACAGTCGATAAGATCAAGAATCCATTTCAATAAAGTTCTATTACATTACTTCTGTCCAGGAAAGGACATTTCTATGTGTTCATCATATAATAAATTCAATTTGTACTGAAAGAATCTGGAAATTACTGACAAAAATGGAAACTTTGCTATTATTCTAGTGATTTGTTTAAAAGAAACACTGAGTTTAGTTCATGGTAGAATTCTTACTGTTATATTTGTTTTTATTTTAGTATTTGTGCTACTAATTTAAATATGATATACTCTTTTACAGAAGTAAAATTACATTAAAAATTGCAAAATAACAAAAGACTGCATGATCTTTTAGTATAGTTATATAAATAATTCAGACAGTTAAAAATCGCATAAGTTTTGTGTGAAATTAAACAGACGTAAGAGGTTTAATAGTTAAGAAAATAAAATAATCATAATATATATATATATAAGTTAAATCTAAACTATAGGGATGAGAATTTTTATTTATTTATTTATTTATTTATTTATTTTTTTCAGCTCATTATGACTTTTTAAAATTTAAAGTTAACTGTTCAGCTTTTTTGCATTTTTGACATGCATTTATTGTATCAGCTCATAGATAGAGCTTGTTTGAATGATATAATCTAGTTTTATTAATCTGGTATAATGGATTGTGTCATTAATGCTCTGGAATTCAATTTTGATGTCCTCCGTTATGCGTACAAACTCAGTTTTTTTTTCTTTTTTGTTTAGGCTAATCTCATCTCTGAAACTCACTTTGAGATTACACTCAGTTTCCTCACTTTCAAAAAAAAAAAAAAAAAAAAAAAAAAAAATGGTTGGCTTCGTAAAATGAAATTGTGATTTCAGTTACTAAAAAAGTCAGTTACTAAAATCATTATAAATAAGCTACAGATAGCGGCACTAAGCAGAAGGAAAATGAGAAATGAATTAATTTTTACAAATGAGATAAAGATGGCAGCACAAACAAAAACTATATCAATAGTGTCACAGTTCAAAATAAAATTACACGGTCAACTTTCTGAAACTTGAGAAAATCTCCTTTACACAATGAAAAAAGAAATAATCAATAAATAAATAAAAAAATAAAAGTTAAGGTTAAAATTAACACTAAAGTTTAGTTAAAAATTTAATTGGTTGAAAATTGGTATTTAAATAAATTTTCAAGGAAAGACACAACTCAACTTCTTGAGAGCGATTTTCACCTTTGAAGTTCTCTGTTTGCTCGTGTTTTAAATTCAGTTCTTTAGAATCGTGTTTTGAATTTCGTTTTTCTTGTTGGTGTTTCAATACATTAGGATATATTATGTCTAAATTACATTTCTTTCATTTCAAGGTAGTTTTTTTTTTAGGGTTCAGGTTGTGATTTCATTATATTTTTAAGGTTCATGTTGTGTTTGTATTTTTCTGGAAAGTATTCTGTTTTTATTTTTCTGCAAAATATTCTGTCTTTATCTCATATATTCATTTCAGGGTAATTTTTTCCTTGTAGGTTCGTGCTATCAATTGATATTTTGCTAAAGCGCATATCAGTTACAGAAAACCTACAGTTCTTTGCTCAATGCCACGAGGATAGCACTTGAAAACGTCTTATAGCATTATGAGCGTTTCATTTAAAATTCAGCTCATTATTTTGCTCATCTCAAAATTAATAGTTTTTTTTCTTCAGAATCTAGTTACACGGCCTTATTTTAATTTCCAACAGGTACTGTAGTCTAATAAATTACAGTAAGTAATATTATTAATCTTAAAAATTAAATCAATTTAAGATATCTTGTTTCCTGGTTTGGCCTGTGTATGTTTCTTTAGTGATTTATTTGTCTGATTATTCACCATTCTGATTCATTTCTTTTATTATCAAATGAATTATATACTATATATACAATACTGGCCATTAAAATTGCTACACCAGGAAGGAATAATAATAACGGAATGAAATTTGTTGGACACATACATTACAGTAGGAAGAACAATTGATTAAAATTTCAGAATATTTGGAGTAATATGTACTGAGAAAACAGTACATAAAGCAGTTACCTCTGTGAGCAATAACAGCACTTATCTGTCTAGGCATAGAATCGAACAGCGATTGGGTGACATGTACGGGTAGAGCACATCATGAAGTGCTTCATCGAAGAATTGTGACATCGTGTTAAAACTTCATGAAGTGCTCTACCCGTACATGTCATCCAATCGCTGTTCGATTCAATGCCTAGGCAGATATGTGCTGTTATTGCTCACAGAGGTCGCTGCTTTATGTACTGTTTTATCAGTACATATTACTTCAAATTTTCTGAAATTTTAATCAATTGTTCTTCCTACTATAACGTATGTGTCCAACAAATTTCATTCCGTTATTATTATTCCTTTTTGGTGTAGCAATTTTAATGGCCAGTAGTATATATATATATATATATATATATATATATATTCAATGATAACTTTACAATGTACATTAGTGTAATGTTTGTGTACGACGGGAAATCCAGTCAGGAAACAAGAAACGATTCAAGCTGAAAAGTAATCGTATTAATTTTAAAATAAACGTGTTATTGAGTAACTATATGTTATTTTGCAATCTTTCACTGGTCTTATTCTTTCTTTTGTTTCTTTAATACATTTTGTTTCTAATAAATTTTGTAATTCTTTTTAAATTTCTTTTATTTTTCTGAATTTTTAGTTATTGAGTTGAAATATGCACACCCAGTACAAAAATATTTGTTTACAAATACCTTACAACAATGTCATTTAAGTGCAATTATTATTATTAACAATGTAATTGTAGTCATAATTAAGCGCAAGCTCTCCCTAACGGCATCTTAACCCTAATCTTATCCATAAGACATCCTTAGAATATCCTATGCATGAAAAGACGCCCATGGACATCCTATAGACATCTTCGAGATGTATTATGGACAGTTGTACCGATAGGGCTTCTCCTCGCAATCACTCCTACCCTATAAGGAGATATTGCGCAAAATAGCTCTCTTCGTTTTCGTACAGTTGTTGTTTTAAATTATAAGGAAAAAAAAATAATAGTAATGCAATTGAGTAGAGGAAGCTTCAGTTTAAAATTATGTCCCAATATTTCTGCATAAAATTAATATTTGGATTTTTTATGACGTTCTGTTGAATTATACTCAAACTCTCCCAGCATTACTTTGTATATTTGAATGCATTATAAGTATATACTGACAATATTGAAAATTAAAGCACTTTATTAATAAAGCTACATTAGTATATTAATAAATTATTCTGCATTATAAATTATTATTATTATTTTTTATATTTCCTTTAATTGAAACAGAAATGAAATTGATAAACTAGTTACATCGTCTCATGAATGTTTTTATTATATTGACAACACTGAGAAAACCCTATTACAGTATGACGATTTATTTCCTAATTTAAAGTAATTTCCATTCATTTAATATTATAAGAGTTGATATTATCAAAAAGCAAATTTCTATTAAATTCTGATACATTATTTCCATCCGAAAATAAATTATATAACAAATTCAATTTGACTAGATGTAAAGATGTTTATTGTGAAATTACTATATTTAGATAGAAAGTTTGCTGTTTTAAAATAATTTGTTTTGGAAGCATATTGTACGTATAAAGTAAATTATATATTAAGTTTGAATTTTAGTTGGGTGTCTGTGTCTATACTAATTTTAAGAAAATAATGCCACGTCACCTGTCATAAAATAAATAAATAAAAATAAATAATGAATTCAAAAGCACAGATTAAAAAAATAAATATTTTCAAGTAATTTTATCTTGAGTGAAATTAATGTGTGAATCTCATGTAGTATAAGTCTTTACCAGAGATTTACTTTTCAAATTTAAATATATGACATAATATTGAAAATGAAAGCAACATATAAAGATTAGAGCAATTTTAATGTTTAAAATGTTAAAAATGAACTTCTTGAAAATGAGAAGATTAACCATCATCTTTTTTAGAAGATTTTTCTTAAAAAATACGGAAATCGCTGCTTTCTCAAAACTGGGTATATTAGTAAAAATATCTATAATTACTAATTATTTAATTTTATGAAAGATGCTCAAGATAAATGCTTTTAATTTTTTTTTTTTTTTTATAAATCCTTTGAATAATGTACACTGTTAAAACACACTTCTTGATAATAATCAGAATCTTCTCAAAAATAAGCAAAGTTTTCTAAAAATATATATATATAAATAAAATTTTCTAATTTTTGAGAAGTTCCACTTCTGATAATAGCTCCGAGTAATTAATTCACACACTTTGGAAACTAACATAAATTTAGTTCTGAGAAATTGTGCTGCACATTGGGATAATTTTCATTTACATATGTGAGAATTATAAGTTGTTGGATATTTTCTCATTTAGGCGTTTTGTCACATTTTCTTGCGGATATTTTCTCTCATCTAATTTCCTTGAAAACTTAGCCTTATTTGGATACAACTGTGTTCTTTGTGGTGATAATCCATAACAAAGAATATACGTTGATCTAATTAATGAATTATTTTGAATAGTTATACTATTTCACAAGCATTTACTAACAGACGCGTAGAAAGATACCGTATGAAAATGGCACGGTATCAATAATTTTTATTCAGATATTGCTAACTTCAATGCTATTTCGTGGCTTAATTGTATAGTCGGCAAAAAACGTATCCGAGCACTAGCGAAAAATACTAGAAAAAAAGTATACTATATAAAAAGTATACTTAATGCAGTTTTTTTTTTTTTTTTTTTTATAAATATTTGTCGAATTATGTTCTTAGTCAGTCTAAGATCATGATTCGACAAGGATTTATTTAACAAAACAGTATTAAGTGTACTTTTTTTATAAAGGAATTTTTCCTAGTGCTCGGAAACTTTTCCTGCCGACTGTAACTAAATTTGAAAAATGGTGGGTTTGTTGGTTGTATGGGTTTTACGTCGCACTAGTGCTTTTGCGACTGTTTGGGACTCACCCCTAGAGGTGGTCTGGAGGCATGCCATCACAATTTTGATCCTACACGGAAGGGATGGGTCTTCCATTTTGGTGACTCCCAGAGGTATAATTTTTTATGAAAACATGGAGGACATCGCGGCCATTGCAGATTCTACGTGATGCAACCACCATTAACACAACTTTTTTTGGCCGGCTCGAGCACCGAAAAAGCAAACTTCTAATTACGAGCACGACGCTCTACCAACTGAGCTACCGCTGCCCAAAAAATAGTGGGATAAATTTCTCTGGTTTCCGAAGCACAATGACATTATCATGTGAGCAATTTTCGTTCACATTTTACTCAACGCATCACATGGATGTATGGGGGAGATTTAAAGTGAGTGGTAGTCAAAGTTTTCAACCATTACGCGAAAAAAATCATCATGTTGTGTTGCGTAAAAATTCGGGCGAAATCTCTCCTGTGATATGCATATTAGACAGCGAACGATGCATTTCTTTCGTATTCCTTTTATTATTATTATTATTGTTGTTGTTATTGATTCTTAAATTCCTCAGTAATTTTTGGGACACCAAGTAAAAAAGTTTAATATTTTTAATGATTTTTTTCAGTATTGAGTTTATTCTGTTCCATTGACTGGCTGGCGTATATTTACACTTTAAATTCTATAGTTGCAAACTGCTGGGAGCTGTTACGTTATCACTAAGTTTTCGAGTTAAATTCACGTGGCAGTATACCTAAAATCATATAGTTCGTTTGCATTTGATCTTTCAGAGATTCTGTAAAGTATTACGCCGTAATGTTTAAGAAGAAAAAAACTGATAAATACGTCAAAACTTTAACAATAATAGCAAGAAATTAAAACTTCTTCACACACCATAAATTTTAAATCAGCACAACTGGTTTCGCAAGGACGTAGCCTTTCTTCATCAGGTGCAAACACGTGCAACTGCCTTGGAGGCAAAAGCAAGACTGAAAGAAGGAGAAAATCCAGAGGGGGGGGGGGAGCAACACAAACAACCAATAGGAAGCAACATGCAGGGCAGGACCAATCAGAGAGGAACACACGTACACACACACCACAAAATGAGGAGGGAGGAAAGGAGTAAACAATTTTTTTTTTCAATAATATTAAACTAATAAGTAAATTTAATAAAATTTATCCATTAATTATTATTATTTTTATTTTAATTAGAATTATTTTATTATAACTAATATGATGTTATAAACATAATGAAGGAAATTATTTAATTGAATTAAACAAATTTTTCCAGGCTGTAGACAGCAAAGTGGAATCAGATTTTTCATTGACAATTTTATCAGGATTAAGGTAAATAGCTAAATTTTCCAAAAAATCCAGTTAGGAAACGCGTTTGGCATGAAAGATAATTTTGGCACTCTTAAAATTAAAACTATGATCAAAGTCCCAACTGTGCTTCGCAATAGAAGATTTAGAAATTTCTTGATTAACAACATACCGAGAATGTTCACGTAAACGACATTCAAGATTTCTTTTAGTTTGACCAATATAAGATAAATCACAGTTATTACAAGGGACATTATAGATACCCCATTTTTGAAGCTCAGGAACAGGGAATTTGGTTGAAGGGAATTGGAATTTATTGATAGGTTTAAAAATAACGTGAAAATTTAAACGCTTCAAAACTTTGGCTAATTTAAAACATAAGGGGGGATAGAAAGGTAAGACAACAAGATTATCAGGTTTAATTTTATCATCAATGGAAAGAGTAGAATTAAAAGTTGGCCTACTGAACTTTTTGAGAGCTTTATCTATTATAGAGGGTCTAAAACCTCTTTTAATAGCAACATACTTTAAATAATTCAGTTCTTCTTTAAGAGAAGAAGTATCAGAACAAATTTTAAGGGCACGATACACGTAAGTGTAAAAGGTGCCAATTTTTTGTTTAGCCGGATGATTAGAGAGAGCATGGGGAGGGTTAAAAACAGAGAAAGGTTTCCTGTACACAGAGGTTTTAAAAGAGGAATCGTACCTAGTAACTAAAACATCAAGAAAGGGAAGTTGATTGCAATTTTCTAACTCGAAGGTAAACTGAATATGGGGATCAATAGCATTAGCAATATTAAGAATGGCAGAAACATCAAACGGATTTTCAACAAGAATGAAAGTGTCATCTACGTAACGTAACCAGCATTTTAAATTTAACATCTTTAATAATTTTTCCTCAAAATAATGCATATAGATATCGGCAAGAATAGGAGATAAAGGATTACTCATACTTAAACCATCACAATGTTTATACAATTTTTTATTAAATTCAAAAGTAGTTTGGGAAACGCAGAGTTTAGTTAGATTGACAAATTCTTTGATTTCAATGTCAGAATAATGAAATTCGCGTAACCTTTTTTCTAAACAATTAAGCGCACCTTCAGTGGGGACGTTAGTAAATAAAGACTTCACATCAAGAGATAACATTGAGCAATTTACAGGATTCAAATTCTTTAACTTCATAACAAAATCATAGGAATTTTTTATAGTATGACTATTAGTGCTGCATAAAGGAGAAAAAATAGAAGCTAAAAATTTAGAGAGGGGATACGTAGCAGTACCAATATTCGAAAAAATAGGCCTGAGGGGAACATTATTTTTATGAACTTTAGGTAAAGCATAAAAACGAGCACAAATTGCTGAAGAAGGGTAAACCGAGAATTTGGTATTGTCATGAAGAACGGTGGAATTTTTTAACAGCTTTTTGAACAGAGCTTAAAAGAGATTTAGTTTGGTCTTTTTTAATTTCAGTATAAGGACCTTCAGATAAAAGAGAATTAACTTTATGAACATAATCAGTTTTGTCCATGAGAACAATCTGGCCACCTTTATCTGCTTTAATAATGACAAGATTTTGATTAGATTTAAGTTCCCTAAGAGCAACACTTTCAGATTTAGAAAGATTAGATTTATAATTGGAATTATTGGAAGAAATGCAATCAGCAAGAATATGGCGCAGAGATTCTTTTTGAGAGGTAGATATTTTACTATATTTTAAAGAATCCTCAATGGGAGCAATTAATTTAGAAATTGAAGGTTTACAAGATTGGGAAAAATTTAAACCGAGTTCTGACACTTTATTTTGTTGGGCAGTTAAGTTATGTGAAGACAGATTAACAATGTAATTTTCTTCAGGAACTTTGTTAATTTTACGAGAGGATTTTTGATTTTTACACAAAACAGAAAACTTAGAATCTAAATTACGCTGATGAGCAGAGTTAAGTGAATGTAAGGATAAATAATTATCATTTTCCGAAACAGCAAAATCATTGATGTTTTTTCCAAGGAAGAGATGAAGTTCATAAAGCTCTTCCTCAATTTTAGTGATACGTTGACGAAAATCTTGAATACAAGCCCTTAAAATTTGTTCTGATACTTCTTCTCTTAAAGAAGAACTGAATTATTTAAAGTCTGTTGCTATTAAAAGAGGTTTTAGACCCTCTATAATTGATAAAGCTCTAAAAAAGTTCAGTAGGCCAACTTATAATTCTACTCTTTCCATTGATGATAAAATTAAACCTGATAATCTTGTTGTCTTACCTTTTTATCCCCCCCTTATGTTTTAAATTAGCCAAAGTTTTGAAGCGTTTCAATTTTCACGTTATTTTTAAACCTGTCAATAAATTCCAATTCCGTTCAACCAAATCCCCTGTTCCTGAGCTTCAAAAATGGGGTATCTATAATGTCCCTTGTAATAACTGTGATTTATCTTATATTGGTCAAACTAAAAGAAATCTTGAATATCGTTTACGTGAACATTCTCGGTATGTTGTTAATCAAGAAATTTCTAAATCTTCTATTGTGAAGCACAGTTGGGAATTTGATCATAGTTTTAATTTTAAGAGTGCCAAAATTATCTTTCATGCCAAACGCGTTTCCAAAACTGGATTTTTTGGAAAATTTAGCTATTTACCTTAATCCTGATAAAATTGTCAATGAAAAATCTGATTCCACTTTGCTGTCTACAGCCTGGAAAAATTTGTTTAATTCAATTAAATAATTTCCTTCATTATGTTTATAACATCATATTAGTTATAATAAAATAATTCCAATTAAAATAAAAAAATAATAATTAATGGATAAATTTTATTAAATTTACTTATTAGTTTAATATTATTGAAAAAAAAAAAAATAATAATTGTTTACTCCTTTCCTCACTCCTCATTTTGTGGTGTGTGTGTGCGTGTGTTCCACTCTGATTGGTCCTGCCCTGCATGCTGCTTCCTATTGGTTGTTTGTGTTGCTCCTCCCCCTCTGGATTTTGCCCTGCTTTTGCCTCCAAGGCAGTTGCACGTGTTTGCACCTGATGAAGAAAGGCTACGTCCTTTCGAAACCGGTCGTGCTGATTTAAAATTTATGGTGTGTGAAGAAGTTTTAATTTCTTGCTATTGTCTGTACGCCAGTTTTTGAATTTATTTTTGGTGTTTAACAATAATCTTGTAAATATTTTAACTACAATGGAAGAATGTTATTTCAACGGAAAATGTACATCGCGTGTTCACAGGATGATTGAGAATAAACACAGAATGTTACACATATCTTTAAAATATACTTATATATAAATATGTGTATTTAAAGGATTGTTTGTATATTTGTAAAGAAAACAGATAAACTGTCTGAGAATGAATGAGTTAATTCACCATGTTAAGTAGAACGTATATTTTTTTAATCGACTTGAGTTAAAAATGCAATTATTTAAGCTACTTAATGATTGTTTAAAGCATACTTGAGTTATCGATATTTGTCGATACTTGACTTTTTCTCGCTGCGTCATCCACTTGTAAGTGCCAACATCGCTCTCGTTGTAACGCGTTCGTTCAGTAGTCGGGCAACGCCATTACAAATCAATCAAGTTTATTAAAATTATTTGTATTAAAATAATTAATAAAATAAATAAATTACTCAAATGCAATAAGTAATCCAAGTTTGAGTTCATTATGTTAACTCATTGCAATTAACGAATTTAACTCAAGAAGAGTAGTTTCTTCTAGGCAAATGAGAGAAAATATACTGATGCTGAGTAACTTTCTTGATTTCATTTTAAAAGAGAAAGTTATTAAACACGTTTTGTTAACATAATTATTTAAATGACAAATAAATCATAAGATTGATAAATAATTATTTAAAAACAATCTTTATTATTTTTTATACACCTGCTCATTCAACATACATACCAGTGTATAGGAATCCAATATTTACGAAAGTGTTGTGGTGACTAAACTTAATTTTTATCTATGGTTATTGAGGCCATTTTAAACATGAAAACTATCATATTTATCCATTAATTTCTATACTGATAACTTTGTTTTGTGTCGTAAAGTTTCCTTAGTAAAAAAAAAAAGGTTGTATTCTTAAAACTTTAATAGAAATCTTTAGTAGAAATAATGATCTTTAATAGAAATAAAAAAAATAACTGCTCTCATTTCCTTAATTAATTTTTTTATTTAACTTTTTACACAATATGGTTAATATTAAATAAATTTTAACCAGATAGTCTCTGTACGTTTATTTGGTGTACCGGATTTTCAATGAACTCAACAAATGATTTATAAATTAAAATAATAAGTTATATTTAAAATAATTTAGGATGTGTGTTAAAAAATAAATAAATAAATAAATAAATGAAATAAAATGGTTTTAAATACGATGTGTGACATGCATTCTCTTTGCCTTAATGCATGTTTAATATCTGTATTTCGTAGATAAAATTAATTTTTCAAGTAATTAAACTAGTATTGAGGATCATCCTCGGTGCAACCCTCAAGCAAACACTCTTAGAAGTAGCATTCCGTGCTAAAACACGTTTGCAAAGATAGTTTGAAGAAACTAAGACAGAAAATAGGCATATTAAGCTCTTTTGATTACTTGATGAATAAGTTATAACTCAGTGAAAAAAAAAATAATAATAATGTGGCTGAGCATCACCATTTATTAGACAAATATTATCTTCATTAGCAACAATATAAGGTATCAAATGATAATCAAGGGTTTTGCTCCGATATACCTGACCATTGAAAGTGGCTTCTTTAAAAACACTCAAATTTCAGTAGCTTTACAAGATGATTCCAAAACACTACAAGATTCCACTTCGCCATAAACGTGTTTTTAAAACTATTGTATTCATAGTGGTATATTTTTAAAATTTTCTTCTAGGCTGCGCCAAAACATAATATACTGTAGCTGAATCCATAAGATGTTTAATTATTTACCATAATTGGTTGTTGGTATAAACAAAACTTGCTACTAGTGTTTCTGCAACCCTAAAATTACTTTTCGAATATTATTAGTAAAGTAATGCTATCAGCAAAATATTTTAGATTAAGCCTTTAAAAGTACGGTCTAGTTTACATAATTCCTTATTAAATATATATATATATATATATATAAACAAGAACAAATTAATTTGAATTGCATAATGTAGTTTTTTTTTTTTTTTTTTTTTTTTTGTTTTAAGATTAATTTCAAAATAACATATATCATACATCGTATATTAATCTAGAAAAAAAAAACATGAATTTAATATATCAGCGCAAAAATTTATTCTGATTTAAAGAGAAAATCTAGATAATGTGATGTGATTTAATTAGTAACCAGAGAGAGATAACTTTCCTTGAATTCAAATAATTTTTTTCATCTTCCACAAAAAATATAATTGGTGTCTAAGTGAATACATTATTATAATTAGGTAAAAAATATTTCATCCAATTATAACACATTTATAATATTCATTTTTACTTTCGAAAAAAAAAAAAAAAAAAACTTTTTTTTTTTTCTTCTTTAAAAGCAGTTGGAAAAAAATATGTGTGAAAGAAGACAGAATTTTTCCGAATTTCCATCTTTAATACATTATAGGGTGAAAAATAATCGTGTATTAATAAGAAATAAATCGATATAAATTGAAGAAATTTAAGTTACAAATACTAGAAGAATTGAATTGAAGGAAAAACAAAAGGAGTCATGGTAATTAAATATATTCTATATTAAAAATTGCATAATATATAGATTTAAACTATTTAAAAATCATTTCGTCTCATATAGTTAAAATTAAACTTAATCACATTAATATATAGACATTAAATATTTTTTTTAAATTGTTGATATTTTACGAACTTAAAAAGTGTAATTTCCAAATTTCAAATATATATATATATATATATAAGTTATAAAAGTTACTTTTTATACATTTAATTCATTTTTATTCACCAATCGGATCTTTTTAACTTTTTATAAAAAATGTATTATTATTTGTTCACATGTTTCTATAACATTGGCATTTTTAAATTAAAAATAAAATAAGTTATGTACAAAGCACAAACCGTTCGTAATACATGCAACAAAGTTCATAACATAAATGATTAAAAAAAAAAAAAAAATCATAGATTACTTTATAAACTTGATAGATAATTTCGACTTGAAAATTTTTAGAAAGTTACTGCCACGTTAAAAATAAATAAAGAAAAAAAATCTAAATCATACATTTTAAAATGCGAAACAGGTTTATAAAAAATTGTACTTTATGTTTAAAAAATTAATAATAAAGTTTTGAGCAGTTGACACAGATCAAAGATATATTTATTTTTTATTATTTGTGGACCATATACAAATTTTGACAATGGATATTTTACGTGGTAAAATATGACAATATGTATAAAAAAAAAAAAAAAAAAAAAATCAAACACATTTAGATGAAGTTTTAATAGACCTAGATAAACAGTTGCTTTCTTTTTCGAGTCTCGAAATTTATTTGGCCTACGATTCCATTGTATGCTGTCTCGTAGTTGGAACATATAATTAAAAATATGAATACATATAGGTAGTTATAATTTTTAAGAATATTATTAAGAAAGATAATATCACGGTTTGTTTCATTTCTCTAATGCAATAAATTTTTACGTAAACAATTAGGCAGAACATATATTTCAAATTTAACTTTTAGTAATTTAAAAAAAAAAAAAAAAAAAAAAAAAAAAAAAAAAAAAGCTCAAGAATGTTATTTGATAAAATAAATAAATAATAAAATAAATGCGGGTCTCTTAAGCAAGCAAAATCTTGTAAATCACCTAGAAGTTATTTTTAGAACGTTTTAATGAAAAATATACCTTTGAAAACAAATATTTAAACACATAGAAATATATATATATATATATATTGTATTTTAATCATTTTATATAAATCGACAATACCAATAATAATAATAATAATAATAATAATAATAATAATAATAATAACATTTTGGAAATGCATTTCTGAATTGCTATTCTATTCTATAAACATGCAAAAAAGGTTTAAATGTTACTATTAGGGTCGAGCAAAAAGTATATACTATATCTATATATATATTATTATTATTTTTAATTACTTTTAGTGCGGGTTGGGTTAGTATATTACTTATCAAGAGACTCGGCAGAGTCTCAAGTGACGCAAGCGCAAAAACAAACGAACGCCACGACACTCAGCGGAAACGGAAAAACGAACGAAACTGCGACACTTATATATACACGAATTTAAAGATCAAAGAAACCGCTGAAAGCCGACACTTAATATCTCAGGAAATATGGGAGGTTATGTTCTGATAATTTCAAAATAGTCTTACACCTTCTGTCTGATCCTACCCTGAAATCGTTACATTTTTGTGTGCAATATATTTCGAGATATGAATTGGCTCATTTAAGCTATAAATGGACGGCCTAATGTGTAAGAATTTTTTCTCGAATATGGCTCGAGCGAATTTAGTTTAATTTATATATGATATTAATCGCTTTTATCTGATGTGCCTGACATCTCCCTTTTCCCTAGGAAAACTCTTGTTTTTTTTATAACTCAGTTTAAAAATCGAACTATTTTTACTACGCGATGCAAAGATTTCTATTGATAATTCTCAGAATTCTGAACAGGTGTTATTCGGTTTGGTCTTGGAGTTGGTTGGTTGGTTCAATCTGAATGCAGTCAATAAAAAATCAGATTTTGTTTTTTAATGCAAGAAAGAAACTTTATTGTTTCTTTTAAATATTTATTGTATATATACGAAATGAAATTTCACCTAAATATATATATATTTTGTTATAAAGTAAATATTTAAGATATTAAAATTTCGCATTTCGTCAAAAAAATATTTCGATAATATTTTAAATCAGGAAGTATTTTGTAATTATAAGTATTTTACTTCATAGTTATTAATGATAAATTTACAGTTTTTTAAAGAGAAAATATTTCACATTTTTCTTGGCTTTTAGTGTGACGTAAAACGCGTAAAACGCATCCATCAATCAATCCATCCATTCTCGGCTATTGGCTAATTTTTCACTTTTCATCTTGTATTAATACGCCGGGCAATAACAAATCGTATAAAGAAGAATTAAGTATTTATATGAAATCAAGGATTTCATACTATATTTCAGGTAAGAAATATTATTTTAATAGTTTTATTATATTTTTTTCTGTGTTATAAATATAATATCCATTTTTAATTTTTGTTTACAATATTCGTGTCCAGTTGTAGATTAAAAGTTGCCGTAATCTTTGAAAATGAATAAAAAAAGTCTTATTGACATTTAAACCACCCAAATTACACAATCAAAAGCCAAACTGGCTCCATACTGTCACACTTTTCTGTGATCATTAGATAAATAATACTAATTAGATAATAACTCCTTTTGCCCAAGTACAGTAGAATCCTGATTCTAAGGCATCTCTTCTCTGAATCGATGGAGATATCCACCAACTGCAAATAATGACAGTCGTTAATTTCAACTTTCACTGACTCCTTTTGCTTATAAAATAAGCCTTCCCTCATGAAATTAAAATGCCTAAACCATCTTTTATTAAAATATGTATACTTGTATACCATGAATCATAAAATAATTCGTGATAAAAATAATAATCAACTTAAAAATTCCAATAACAATTATCTGAACCTATCTGCAGCAAAAAAAAATTTATTTTCAAACCATGAAGGCTGAACCAAGTCTCGTATCTCTAGAAATAATATCAATTCATAAAATATTTAATTTGTAGATGCAAATTTTTCATAAATTAAGACTATACAACCAATGTAGTAATCTAGAGATATAATGCAAGTGTATTTTTAAGCCTAAACATTTCTTTAGTTGTTAAATTCATCTACAGAGCTTTAAACAATCTGCTGCACCCGATGCCATGCTCCGTTACTGCTGCTGGGATAAAAAGCTTTAAGTAACTTTAAGATCATTTTTAGTGTTGCACCGAGTAGCCATGTATCAAATACCGAGTAGTTGTAAGAAAGAATAATTGACGTACATATGAAGAATTTAGCACATCTTGAAATTAAAAAAAGACCTTTTGGACATAAAATTAAGTTAAACGGCAAACAGCATGTTTTCATGAAATGTTTCAGAACTTTTGTAGTGCATATACACAATTAGGTTCATCGTTATATTTGATACTTCCAGCTTAGTGGATTATTAAATCCGTAATAACTGATAACTTCATTCTTTATTATTAGTCTTCTTTCTCATATGTGAATCATTCTCAGATAATTCTTAGAGAATATAAAAGTTCCTATACACTTGGGCTTAATTTAAGATGCATGAAGTTATTATATGAAATGAGAACATTTAAAATAAATATTTTATCATTTCAAACATAATATATTTCATTAATCTTCAAATTCTAGAAGAGTAAACAAGATAGGTGGTTTTGGGCGGCCATAATTTGAAAAACAACATTTTTGATTATTAAAATATATTTTTAATAACATTTTAGTGTATTTACTTTTTTCATAATTATTATTTTTTAAATTAAAAATTAATCTTTTCTTAAACTTTTAAAAGTGTCTTACTTTTATTTGAACAAATATGTAACTAAAGTTTTTTTTTACAATATTAGTATAATAATTAGTGTAATATTAGTATAATAAGGGTTCTTTTTTCTAAAATATTTTATTTTTGTCTGTTTTATAGATACAATAAGTTTTTATTAAAAAAAAAAAAAAAATTGCATATTACATGCATACAAGATGGTTATACTCAAATTCTTGTAACTAAAATGGATAAGCTCATATCATGATTCGTCTCTATACAGAGTTTGGTGGCAATCTACTCACCTGTTTTAACTGCAAAAAGCTGTTTGCAGCAAAAAGTTTAATGACTTTATATTTTCATACAGGTGACGGGTTTTTACTTTTTAATGCATAGATATTATCTCATATTATTATACGTTCAAACTGTGCAAGTGATAATAATTATGGAATTTTTAGCCATAATATTTGCTTTTTTTTTTTTTTTTTTTTTTTTTTTTTAAGGATACAATTTTTTGTATAAACTCAAAGCTGGTATCCAATGAACTGCATCAATAAGTAATATACCTACTTTTAAACTTTCCTGCAAGTTATCTAGGGTTTAAAAAAAAAAAAAAAAAAAAAAAAAAATCCGTAGTTTGTATTTACTTTAAGTTGAAAAATAAAGTGCAGTATTGAACTACTAAAAAACTTTTCATTTATTTTACGGTCAACTCCCTCTAACTCTCAAAAGTTTTGTCCACAGGTTATGCGGATTATAGGAATTTGCAGATTAGAGATCATTGCCTTTGTTTACAGTTTTCTTTTGCAGATACAAAGTCAGTTATTATTAATTCATAAATAGACATAAAAATGGAAAGACGATTTCTAATAAATTTTAGAATAAAATATTTCTTCAATATTAATAAAACTAATCTATCTCATTCATATATGATGATAAATAATTCAAGCATATTCAAATAATAGGTACCTGTATAATATAAATAAACATATTTAAAAAATACAAAACAAAATACTTTTGAAAGTTCAGAAATAATATTCATCACTGATTAATTTTGTTAAACATTGATGTAATAGTGGTTTGTTTTAAGTGCTAGTCTGCATGAATTGCAGGATAATAAATACAAGAATGTTAACCCCCCCCTATCCAATTTTGTTTCAAAGCAAGGATTAAGATAAAAATTTGGTTTAAAAAAAAAAAAAAAAAAGTAAAAAGGTGAGAAAGGTGAATTTTTTTTAAATATGAGATGTAAATTTCTTTTACATTAAAAAATCAATTATGGATTAGAAGGATTTGCAGATTATAAATCTGTGGATTACAGGGAGTTGACTATACCGTATATGACTATAAAGAAAAAGTTTTTGATGACATTTTGTAATACAGTATTGACTACTGGTTCTTTTAATTAACTGGATGTTTGTTAAAAACTGCTTTATCAGAAAATATAAGAAAGTGATCCAAATCCAAACTATTATTTATTATCAGTTAAAGAAATAAAATTGTCTCAATTATAAAACTTTACACTGTTTAAATTGAAATTGATTTTTTTTTTTTTTTTTTTTTTTTAACTGGATTTTGAGTATTTTAGAACGTAATCATCAGATACCGAAGATCACTATGGTAAAAATATCCATAATTATTAATTAAATATGTTATTAAATTTTTATAGGTATAATTTTAAAGTTACTTAAAGTTGTTTATAAGATAAATGCATCCATTGTATCCACTAAGCTGGAAGTATCAAATATAACGATGAACCTAATTGTGTATATGCACTACAAAAGTTCTGAAACATTTCATGAAAACATGCTGTTTGCTATTTAACTTAATTTTATGTCCAAAACGTCTTTTTTTAATTTCAAGATGTGCTAAATTCTTCATATGTACGTCAATTATTCTTTCTTACAACTACTCGGTATTTGATACATGGCTACTCGGTGCAACACTAAAAATGATCTTAAAGTTACTTAAAGCTTTTTATCCAAGTAGCAGTAACGGTGTAGCATGGCATCGGGTGCAGCAGATTGTTTAAAGCTCTGTAGATGAATTTAACAAAAAGAAATGTTTAGGCTTAAAAATACACTTGCATTATATCTCTAGATTACTACATTGGTTGTATAGTCTTAATTTATGTAAAATTTGCATCTACAAATTAAATATTTTATGAATTGATATTATTTCTAGCGATACGAGACTTGGTTCAGCCTTCATGGTTTGAAAATAAATTTTATTTTGCTGCAGATAGGTTCAGAAAATTGTTGTTGGAATTTTTAAGTTGATTATTATTTTTATCACGAATTATTTTATGATTCATGGTATACAAGTATACATATTTTAATGAAAGATGGTTTAGGCATTTTAATTTCATGAGGGAAGGCTTATTTTATAAGCAAAAGGAGTCGGTAAAAGTTGAAATTAACGACTGTCATTATTTGCGGTTGGTGGATATCTCCATCGATTCAGAGAAGAGATGCCCTAAAATCAGGATTCTACTGTACTTGGGCAAAAGGAGTTATTATCTAATTAGTATTATTTATCTAATGATCACAGAAAAGTGTGACAGTATGGAGCCAGTTTGGCTTTTGATTGTGTAATTTGGGTGGTTTAAATGTCAATACGTAGCATAATAGCAGGAAAATTTTAAGAATTTTAGGATAACTAATTGATATTTAAAGATATTTCAGGAAATTTTTTAAGAATTCAGAAAAATCAGGATATCTCTGATTATGAGACTTTTTTAATTCATTTAAAATAATCTGAATAAAACTGTAATAGAAAGTTTAAATTGCTTAACAGGATTTTATACAAATCAGAATATAATACTCTATGGCCAAGTTCATGAAACATAACTCGCCCCTTTCTTTCATGGACGTTTAAATGCATGCTAAACTAAATTTTTCTTAAAATATTTCAGATGTATAAAATAAATAATTTTTTCAAAGATTACGGCATCTTTTAATCTACAACTGGACACAAATATTGTAAACAAAAATTGAAATTGGATCGTATATTTACAACACAGAAAAAAAATATGATAAAACTATTAAAATAATATTTCTTACCTGAAATATAATATAAAATCCTTTATTTAATATCTACAATATAAACACTTAGGGTCGTATTCACCAAACTTCATTGATCGAGGATTAAACAATGGATCAGAAAATCCGAGAATCAAAGCTAACACTGGATTAAATTCCTACGGTATTCACCATCAGCCGATTGCCTGATCCATGGATTAACTGGGAGAGAAAGAAAAGCTTCGTTTTGATTGGCCAAAAACGAAGATAGATGTTCGGATTCACCGTTCGGCTTCAATTAACCAGGGATGAGGACTTTCAGACTTTTCTTAATTTTTTAAAAACAATTTTCAGGTTTTTGCTTCTAAATATTCTTATTTTTGTTCAATTTTCTTTCTTTTGACTGTTTCTAAATAATTTATTTTCATATATTTTCCAGTTTGGCTTATAGAAAGTATGATTTTGTGTATCTGTTTCTTCTTTTACTACTAAAATTAAATTATTTTTGAGTTTTGCGGATACTTTCAGACTTTTCGTCTATTTCCAACTCACATCTCTGATTAACTAATCAATCGGATTTGAAGATTAGAAAGGGTAAAAAGCAAATTGGCACGGCGAAAAACACGATTTGCTCTTGTTTATGCACGGATTAAGAATCAATTTTACTGTAGAACATTTTTTTAAAGAATAATCACGCAGACGCCAACTGTTTACGCTACGATTTAAAATTTTGATTGTTATGAATAAAAGAAAAAAATTCTCCGAACTACGCTCCCCCCCCCCCCCCAACACACACACAAGCAATGCCCCTGACTGTAGACCAATTACATACGCTATATCAAGCAGTCTTCAAAAATTAGTGATTTTTTTTAATTGAAAATATTTTTAAATAACTTTAATTAATTTTTCTTTATTTTAGTTAGCTCATTAGATTACTTAAAAATTTGGCTTGGAATAAGTTTTAAACTAAAACAATCAAATGAAGATAGCTTTTCCCTTGTTTCATTTATTTACCAGTTTTCAGTAGGTATTTCGGGTACATTTCTAAGTAGTAATTAATAAAAAGGTTAAAAAATATACAAGTTTATTAAATAATTTTATGAGAAATTGGGAAAAATATATAAATTAATGAAAACTTTATAAGCTAAAACCATAAATTATGAAACACGCAACAATTGTTTCCGTCGAAGTACAACCTTTCATCAGGCAGAAAAAAAAAGCACGATAATTCAACACTATATTATTATTGCACACATTTGTAATTTAAGGTGCTACTTTACAAACTTCATTCAACAAAAAATAATTTGGTGCATTTTTCATACATTATAGTTATATCATCATATGAAAGATATTTGGTTAAAATTGAAAAGTTTAAAATTTCTGCTATGCTACCCATTAAAATAAATCAATTTGTGAATTAATCTTTAACGATTAAGCTCATGGAAATGAAGGAGAAGATATATATCTTTATTGATAGCAAAAATCGCTTAATCAGCAAAATTTTATTTGACATGACAGAACAGAGTATAATGTCGTCAGAAATAATATTAACTTAATTCAATTTTAATTAAGTAAAAACACAATGATAAATGTGTATCATTAAATAATTATAGCATATTTTTTAATCAAACTCTTGTTCAAAATCAGGTATTTAAAGACTGTGTTTCAAGATTAAAATATAAAAAAAATCATCAAAATGATTTTAAAAGCAATTTGCTGCTAATAAAACAAAATTTATATTTCTTTCATGTTCAATATTTACGAAGCTAAGCTGCGTAGTACGCATGTGTTACGAAAAGATCCGAGAATTATCTCTGTTAATTCTCCCATATTCGAGGATCAAAAAAGAAGTGTTAAAGTAGCCGGTGAACTGCGAATTTTCGTTGGAGAATACCGATTTTCGTATGATCGAGTGATTACCGCTGATGCGAGATTTAATCCGAGTGTTAAGAAGTTGGTGAATACGGCCCTTAATGTGCTATAGTTTTTTTTTTTTTTTTTTTTTTTTTTTACGATTTGTTCTCTGGCGTATTAATACATTGAGATGAAAAGTGAAAAATTAGCCAATAGCCGAGAACAGTTCGATTGATTGATGGATGCGTTTTACGTTACACTAAAATCCAAGAAAAATGTTCACTTTACAGTGTACACCTTTCACCTGTTTTGAAGGGAAAAGTTGAAGTGATTATTATTTCCATCTAATAGCAGGCGTGTAAAGGGATGTTGGTGATTTATCATTCTGATAAACACTTAATTAAAAATAAATAAAATATTTAATTTTACATTAAAAGCATTTAAAACCTTTAAAATTACCGTTCCACACAATCGGTGTAAGGTATTTAATTTTAAACTATATTAATTTAAAACGAAGTGTTGAATTACTAAACTAAATACATGAAAAAACCTTTTCCCTCTTGAAACCGCGGGAGTCTACAAAATACCTTACACCAACCAAAACAACCAATCAGGTTCGTACATCGGTGTAACCAAGAGAAAAATTAAAACAAGAATAAAAGAACACATAAAAGATATCAAAACAGGAAGTCAGAATACAGCCTTGGCCAAAACATTTTACAAAGAAGATATTAATATAAATTTTGAACAAACAGCTAAAATAGCCAATTATGAGGATTATAACTATGCAATGTACTGCGAATCCATTGAGTTAGCAACCAATAGGAACACTTGCAATGACAGCGGCTCAGTAGCTCCGGACAGAATGTGGCGCCATGTTTAGAAAAGTAAAAACCATCACAACAGTCCAAGTCACGCACAGAGGAGGCCGTCTGACGAGAACCGGGAACCTGGTGGAAAAGTTTAACGGCAAGCAACGAAGTCAGTAAAGGTTTTTTCATGTATTTAGTTTAAAATATTTAATATTTACATTTAGTGGCAATCTATTCACCTGTTTCCTGTTTAAAGTTTAATTACATATTTTTATAAATTTTTAGTTTTATATTATCGATAAACACTATTACTAATTTTTTTCTTTTCAATTTAGTGCATAAAAATAATGAAATTCTTACAGCTACTTAGTATTGGCCAAGTACTTGGTCAAAATTTGACTGCATATAGAGTACTCAGCAGATTAGCTGAGTGCAAAGTACATATCAAGTACTTGATGCAGCTCTAATTAATAAATCAGATGATAAAAAGAGAGGGGGGGGCTAAAACTAGAGCTGTACTTTGTGCTAAGTATTCGGCCAATACAGAGTAGTTGTGAGAATTTCATTAATCTTATGCATTATTGAAAGAAATGTGTTAATGAGTGATATTTATTTTATACTAGCCGCTTTCGGCGACCAGCTGGCTCGCGATCCTTGAAAAATCCGACTTTATGAAACTCCCGCTCGGTGGGGGTTTCATAAAGCCCCATTTCACTACATGAAACAGCCTGTTCGCTCACCATGTTATGATCCTTCAAATTTATGACTTTGAGCAAAGTTCTGCTCGATGGCGCCTTATCCCCGTTTTATAACTTACAACACCTTCCTTGCTCATTAGAATTTTAAATATTGAAATTTTAAAATATTACAGCACCATCTGGTGGTAGAAATTTCTGTAATTTATTGTTCAATTCTAAATCAACAAAGCTTTCAAATGATGTATTACTTATGAAATTATTTTAATTAGTAACTTAGATACCAAAGAAAACCTAATCAGGAAATCTTTAAATGTGTAAATCAGGTGAAATCTTGAATTCCACTTTCGATAATATGGAAGTACTTTAAAATATCATTCGAATAATGTATTAAAAATAATTTAATCATAATTAGAATTTGAAATATTGAAATTTTAAAATATTGCAGCGCCATCTGGTGGTAGAAATTTCTGTAATCTATTGTTCAATTTCAAATCAACAAAGCTTTCAAATGATGTCTTACTCATGAAATTATTTTAATTACCGTAATTTTGTGTGTAATATAACCTGCAGGTAATCTATAAAAAAACCCCTTGACTTTGTATATCCTGCGGGGTATCTATCGCGAACAACGAGAAAATCAACATCAGTCTCGTTTTTGTTTCGGAAGTCTCGATTATTAACGCATAATAAAGATGAAATTGAGGACAGCGAAAAGGAATTTGATGAGGATTTGAATTAAATATTTTATGAATTGCTATGATTTCTTATCTGCCTTCATGGTTTGAAGATAAATTTTATTTTGCTGCAGATAGGTTCAGAAAATACTGCTATTGGGATTTTTATGTTTATTATTATTTTTTTCATGAATTTTTATATAATTCATGGTATATGCATTTTAATGAAAGATGATTTGGGCACTTTAAATTCATGGAAGGTTTATTTTATTTCATTAATAAAAGGAGTCGATAAAAGTGGAACTTAACGATTGTCATTATTTGAGAATGGTGTATATCACCATCGATTCAGAGAATAGATATCCTGGAATCAGGAATCTACTGTGCATGGGCAAAAAGAGTTAGTTTATTTAAAGAGAGAAAAACATCAAATTTCTTAATTTGTGTATATCACCCCATCAATGCAATCACAGTCCAATGCACCTAAAAATGAGTGCTAAAAAATGATAAATTTTGTAAAGCAAGCATCATAAATTAAAAAAATAATAATTAATAAATTAGTAATTGTTTTTTGTACTCAAAAAAAAAAAAAAAAAAAAAAAAAAAAAAAAAAACTGATATCCTCATCAGAAAAAAGCAGGGTTGGCAAGTTTCTTCCAAGTGGAAGAATGGAAGAAACTGTTTCTCTTAAAAATTTATGTTATAAATTGCAGATATGTAAGATACAATGGATGCATTTGTCTTATAAACAACTTTAAGTAACTTTAAAATTATACCTATAAAAATTTAGTAACATATTTAATTAATAATTATGGATATTTTTACCATAGTGATCTTCATTATCTGATGATTACGTTCTAAAATACTCAAAATCCAGTTAAAAAAAAAAAAAATCAATTTCAATTTAAACAGTGTAAAGTTTTATAATTTAGACAATTTTATTTCTTTAACTGATAATAAATAATAGTTTGGATTTGGATCACTTTCTTATATTTTCTGATAAAGCAGTTTTTAACAAACATCCAGTTAATTAAAAGAACCAGTAGTCAATACTGTATTACAAAATGTCATCAAAAACTTTTTCTTTATAGTCATATACGGTATAGTCAACTCCCTGTAATCCACAGATTTATAATCTGCAAATCCTTCTAATCCATAATTGATTTTTTAATGTAAAAGAAATTTACATCTCATATTTCAAAAAAATTCACCTTTCTAACATTTTTACTTTTTTTTTAAACCAAATTTTTATCTTAATCCTTGCTTTGAAACACAGTTGGAAAAGGGGGGGGGGGGGGGGGGTAACATTCTTGTATTTATTATCCTGCAATTCAGGGTTGGGTTTTTGCCGGCAAAAATGCATTTTTGCCAGGACAGCGGCAAAAAGTGGAAAAAATTGGCAAAAATGGAAAAAAATTAGGAAAAGTGGAAAACAACACAATCCCTTTGAATTTTCACCCTTTACACTTTGGCACCTCAATGAAAAAAATGTTTGAAGATTTTTTAATTTAAAAAGTAATTATAATTAATTAATTAATATAATATATATAACCAGTGTCCGACAAATTCCGGGTGCCAGGGTGACTATAAATATCCATTGGTGACCAGTTACGGCAGACTGACAAAAAAATTTTTGTGCATTTACAATATTTTTTATGTATATTTTTGTTTTTCCTCCCACCTTCTTGTCTTGGTATAAAAGATGACATTGCTGATAAATTGAATGAATAGTATGAGTTTAATGTTTTCTGAAAAATGTAACAATTATTTCTGTTTTTGAAAGATGTTTTTCCATGAAAGATAAATTCCCATATTTGATAAATCTTCTTACTACTATACTAGTACTTTCCATGTCAACATCTTTGTTAAACAAGATTCAATAAAATAAACACTATCTAAAGCAAACTATGTTCGAATTTACAACGAGAAAACTTAAATAGTATGATATTTATCAAATGGATTCTCTTTAAAGGAATTCTGTCCTGAAAAATTAATAGACAAATAGTATTTTAAAGCCAAAACTTAAACACTCTCAATATATTTGATTATATTAAAGGTAAAAATAATATTTATTTCTGTGGATTTTTCCCCCCAATAGTTTGTTTTTATCTTTATAAATAAAAAATAGTTTTTTTTTTTTTTTAATTTCCTTAGTTCAAATTTTTAACTGAATAGTTCATTTATTCAATGTAAAATAATATGTGAATGACCTGCATTAATTATACAATTATGAAATATTATTAATTTTTGCTGTGAGTATTGTCATAGAAATAATTCACTATTTCTGGCTCCTAAGATATTGAAACTTTGTCAGTCCCTGAACATAACCATAAAAACAAAACTACAAAATTATATTTTTATTTTATTGAAGTAAAAAAAATCTTAAGTAAGACATATTCAGAGAGAGAGAGAGAGAGTTTACTTGCAATTTACATTTCAATTCCAAAAAATGCATGATCAGTGACTGACTGGCAAATTTTAGAACAGCTGAGTCAATAATTCACTCAATATTTGACTTTTCCCCACTGTAAACAAAAATATGTAATACACTGAAAAACACAAATATTCTAGTAATTAATTATTGAAGAATATTTTTTAGATAGGTAATTTAAATATTTTTAAAAATGAAAAAAATTGTTAATTGTTGATGTTAAAAATTTCAGTTTAAAGAAATTTTAGAATGCATTATTTTAATGATGGATTCATGATCTCTGGTTTTAATTTGTTAAAATTATGATTTAAATATTAAAATCCTTAAAACCCTGCTTGAAATACTGGTAATTTTTGCCACTGGCAAAAATTGTGGCAAAAACTATTTTTTCCGGGGTGGTTTTAAGACTTGTTTTAATCTTTTGATTAATTAATCAATAACCCTTAAAAAGTAATGATATCAGTACAAAAACCCTTAACGGGTTAAAAGTTTGTGACGCAGCTACTTTATCGCTATAAGAATTTGAAATATGGGTCTTAAAAATAATGATATCAAATTTTAAGTGACGCTTTGCTATTGGTTAAAATATACATAGATTTTTCTTATTTGATCATTTGCTTTTTTCTTTTATTTATATTTACAATGCAAACATATTTTTAACTTCAAGATAAGACAAATATATAAAATATACTCACTGATGCTTTTTCATTTCGCATTTCCATTTCAAAATAACAGTTTTAAAAGGAATGATATCAAAATTCCAGTGACGCCTCAATGTCACTTTAAAAGATTTGTTTTTAGATTCCACTAAAATTACCTTTGTTTTGTCTAATAAAGTATATTTACACATTGAAACAGTGCTTTTAATTTTCAAGTATACTGTCAAATAATCACACTTTCACTGAGTTTGCATTATAAATTGAAATTATTTATTTCAATAAATTGATTTGTCTTTTGCGTCACGCTATCCAAAACTGTGAGTAAAATTTATGTAAATGTTACTTTGTATCATAGTATCCAACTAAGTCAAAATTTGTTTGTGCAAAGAGATAGTGTGATGCAAAGAAAACATTTGCACAAATTTTACTTGCAGTTTTGGATAGCGTCACGCAAAAGACAAATCAATTTATTGAAATAAATAATTTCAATTTATAATGCAAACTCAGTGAAAGTGTGATTATTTGACAGTATACTTGAAAATTAAAAGCACTGTTTCAATGTGTAAATATACTTTATTAGACAAAACAAAGGTAATTTTAGTGGAATCTAAAAACAAATCTTTTAAAGTGACATTGAGGCGTCACTGGAATTTTGATATCATTCCTTTTAAAACTGTTATTTTGAAATGGAAATGCAAAATGAAAAAGCATCAGTGAGTATATTTTATATATTTGTCTTATCTTGAAGTTAAAAATATGTTTGCATTGTAAATATAAATAAAAGAAAAAAGCAAATGATCAAATAAGAAAAATCTATGTATATTTTAACCAATAGCAAAGCGTCACTTAAAATTTGATATCATTATTTTTAAGACCCATATTTCAAATTCTTATAGCGATAAAGTAGCTGCGTCACAAACTTTTAACCCGTTAAGGGTTTTTGTACTGATATTTATACATTGTGTTTTAGGTATATTAGTTAAATATTTTTTATACAATTCAATTTTTATCTCCAAAAGCATTGTTTATAAATAATACTAATGCACATGCTTTTGAAAATGCGCCAAAAAATTGTAAATTAACTAAAAATAAATCAAAAATTTGGCAAAGCATTCAAGTATTAAACAATAAATGTATAATAATTAGCCATTTTTAATAATACGTAAAATGCATGTATTATTAAAAATGCAGTGCACTAAGTTAAAAATCAATATATTAAAAAACATGGGAAAAATGAACTTACATAATGGAATTAGTTCTATTAAACTGAAAATTTGCATATTTCTTAACATTATAATTCCGCTTGGTATTATCAAAAAGCAGAATTATTAGAGCCCTGCCTTTCCATAACCAGGATCCTTGTTCGACTTCCGATTCCTGCATGGATATTTCTAGTGGATCGGAATCAAAATTCCGCCATAGCTCACAGTCTAGTAAGACTTCACGAAAAAAAAAATGTATGAAAAATTAGATTATGACTTGTGCATAAATTACAATACACTGGCGTGTAAAATTTAGGGAATTGTATGGTTTCGTATTTTCTTCTTTTTCTCATAAGTTTAAACAAAGTATCATATGAACATAAAATTTGAATGGCATGTTTGTTATCATATCATTAATCGAAGTTTATATAACTTTAGCATAAGTAATAATTTTTAAAATAATAGTTTTTCATTTTTTACTAAAAATTAAGATTTGGAAAAAAAAAAAAAAATCAAAGAATTTAGAAAAGAAATCTTAATGAAAAATGGTTATAATGTTGCATTACACGCAGTGTTGTGCAAGTTCACGAAAAAAACGAACTAGTTCAAACTCAAGTTCATCGTGTAAAAGACGAGCTAGTTCGCGTTCAAACTCATGTCTGAAAGAAATGAACGCGCTCAGTTCAAGTTCATTTTTAAAAACGAGCGAAACTCATTAAACGTTCATTTTTACTTTTTTTTTATATCCCTTTCCTAAATAGATCTTATTCTTTATGAGCACTTTCATAGGTAATTTACATTTTAAAAATTACCAAATACTATGAACATTCTTAATTTAATGCTTAATTAAACTTTTAACTCTTAATTATAACTTATTAATTTAATTGTAAGTAAAAATTTATTTAACGGACACTTCTGAATAGTGGACCCACTGTTTTTGGGTGGTTTTTTATCCTCAAATTTCCAATACGTTTGCTTATGCACGTAGGAGACAAATTCCATCATTTAGAGGTTCCTTTGTTTTGAAATATATATATTTTTTAAATAGTGTAAATGGTTTTACTTAATTAGTCTTTATTTGATTGTACCACAGACAATGTCAGTTTTGAGTTCTTGGATAAATCATTAGAAAATTTCACTTACTATTTAGCGTACTATAAAGGAATAAACATATATTTTATATAAAGAGTTCAAAAATAAAATAAAAGTCCAAAATCAAGTAGATTTTGGCATTTTTTTATTTGAGGACCGCTATTTGACGATTTATCATATTTCATCCACGGTCCCTAAGACAAACCACTAAATTGTGTTCAAAAATATTTAGCTAAATCAAAAGGAGACTCAAGACATAATTAAAATATTAATAATAAATTTAAATAATATATAATTTACTAATAAATAACTTATTAAATAGAAAATAACTGTTAAATAAACAAAGGGTACATAAACTGCTCATGGGAAGAAAAATCTCAGTGTTTAGTCGTCTGTTTATAAGAGTGTTTCTGCCTCCTTCCTTCCTTTCTTAAGTTTCTTAACTTATTTTTTCATAAATTTCGTTTCATTCTGTTGAGATTTTGTTGAGTTAGTTTATTGTTTCGCTTGTTTTTCAGGCTGTTAATAAATTTGGTTTCTTTAAATATCTGTATTTCATCCCCTCATAAACATTCGTCACCTTTCTGAGCTTCTTCTAGATTTAAAAAAAAAAAAAAAAAAAAAAAAAAAAAAAAACTTCTTATTCGTCTTTGTGGTTTCAGTGATCTTGTATCCGATTCTTGGCTTTTACTACGCTAAATAAATCATCATTATTATGTATATACATATCACTATTCTCGTAAACGATAACTCGCACAGTCACGCGATTCAACACAAAGGCGCCCCGGGAGGGTCATTGTGCACCACGAAGCCCGATTTTCAAATTTTTGATGAGGTTCTTTTAATTTAAATATGAAAATAATAACCACGCAATAGCAATAAAATTAGCAATTTAAATTTTATCCATACGTTGCCAAAGAAATATATGAGTTCATTTTTGTTCGACAAGAAAATAAATACATTTATTTAACATGAACAATTAAAAAAAAAAATCTGGTGTGAAACAACCACACGACTTCCATTACCCACTATTACACGTATTATATGCACTTTTCGGAGATAATGTTATCAAAAGACATAGAATTGACCTAATAAAATAGACAACTAAAAATTTTCCAGTAAGAGAAAGAGAAAGTTAACATACGCGTAAAGACATAAACCAAGTTTACATAGGGAGTTAAAAAAAAAAAAAAAAAAAAAAAAAAAAAAAAAAAAAGGTTTTCTGAGATCTAAAACTGATCTATCTGATCAGAATGACTTAATTTAACTGTAATAATGTCGTAAAGCATGAAAAAGTTTGGGGTTTATGTAACAGTTTCCAAGAAAATCGTTAGAGCCGTTTTTGAGATACCGACTTTTACCGAAACTTGGCATATTTAATTGTTGACAGGAAAACAACAATTACATACAAAAGGATAGTTAAAAGAGGGTTAATATTGCAAGTTTGAAAAAAAATTCATACAGCCGTTTTGAAAGGAACGCACTTGCAGTACTTGAAATTCAGCTATTTATACAGAACGCCTATCAATTTTCCTGAACTAACCACGAAAGGGCATCTAAGAGTGTTTATACAATAAGTTTAAAGACAATCGTTAGAGCCGTTTTTGAGATACGGATTTACGGTCCCACTTCCAGTTTTTTAATTTTCACCAAAATTTAGAAAATTCATCTGATAAACTTCCTTAATATATATCCTGCTGATAATAATGCACTACTTTTTTTTTTTATATATATATATATGTATATATATATATATATATATATATATATATATATATATATATATATATATATATATATATATATAAAAAAATTGTCTCCTTTTTTTTTTTTTTTTTTTTTTTTTTTATGAGCTAAAATCTAAAAAAAATTACCGAGCCTCAGCAGTAAAAATTTCTCAACTGAATTCTTCTTCTCTCATACTTTCCGAGTAAAGTTCAATGGGGAAGGGAGGGGGGGGACGTTTAGTTTATTTTCTCACCTCCAATGGTGTTATTTGTAGGAGGAGTTCATGAATGTTTTTTATCTATCATTTGTTTAGGCTCATGGCGCCTAGAGGATGCTGACCGTTTTTCTAATTTTAGTAGACAATTTCTCCTGATATATGCAATCGCTCATCAGGGTGTTTCTGTCATTGTATCTAACTGTCTAAAACTTAGACAAACAGGCCATACTGTTATTGTAATCTTCTTTTTTGATCTATAGAATTTATTCCGATTTCGAAGGACCTTAATGTGTTGTGTTTAACAAACACTTTAGTTAATCCTCATCCTAACGATCAAGGAGCTCATAGTATAGTCCGGCCTGTCTTAGTTAAAGATATTAAAATTGAAAACTATTCCACCTTCCACCCATTCTTTTGTGTTGTGGGGTTTACGATAAAACTTGTACTCCACAAACAATAACCCATAGTTACAGAAATTCAAAGTTAACAAAAAGAAAGATAGCTGGCTGGCGCCGATCGGAGATATTTTTCAGGGCATCAAATCACATATGTTATTGTTTAGTTTTGTTATAAGTTGAACTTGAACAAACTGTAGCAGACTCATTTTTAAAAGCCTGTCGGTCTCGGTGTCGCCTGCTCTATTTTGCGGTGAGATCAAGCCTTGAATTTGAAAAAGGCTTAAATTCTCAACTCGTTGTGTCCGAGAAAAGATAAGCCCTTTACAAAATCCCAAGTATAGCGTTGCTTTTCAGATTTCTAACAGGCACATTGAGCATTCCAAAAAGGTCAATGGATCATGGATGCACCCTTTGAGAAAAGGAATGCCCTACTTCCTCTTTTTCTTTTCTCAGTTTTTTAAGTTTAGATTTACATGCCGCACAGTTTGAAAATAAATAACTAAAAGTGCAGATAAGAAGAATATATAGAGTTATATGAATTTAAAATTAAATTTCATTGTAACTATTGAAAGAAAGAAAAGACGATATATATTATATATATTTAAAACAAACATGTTTATTTCTTTACAACAAAATAAAATAAAATACCTATGGGCTATTGTAATTTTAGGTGTCAGTTTTTAGCAAAATAATAATAATAATATATAATAAAACAAAATAATTCTCAGTAAATTCATTTTTTGTGCTTTTCAAGCATCACAGCTGTCATTTTGACTTGTACATATATATATATATCACTATTGAAAGTTCTGCTTAAAAAATATCCTGAAACAAAAGAAAAAAAGAAGGTAGAGTAAACGGAAAGCATGATATATATATATATAGAATCACTAAAAATTTTCTTGTTTCATGGCAGTATAAAAATTAAAATTTTGTAATCATGAAATTAAATCCCGTTAAATTTTTGATCGACTTTATAAAATCCCGTACTGTAGGCATCTTTGTAATTTCTTTCTATGTTGTAATTTTCTTTCTAAATTCATTATTTAATTTCTATATATTTACTAATTAAATATATATATATATATACTTTATGAATATGAGGCCTAATAAAGTCTGTCATTAAAACAACTTTATTTCACTACTATTCTTGTGCTTTATCTGTAGTTAAAAAGAAAAAAAATCTGGTGTGAAACAACCACACGACTTCCATTACCCACTATTCAAATATTATATGCATTTTTGAGAGATAATGCGATCAGAAAACATAAAAGTGAACTAAAGAGAAAATCGTTAGAGCCATTTTTGAGATACCAACTTTTACAAAAAATCAACTATTAACCGAAAAACAATAATTACATACAAAAGGATATTTAAAAGTGAGTTAATATGGCGAGTTTGATAAAAATCCGTACAGCTGTTTTTAAAGGAACGCCCTTGGGAGACCTGAAATTGAGCTATTTATACAGGACGCCAATCAATTTTCCTGAACTAACCAACTATATCATTCGAAAGGACATCTAATAGAGTGTTTATATAGCAAATTTGAAGAAAATCGTTAGAGCCGTTTTTGAGATACGGACTTATGGTTCCACTTCCGGTTTCCGATGTCCCACTTCCGGTTAAACTCAATTATTGACAGGAAAACAATAATTACATACAAAAACATATTTAAAAGTGAGTTAAAATGGCGAGTTTAAAAAAAATCCGTACAACCGTTTTTAAAGGAACGCCTTTGCGAGGCCTGAAATTGAGCTATTTATACAGGACGCCTATCAATTTTCCTGAACTAACCAACTATATCATTCGAAAGGACATCTAATAGAGTGTTTATATAGCAAGTTTGAAGAAAATCGTTAGAGCCGTTTTTGATATACGGACTTACGGTCCCACTTCCGGTTTCCGATGTCCCACTTCCGGTTTTTCAATTTTCACCAAAATTTGGAAATTTCATCTGTACACCAAACGTATTTCAATTCTAAAGTTTCGTAGCTCTATCTTTATTAGTTTCTGAGCTATAATAGCCAGAAGATTCTCCTCATACATACACACACACACACACATACATACACACTGACCAATTACCAAAAACCACTTTTTTGGACTCAGGGGACCTTAAAACGTGTAAATCAGGTGAAAACCCGATATCGAATTTTCAGACCGAATACAATACTTCCATTACCTACGGTAGTAGGGTAATGGAAGTAAAAAAAGAACTATTAAAATATTGCAGACAGCTCAAAATTTTCTTTTGTACTTTTCTATACCAATTCATGTAGTAAAGATTATTCATTAAATTTATTTTCCATGATGAATGCAGACGATTTTCATCTCAAAGGAGTATAATACAAAATATCGAAAGAAATAAATTTTTTGCTAATATCTAAAGATTTAAAAAAAAATAAATAAAATTGTTTTAAATTATCACCGATATACGATTAAACAATTATTGGTTTAAATGTATTGGTAAGTCCTTTTGAAAGATATCAATGTTAAAAATTTCTGCCCCCGAGGGAAATCGGATACGATACCTCCACACAAAGAAAAAAAATTTTGTTGTTTAATTATTACTATCATATATAAAATTTTATATTGCAGGGATGGAACACCGGCGTAGAATTCATACCAGAATCTGTTTTCTCTACCTATAATATCGTTAATTTAAGAAGTTGAAAATTTTCTTACACTGATAGTGGTATGAATTCTGCGCCCGTGTTCCATCCCTGATATTGAAAAGTTAAAAGAAATTTTATTAAGTAAATTTATTCGAAACTTTTTCCTATATTGCCATTAAACAAAAAAAGAAAAAAAAAGCGGAAAAAGAAAAAGAAGAAAGGATAACCATTTATTAAGCGATTGATTCCCAAATTCGTTTTAAATTCCGTTTAATCTAATTCAGTTAAAAACACTAGTTTAAGTTAAAATCCAAATAAATATGAAATTTGGTTAAATTTCGTCCATTCGTTCGGGAGATACACTAACCAAATACAAAATTTTCGATATACACAAGAAAAGCACACAGACATTTTCGAAAAATGGCCAAATAGTGTTTGGAGTTTAGACTCAGAAAATCCCAAAACAAAACATCTAAATACTTCAAAAACTGAAGGGTGAAAATTCTCACAAATCGAATATATTCTTATGCCTATGTATAGAAAAAAAAAAAAAAAGAGAGAGAGAGAGAGAGAGAGAGAGAGAGAGAGAGAGAGAAAGCAAAAATTACTTATATATTCTGTCTTCACTTTCAAAAGATAAAAATTTACTCTTAAATTAAATGTTATGTTATTATTACTCTTTCCTTCCTTTTAAAAGCTGACCCTTTTAGTCTTTTTTCAAGATAGTTTTCAAAGGATTTTTTTAGAACATTTTTTAAAAACTTTTCCAGAAGTGAATTCTTTAAATTGTACTGCGTTCTCTCATTTCATATACTGAATTTGTAATGAGATTTCTTATTAATGTTTCTTTAAAAACGGATGTTGTTGTTACTTACATCGAAAATATACAAAAACAGAGAAAATAAAATTGAAATTGTTCATATATATAATAATATGTGAACAACTTAATCTACATATTAAGAGTATTTAAATCAACTTAGATATTATAGATTTTTGTGACATATTCCAATATATTTATTAAATTCATGAATTGATTATCTAAGACGTTTTGTAGAAATGTGCCTTATCTACTTGTCCGCTAAAAAAACGTTAACTATGAGATCAGTTCCTCTAAGACAACTGTTTTTAATCTATTAATTATCATTTTTAACAATTATTCCTTATACCTGGCCCCACCAGTGGCCAAGCGATTCTGCTCTCAAAGGTGGTAAACGGGACGTACTGGGTTTGATGTTTGTTCCCAGGTCGCGCTCAACGACCAAGCCATTCGGAGTTTTCCATGGTTTTCTACAAAAATCGTTTAAATACGAGCTTGGACCTCATAAAAAGAATTCCATGGAGGGCATTCCACCTATAAGCATAGAACTCTAGTGTAGTCAATCGACCTTAAATCTAACCACAAACCTTCCTCTTCTCACTTTCTCGTGCAAGATTGTTAATAATCAATAATAATAAATTCAAAGATTTTTAAAAAAGGAAGAAACATATACAAGAAATACCTATAAATTTAAATTAAATACAAAAATAAAAATCTGTATTTTTAACAGCATTATCAGTCTGCTTCCTTTTACTTATTAGTATTTTCTCGTGAATTAAAAAATTCATTGAGAATGAATTTTTGTGTTATGAATAGCAAATATTCAGAACAAAAGCTTTTCTATTTAATGCTTGGCAGTATAAACACTTTCTTCAGCACTGGGACTCTCGACTTCAAATGGCCATGACCAATGAACATGAACAATAGTCTTTCTCTTTCTGCTTCAATTTATCTTAGACTACAGAGGGACGAGGGACAGGGACTGACCTTGAAAAGGGGTTATCTCAAGCACATTCAGCTTCTCTCGCACTAAAAGAGAATTGTATAAAGTATACATCCTGTTTTCTACTAATCTGTCAGTGAATGAAGAAAGAAGGAGAGAAAAAAACAAAAAAATTCAACAATGTGAAAATTTTCATTAAAATTAAAATTTATATTATTTTCGCGTTTGAAATTTCTACCCGCTGGAAGCACGGGGCGAAAAGATACTTTCGCCCCCGTGAAAAATTACAGCGGGGGCGACCTCCCCCGCTGTCCCCGTTAAGTCGGCGCCTATGCTACACAGAATATCGTTAAAATCGGTAACAAGGTGATATACAAAAAATTACTTCCTTTTGCCCCCCACCCCCACACTTCAGCCTCCGAAGTATATGTGACACTGTATTTTTGTCATAAACAGCAAGTGAAAGACAAAGTTTTATTAAAATCAGTAACAAGAAAGAAAAATCAAGCAGTACGCATTGATTAGTAACACTTTCCAACTGTACGCAATTGTATCGAATAACTTTTAATATTCTTTGCCTACTTTATCTCACAACAGACAGAACAACTGAAAAACATGCAGATAGACTAATTGATTTTAAAATTACTCTTAGGCATTTTGGAAAGTGTTAAATAGGCTTAACGCAAAAGAAAACGCAGCCGTCAGATTATAATTACAGCTTTTAATCTCTCTGAATATTTTAGTGTAGCCCTGTAAATCTAAAAGTTAATCATATCATGTTCTATACACAACATCATTTTAGAATATTAATAATGCATGTCAATGTTTCTATGATTTTTATAGCAGAAAGATTTTTAAATATAACTTTAAAAAAATTCTGTCCTAAAACGTAATACATTGTTTTTTTTTATCGTTGTTCTTGTTGTCCCTGTAAACAAACTAGTTGTACAGGACCAATTAATGGCATTTTAAATAGGGAACATTCCATAGGGAACTTGGGTGTATCATTTTTTAAAAATTCTCAAAATTTTCACGGATGATAGGAGCCGGAGACAAACAGATAGAAAGGTAGACAATCAGACAGACAGATGCACAAATTGAAATCATATTCCCACTAAAATTATAAGAAAGCTTTAAAACGCTCATGTAAACAAAAGTGCAATCCCAGCAAATTTTTATTTATAGCTCTTAATGTAACTGATTATCTTTGTGTGGCCCTGTAAATCTAATGCTAACCATACTATATTACATAGAAGGCACTCTTTTGTGCATACGAATAATATATTTCAATTGCATTAAGCTTTGTGGAGAATAAAATTATTAAAATTTGGTTTATAAAAATAACTCTCATCCAACACAATGCTTTGGAATACTTCCAAGTGCCCCTGTACACAAACCAGTTAGAAATGTACTCTACTTTACATAGGAAACATCCGATAGGGATTTGAATAACATGTTAATATTTCATTGAAGTTTCTATACATTAAGGGCCCTCTTCACTCACCGCCGCCGGAAGCCGAAGCTAATGCTATTCTATGGGAAAATTTTCTTTACAAATAACTTATTAACTAATACATATTTTTAAATTCTGTTTTCACATTCTGAAAGTTCCCAGCTGTTAAATTGACGCACCTTTTTTAAAAATGTATTTTTTTAATTTTTAATATTTTATTTAGAAATTGCAAAATGAAAAAAATTCACATATTGAAAATTCGTATTTTGCAGCTTCAAAATAAAATATAAAAAAATAAAAAAATAATTTTTTAGAAAAGGTGCGTCAATTTAACAGCTGGGAACTTTCAGAATGTGAAAACAGAATTTAAATATATGTATTAGTTAATAAGTTATTTGTAAAGAAAAATTTCCCATAGAATAGCATTAGCTTCGGCTTCCGGCGACGGTGAGTGAAGAGGGCCGTTAAAGGTATTAAAATATGGTTTATAGAAACTCCTCCCATAGAACACAATGCTTTCGAATACTTTCGGGTGTCCCTGTACACAAACCAGAATAGGTATTCACTCCATTTTCAATAGGGAACATCCGATAGTCAACTTGAATAAAATATATCGGTTTAAAGAAATTCCATGAATATTTACGGGAATTAGAACGCAGTAAAACAGACAGAGAGACAGACAGACGGAAAGAAGAACAGTCAGACAGATACAGAGATTGAAATTATATTCACACTAAAAAAATGATAGAAAGTTTCAAAAACGCGTAAAGTAAACGAGAGTACAATTCTAGCAATTTTTTATTAATAGCTCTTAATATAACTGAATATTTTTGTGTCACCCTGTAAATCTAATGATAACCATGCTATATTCTATGCAAAGCATTCTTTTGTGCATATAAATGACATATTTCAATTCGTAGAAAGTAAAGATATTAAAATTTGATTTATAGAAATAACTCTCATAGAACGCAATGCTTTGGAATACTTTTAAGTGTCCCTGTACTTAAATCAGTAGTGGTATTTCCTCCATTTTATACAGGAAACATCCAATAGAGAATCTGAATAACATATTTCAATTTCATTAAGCTATGTCTACAGTGAAGGTATTAAAATATGATTTATAGAAATACCTCTCATAGAACACAATGCTTTGAAATACTTTCGGTACACAAACCAGTAGAGGTACAAACTCCATTTTCAATAGGGAACGTGCGATAGTGAACTTGAATAACATATTTCAATTTCAGTAAGATATGTCTAGAGTAAAGGTATGAAAATATGGTTTATAGAAATACCTCTCATAGAACACAATGCTTTGAAATACTTTCAGGTGTCCCTGTACACAAACCAGTAGAGGTACAAACTCCATTTTCAATAGGGAACGTCCGATAGTGAACTTGAATAACATATATCACTTTCAAGAAATTCCATAAATATTTACGGGAGTTAGAGCGCGGACAGGCAGACGGACAGACAGACAGACAGACAGACAGACAAACCGAAGTCATAAATACTTATCAATCTTGTTGGAAAGTGTTAAAAATATTAGAAAGTGTTAAAAACGCTTAACGTAAACGAAAGTAAATATCTAGCAATTTTTTTATTAATAGCTCTTAATTTATCTGGATATTTTTATGCCACCCTGTAAATATAATGCTAAACATGATATATTATATGCAAAGCATTCTTTTGTGCATATAAATAACATATTTCAATTACATAAAATTTGTGGAAACTAAAGTTATTAAAATTTGATTTATAGAAATATCTCTCATAGAACGCAATGCTTTGGAATACTTTTAAGTGTCCCTGTGTATAACCCGATGGTGGTATTCCTTCCATTTTATACAGGAAACATCCAATAGTGAACTTGAATAACATATTTCAATTTCATTAAGATATGTCTACAGTGAAGGTATTAAAATATGATTTATAGAAATATCTCTCATAGAACACAATGCTTTAAAATACTTTCGGGTATCCCTGTACACAAACCAGTAGAGGTACAAACTCCATTTTCAATAGGGAACGTGCGATAGTGAACTTGAATAACATATTTCAATTTCATTAAGATATGTCTAGAGTAAAGGTATGAAAATATAGTTTATAGAAATACCTCTCATAGAACACAATACTTTGAAATACTTTCGGGTATCCCTGTACACAAACCAGTAGAGGTACAAACTCCATTTTCAATAGGGAACGTCCGATAGTGAACTTGAATAACATATTTCAATTTCACTAAGATATGTCTAGAGTAAAGCTACGAAAATATGGTTTATAGAAATACCTCTCATAGAACACAATGCGTTAAAATATTTTCGGGTGTCCCTGTACACAAACCAGTAGAGGTATAAACTCCATTTTCAATAGGGACCATCCGATAGTGAACTTGAATAACATATATCAGTTTCAAGAAATTCCATAAATATTTACGGGAGTTAGAGCGCGGACAGACAGACAGACAGACAGACGGACAGACAGACAGACAGACGGACAAACCGAAGTCATAAACACTTTTCAACCTTGTTGGAAAGTGTTAAAAAAGAGATTTAAAAACATCTATTTTCTTTCAATCCGCTCCTAGCCTCCCCTCCCCCCAGGTATATATGCTAAGTAAGAGTGGTATCAATTTAATTGATTGAAATTTCTAAAAGTGTATTATGAAAATCATTCTTTAAATTCATTTTTTGATGTTTGTTGTTTTTGAGATTTGCAAATTGCAAAAGTGTCCTTTTTCCCGGGTGCCCTTTTTTCTGGGGCCCTTTTTACCAGTGCCTTTTTTTTCAAGTGCCCTTTTTTCCGAAATCCATTTTGCACAGTTATTCTCCTTTCTGTTCTTTTCTTCTTCGATTTTCCTTTTTATATTTCAGACAGAAATATTTAAAATGAGTTTGAGTTTGAATTTATTTTTCACGCTCAAGTTCGTGTAAAAAACGAACTACGCTCAACTCAAGTTCATAATTTAAAAAACGAGCGAAGTTCAACTCAAAACTCAAAAATTTTGAGCTACGCTCACGAACGCGTTCAAATGAACGCGTTCGTGCACAACACTGCATTACAGATAGATGAACATGCAAACACCTTCAAATGTTAAACTAAATAAAGTACACTAGTCGGCATGTAAATCAGCCTCAACACCATTTTTGCAAATTCTTATGAAAAATGAACTCTTGAATCTGAGTATGACGCCCGTTTTGCCGTATCACCCACCGGTTTTAAGGTACGCCCCCCCCCCTATTTTTATCACTTTTCGTCAATTTTGTAGCTATAAATTTGATTTGTAGGGGAGGAAAGGATTATTTTAACTATTAAATATTTTCTCGGGGGCTATATTTGAAAAATTCTAAAACATGAACATTTGCAGTAAGGGGAAAATTTAGAAGGAGATTTGTCACTGAAAGTATATGTTACATTTATTATATTTTATCAATCAATTATTATTATTCTTTGGTTAAAATTATATATATATATATATATATATATATATATATATATATACATATTGTTTTTAAGCGTTAGAATAATTCTTTTCCATTCTCCAAATGAAATTCATGACCATAAAATTAACGAACAGCGATAAAAAGATGGGAAAGAGGTGACGTCCCGGAACAAAAAGTGGGTGATTATCAAAATAGGGCTCATATTCTCATTCAGGAGGTCATTTTACATAAAATTCAGCAATAATGGAATAAGGGCTCGATTTTTTTTTTTTTTTTTTTTTTTTTTTTTTTTTTTGCTGCGCAGTGTAATTAAATATGAATATTACTATATGACTAACCTGATTTAAAGATTTAAATCGAATTAGATTTTTAACATTTTTGTAACACCCTTTTTATATATACCGCGTGATTCAAAATAGATGTTACAGCGATTATCTCGTAAACTAAGAAAGATAGAAACATACTTCCAATTACAAAATTAGAGCAAATTAAGAGTAGATTTCAAATATGGCATTTTTTTGTACAAGGGGCTGTGTACATATTAAATAAGAAATTTAATTTTTATACGGTCACTCCTATCATGTGACTTATATTTAGAAAATTATTCTCCTCGCTCTAACAAGCAAAATAAAAAAAAAAAAGTCATCTCTCTTAGTCAAAATCTCGCTGAGTTATTGCAATTTGAAAATGATGACTTACACCGCTTTTTTTTCAATTTTGGCATATATTTTTCGACGCCAACAGGCTCACTTTAGGGGGTTACCTATGAGATGAGAAAAATTAAAAAAATATCCTTTATTTTAAAATAGCAACTAAAATCATTCAAGCACGTGAAATCAACAGTTTTAAGAACTTAATGCAAATTTACATTATTTCGTATTGTTAAAAAAATTAATAGTTAAATTTCTTAGGTGTCACCTGCAAATCAAAACACGTTAAGAGAGGAAAAAAAAATAAAAGTCTAGCAAAACCGTGCGGAACTTTCGCGCTTTATTTTTACCACTTTCCTTCATAGTTAAAAAATTTAATGATTTCGGCTCTTTAACAATTCCAGCCAGGTTGAAAAGTGTTAATGACTTCGATTTGTCTGTCTGTCCATTCGTCTTTCTGTGTGTCTACGCTCTAACTCCCGTGAATATTCATAGAATTTCCTGAAACTGATATATGTTATTTGAGTTTACTGTCGGATGTTCTTTTTTAAAAATGGAGTGAATACCTCTACTAGCTTGTGCACAGGGACACCCGAAAAATTCCAAAGCATTGTGTTCTATGAGAGGTATTTTTATAAACTACATTTTAATACCTTTAATTTATGCATATATTAATAAAATTGAAATACGTTATTAAAGTTTTCTATCAGATATTTTCTATAGAAAATGGAGTAAACACCATCACTGGTTTGTATGCAGGGACACCCGAAAATATTCCAAAGCATTGCGTTCTATGTGAAGATATTTCTATAAACCAAATTTTAATTACTTTGCATAAATCTTAATGAAATTGAAATATGTTATTCATATGCACAAAAGAATGCTTTCTATAGTGTACAGTACGATTAGCATTAGATTTACAGGGCACACAAAAATATTCAGTTAAGTTAAGGGTTATTATTGGACATTTGCTGGAATTGCATTTTCGTTTACATTAAACATTTTTTAACAATTTTTAACTGTGAATAGTATTTCAATTTGCATATTTTTGTGTCTGACTGTCCATCTGTCTGTCTGCCCGCCCCAGCGTCTGTAAATATTTTCAGAAATTTTCAGAAATGATATATGTTATTCAGATTTACTATATGATATTCCCTATTTAAAATGGCATCAATTAATTCTCTACAATTGGTTTATGTACAGGAACGCACATAAAATGCCAATGTATTGCGTTTTGGGACAGACATTCTTATAAATTACATTTAAATAACTTTATACTGTAAAAATCATAAGGAAATTCATATTTATTGTTAATATTCTAAATGTTTTGTATAGAATATGATATCGTATAGATGTATAAATCTATGTCAGGGGGGTTACCGCCATTCTCAGCCCCCGTTTAATTATAGTGCCTATACTTATCAAAACAAAAATCAAGTCTGTTATCAATTTCTTTGAAGCTTACAAATCGTGATCAACTTTTCAAGTGGCAACTGGATATGGAATCCGAAGTACCAAATGCGCATTTCCTGTAGATATTACTTTCTCATACCCATAAGCTAGAGAAAGTATTGTTTTTGGGCCAAATTTTCGAAAGTGAGTTTTTGTTATATTTACACGTTTTGAGGTCCCCTGAATATGAAAATCGTGTTTTTAGCGGTGTGTGTGTCTGTCTGTTATCAGCATATCTTAAGAACAAATAACAGCAGATATTCAAACTTAGTATTCTAAATATGTATCATACAGGGATGCTACACTAAGCTTTTCATTGAGATGAAACAAATGGTTCGTGTACAGGGACACTCAAGAATATTCAATTACTTTACATCTATGGGGGAAATTGCAGGTAAATAGAGTTTAACACCTATAGACTGCACTAAACCAAATGAAATGAATATATATTTTTTATATGCACAAAAACATGCCTCATGTAGAATATGGCAGGGAAATCATTCGCTGTTCATTTACAGGGCTACGCAAAATAACTAGATTATAATGCGACAATAGCTCAAAATTGATGGAAGTGCATTTTAGGTTGTGCCGTATATTATTACTATAGGTTTATATTTAGGTGCACTTTGTGGTTTGTACATATTCTTAAAAAGATATACAGGGTTGCAAATATTTAAGCTATACTATTCTTTTTTATTGTTAGTGAAAGTGCTTTACTATAATATTTTACCATGTCCAGGAAAACTGCTCAGGAATGGAAATGAATTCCTCATAGACATATGATAAATAATGTATGTTTTTAAGCTAAATATGCATCGCTTGTTTTTTTTTTTGTGTGTATTTACACGTTTTGAGGCTTCCTTATTACCAATGTCAAGTTTTTAAAAGTTTGATCATTGCCTGCGTCGAATAATTTCAGAAAACGAATAATTTCATGAGATCACCCCACACACAGAACTAACTATCATATAAAACTCTTCCGAAGCCTAATTTGAATTATTTTAACATAGGTTTGCAGTACTCTTTATGTTACCTCTTTATCTCCAACCTGTATTTATGGTATTAAATTTCAGGGTAAGAGAAAGTCATGTGAGTGGCACACCAGATAATTTGTTGTTAAATTATGCTGATAATTCATATATATACTGATCAACCAATAAAAAATTACCTTTCGTATTCAGGAGGCCTCAAAATGTGGTATTATACAGAAAAAAAATCGCTCTTCAAAAACTACTTTGTTTACAGTATGGGTATGAGAAATTAATTTTCCGTTCTGTGTCAGCAGTGTTCTTCGAAAAAAAAAAATTCAGCAAAGCACTTACGTCAATTACATTTAATAATAATAATACAAAAATGTTTACCTTAATTTTGGGTAGCCCTGTATATTGCCTATAAACTATATACAAATGACTTTGTGTACGTAAATTTAGTGTTGTATGTAAAGCAAGTAACATAAATTGAAATACACTTCCAGCAATTCCCAAGTATAGCTTCAATATATCAAAATACTCTGGGTAACCCAGTAAATGAATGATGAATGATTGCTATACCACAATTTTCATAAAACATGCTTTTATGCGTATAAAAATGTGTTCTTTTCATTTTGTTTAGTGCGGTATATACATGTCGCACTGTACATATGAGAAATTTCGCTCACAGACGTAATGTATTTGAAATCTCTTGGATGACCCTGTAAACAAACAATTGTCTGATCGCAACGAATACTTTAGTGTAGCACCGCAATATGATACGGATTAAGAATATCGAATTTGGATTTTCTGCTACTATTTGTTCTTGAGATATTCTAATAACACAGAAACACACACACACACACACACAGAGGGAGAGAGAGACCAACCGCTTTAAACATGATTTTTGAATTCAGAGGATCTGAAAACGTGCAAATATAACAAAAGCTAATTTTCGGAAATTTGACTCAAAAACAATTCTTTCTCTACACCGTGTATATGAGTAAGAGAATGTATAAAAGAAAAGAAAGAAAAATTAATTTGAAAATTCCCTTTTAGTACATAAATTATTCATAAATTTTTTTTGTTAAATTATCAATGAGTATTCTCTTGTGTATTCACAGAGACATTACAGGTTAAAATAGCCGTCTTTCCTTGAATGAGTTTTCTTTTTTTTTCCCCCAAACGCTGATCAACGTGTGCCTTAGGAAGTATGTTTCTATCTTTCTTAGTTTACGAGATAATCGCTGTAACATCTATTTTGAATCACCCGGTATATATATATATATATATATTCAGATCATCAGTTCGTTCAAGATCAACTCAGATTGTTGGAAAAAGATTAAAGGAAAAAAAAAAGTGTAAACTTTTGAATTAATACAGCAATCCCAGAATTTTGTAATGAAATAATATGAAATAATATATGTTTCTTGAAATAATGCACAAACAGAACAATATATATATATATATATATATATATATACATTGCAGATTACTATATTTTTATGATTGCACCTACATGAGATAAGAATTGAAAAGTTTTTTAATGTCATTACTAATTTTATCTTTTAAAAATGTTATAAAGAAGTAATAATTCTTTGTCCACCGAAGATGAAGAAAAGCAATTTCCGGCTGACAAGATAATATTTTTTAATTTGGAAAATACAATATTTTTGGAGATGAAAGTGAGATTTATTAGTGACAAACCCAACAATTAAATTTCATAGAAAGGAAATTCTTTCTTTCTTTTTTTTTTTTTTTTTTTATCGATACAATCTTCTATAATAGGAAAAGTTCTGTTTCTTTTTCCTTCTCTTTTAATTTATATATACAGTACTGGCGAGAATGGATGACTCACCACAAAAAACTGTGATGTTTATGAATGCACAAGAATAATTGCTTTTAACTAAGTATTTCTTTTATGGGAATTATTATTTTTTGTTATATAAGCACAGTATAATACATAATTGAGAAAGGGTTCAATATTTGTTGTGGAAACCTTTTTTTTTCCAATACAGCTTGGATACGATCATTCATGGAAATACATAATTTTTCGCAATAGTCTGGTGTAATTTCTGTAATCCATACTTGTTTTATAGTTTCTCTTAAGTCCGAAAGTGAAGTGGGGTTACGCTCAGCAACTTTGCGCTTTAAAATTACCCAACAGTTCTTGATTGGGTTTAGATCTGGGGAATTTCCGGGCCACGGCCGTTGTATCTGAAACCCCTGCTTTGCAATCCATGTCTTAACAGATTTAGTCTGGTAGTAAGGTGCTCCATCATGTTGGAAGTGTGCGCACTGGTTGATATTCATAAACGGTGGTAACTTCTCTTTTAGCACATCGAGATAAACACTTCCATTAGATGATGTGCCTTCAGGCATGAACCACAATCCACATCTTCCTCTGGCACAAATGGCTCCCCAGACCTTGAGTTTTGCAGCATTCTTCATGGTGGGACTAATGTAGCGTTGAAAGTCTCTTTTACTGAGAGGCCGTCGTATGTTTCTACAAAATGCATAAAACTGCGATACATGAGTCTCGTCAGAAAACATCACATATTTCCATTGCTCCGCAATCCAACCCTGATACTTTTTAGAAAATGTCAGTCGGTCAGCAATGTTTCTGGGAGACAATTTAGGCTTCTTAACAGGCTTGTAGAACTTTAAAGTGACATTGAATAGTCTCCTGCGGATTGTCCTTTTGCTAGGGATATTAACATCTCTTGGTAAACGAGCTTGGGTTGCTTTCGCTGATTTTCTGGGTGACTTCTTCGTTGCCAAAATTATGGACTCATCCATGGGCTTGCTTGTGCTCTTGTGACGACCATTTGGCTTTGAATATCCATAATTTCCTCTTCCGGTTGTTTTGAAATTACCTATAGACCTGGAAACTGTCTTCTGAGCCAATTGTAATCTGGCAGCAATTTCCCGAGTACTATAACCTTCTTCGCTCAGAATCTTTATTTGTGCATGCATTTCGCGTGGAATTCTTTTACCAGGAATTTTCATATTATTTCACACTTCTGAAAAAAACTTGTACGTCAACACACGGCGAACACAACTAATGAACTAACGAAATGCCAAGCAAGAACATCTGCATTTTGGCAGACAGTCAAAACGAACATCTGGCGCCAATACGTCACTATGAATAGGATAAAACAAGTGAGTCATCCATTCTGGCCAGTACTGTATATGCATTTATAAATATGTACATAAAAATCCTGTAGTACACTGTTAAAAAAATGCAACTTTGCTGCCCGGAATTCTCCGTAATTTGTGAAAAAAAGTCGTAAATTAAGAAAAAAATACGTTGACCAAACGCATTTTTCTGTAATTGCAGAGAATTTCTGAAAGCAAAGCTGCATTTTTTAACCGTGTAAATTCCTTAAAATAATGCATAAGTCACAATAAAAGAGACAAGATTAATAAAATATCTATAAACGTGGAGATTATAAGAATAATGATTGTTAATGTCTGGAATTCAATAATAAAGAAATGTTAAAAATATAACTTGTGTCCTTTACATTTTTTTTTTTTTTTTCATGTTATTTAATTTTTCAATTTGGTTAATAATTTCGTATGCACGCACAGATTTTACATTAAATATTTATTTTAAAGTTCTAAATATACTTCTCTTCAAATTTAATTTTTAAATGGCTGATTTTTTCTTTAACCACTTCTTTTGAAACCAGGAGAACTTCTGCGGAAGTTCCGACACAGCGAGTGTTAAAACAGGGGTTAACCATTGAGGTTTGGAGAAATTCGTGATAAGGGAACGCCGAATGACCTTTAAGAAATCCAACTTGTCGGTCAATTTGGCACCCCTCTAACCTCTGGGACCGCCGTCAATGCTAGGCGCAAGAAACCTGGGCATCTATTCTCCGACCAGACTATACCTCAATTCCGACTGTGGCGGTCGTTATTTTGATCACGTGATGTCACATTCCGACTTTTGATTTGACGACTGTCGTTGTTTAAGGACGGTCGCTATGGAGGTCAGATCGGAGAATAGATGTCCTGGCTGCACAGCATCAAGTTCATGATAAATATAAGTACGAGATATAAAAGTAACATATAGCAATATTGTGGCTGTAGTAAAAACAGTTCCATGTCATCCTTATAAATTCTAGTTTCTTTTTAAAGCGAGTCCTAGAAACCCCTATTATAATTCTAAAGCGTTTGCCCATATTTTCGAATGCAAACTTATTTAAAACTATCTGCAAATAAATGCGAATAGAAGAGGAGAGTTTTAGCAACTATAATCTTGGTTTATAATCCCATTCTAGATACCAAGCGAAAATTTATCGCAATACAAAGGATTCAGAATATTCAGAATATTATTTTACCATCTAGAAATGCATAGACTAGAAATTCTCGATCATTTCGTCTATTCAGTTTATTGATGTGCATTTTACGTATAGCTCGGGAATCTATATTTCGAGTGTAGGGATTTAGAAACTGGCCACATATTCGTTTTGAAGGAAGCGAGCGGACATAATGAATACTGTCAATATCTCTATATAATAAATTATATTTTAGTGAATCTAAGATAGATATATTGAATGATATATATATATATATGTATATTAATGATGTTTATATTTTAAATGGCAGCTGTTATTTAAAATATAAATATACTCCTAAATATAAATTACTCCTGATGGGGAATTTATCAATATTATGCATTTTTTTATGATATATACATAACATAATAGGTCAAGCATTTTTTTTCTTATGTTTAATTAAATACTTTGCACTAATAATAATAAAAAAAGTCACCATAAAAATGGTGTTTAAAGGTAAACAAAAATACAAAACTTTGAATAGACACCATAAAATACAACAACCTGCAAAATTTGTTTTGGTTCGAAAGAAAACACGACTCTTTTATAGGCGAAAAAGTGGGAACAAAAAAAAAAAAAAAAAAAAAAATCTACTGCAAATAATGCTGAAAACAAAACAAAGTTGTCATTTTGTTTGCAAGACTCTGGTTTACTCTGTTTGTCTGATGAAGGGTCTTGCTTTTTTCGACCCGAAACAATTTTTGCGAGGTCTTGCATTTTGTGGTGATTGTTCAAAGTTTTATACTTATTACTTTGCACTAATATTTTAGATATGTACTTTTTTTTTTTTTTTTAAGTAATATCAGTCAACGTTCAAAGAAAATAATAGGATATAAATTTTAATTTAATATTTTATTTTTATTTTGCATAGTTGTGTCGTATTACGACTGTCGGATTCAAGTATTCTTCTGCATAAAAGTAAAATTAAGTGATTTTCTAGGATTCAATAAGTTGAAAATTTTTACTTCGAAAAATTCTCTTAAAAATCTACACTTCTTAGCAGATAGGAGTAAAATAATAATAATAGTAATAATAACAAGGTTTTTTTTTTTTTTTTTTTTTTTTTTTGTTTTCCTGTACGTAGTACAAGGAGTATAAAGCTTTAATAGTATAAAAATGGAAATAGTCAACTGGTAAGATAAAATTTAAAGCATAAATTATGCAAAAATTAGTAAAATACTAAAATTGTATCAGTACAATACCTGTATCAAAATTCTGATTGTGTTTTTTATTTTATATTATTTAAATTTTTTGTTATTATACATAGGGAGACGCATTGAAAGATGCATGTTAGGATTAACCCGAAGATACAGAAAAAAAATTAAGTTACTGATTTTCTTTCTAGAGTTAAGAAAGTAAAATGGATCTGGGCTAGACACCTTGACAAAAAAGAAAAAAAAAAAAAAAAAAAAAAAAAGATGATAGATGGACTACTAAAGCCATATTTTGGATACTGTTAGATAAGGAAAGATCAAAGAAGAGACCACTGTGTCGTTGGAGAGATAAAATTGCGAAGTTTGGAAGAGCAGAAAATAGGGCAGATTGGAAAAACTTACGAGAGGCCTTCATCCTGCAGTGGATAAATAAAGGCTGGCGTTGATGATGATGATGATATGCGTTTGTATAGAATAGCCTGTGACTATAATAAGCATCTATGAGCACATATGTATGTACGTAATGCATTAATTGTAAACATTTTGTATTAATTTGAAATAATTAATTTGAAAATATTCTATAATTAATAAACATTATGTTCTGTATTAATATAGCTACGTGCTTATAGCTTTCTTACTCTTTTCTGTGCAGAAATGTAAAAAAATGTATTAAAAAAAATAAACAATACCAATAATATTGCATTTTATTTTATTAGAAAAATCTTGCAGGGAAATAAATGAAAAACGTATTTTTGTTTTAGAGAAGTAAAAATTATAGCTTTGGAAATTACTGCTTATGTACATATAGAAATATAGAAATCTGTAACTAGAGACTATTTAATGGAAAATAAATTCTATTTTCGGAATATCATATGTCCTTCTCATATTCGAAAAATGAATATACTTTTGGAAGGCAATTTCAATTTTTATCCAGATCAGAAGCTTATTTCGAAAGAAATTGTTTTTTGAAGCGTAAAATATAGAAAGATGCGACTTTGAAAAAAAAAAAAAAAAAGTTTTATTTTTCGTATTAAGTATGAATCTGAATTGACACTTTGACAGCTGATATATCTTTTTTAGTTTGATGAGGAAGTAAACATTTAAAACTGGAGAAATGAAAAACTATTTCTTATGAATAATTTAAAGTTTACAGAAAGTGTGGGAATAATCGGAAATTTTTAATTTTCCAAGTTTTTAATTAATTCTTCCGTACCAAGAAAATAATGTACCGATTTTAAAGAATTGCTACTTTTTATTCCCATAAATGAACAAAATATTAGGGCTATATTTTTCACAGCAAAATGTTTTAATTATGTTTCATTAAATTAATGAGGAAATGGGGATATAATTGAATGCAATGAAACCACAACCGTAAAGACATTGGAAGATTTTTCTAAAATATGGTCAGTTATTATTATTTCATTTCGAAAACAGAATTACAATCATACACTGGGAAAAAAACTGTGGCTGACATCTCGAATCTAAATTGTGGCTATAGAAAAAATAGTTCCATGTCTTCTTTATAAATTCTAGTTCCCTCTGAAATCGAGTTCTAGAAAACCCTATTAGAATTCTAGAGCGTTTGACTATATTCTCGAGGACAAAGTTATTTAAAATTTTCTGCAAATAAATGCGAATACAAGAGGCGGGTTTCAGAAACTATAATCTTGGTTTATTACCCAATTCTAGAACATCAAGCGAGAATTTCTCGCAATACAAAGAATTCAAAGTATTCAGAATATTCAGAATATTGTTTCACCATCTAGAAATGTGTAGACTAGAAATTCACGATCATTTCGTCTATTCAGTTTATTGGCGGGCCTTATATGCATAGCTCGGAAATCTATATTTCTAGTTAAGAGATTTAGAAAATGACCACTTATTCATTCTAGATAAAGGCGATATATATTGTTTCTTAGTGTAGCTCGCTGAATGACTATATAATGCTTTAAGATGTTACTAGCATCGAATAAATTTTTTATGCACAAACAATTAATATAATCACTATATGAAGTGAAGCCGAATGGTTATGTCACTGGTTTTCTGGCAAACAACTAATCGGTTCGAATCCAGTCAATTACAATTATAAACAGGCAACGCATCGGTTCGAATCCAGTCAATGACATTTATGACTTATATAAAAACTTGTACGAGATTAATATATATTATAAAGGTCGGATTAACTTTATGTGAGAACCGCGGCACATATATAAATCTTTGGGCTTTCGCTACCATTTCTTTACACTTAAAAAATATTTTCTGTAAAAATATTTAGGCATTATAAACATAATTTGTTAAATAAAATGTAGAAGAAATGGGATTTAGAGCCCCCTACTACTCAGGTCCCGGGGCACGTACCCCGCATGCTCCCGTGATAATCACGTCCTGCACATTGTACGTTTAAGTGAAATATTTCAATGCTATTTAAAAGTGTTTCCCAATGACTACTAGTGAACAAAATAGGAATTTATAATATTTTATGAATAAAAAATATTTCGTTTACATGAATAAACATTATCACTGTACAAAGTGAAATTATGATTTTAATGATGTTAAGACATCGAAAAACGCTTCCTAGTGGCTGAAATGTCTTGTGAACAGTCATCTTATGAAATATTGTTAAGTTTTTCATTTTCAATGGTAAATTTAGGCACCTTACAACGATTTTACTATAAGCTGAATGCTAACCATAAAGGCGAAGATCTCAAAAGTTTTTAAATGTATTGTCGTCTTAAGAAGAGTACTTGTAATTATTTTGACTATTAATAACTGAAACTGTGTTTAAATGAATATTTTTATGTGGATGCTGATTTGCCATGTATCACGTCCAATTGCTTAACAAAAAAAAATGTATATTTACATATTTTAAAATATAAAATAATTTTAACCAAATTAGATTCCTTTTAAAGAATCACAATGCATTTGTTCATATACTTGATGATGCCAGCGTGTGGTTTAGTGTACTTTTTAATTTTTATTTCAATGTAATCAAAAGATCTAACGCGTAACATTTGCTAATTGTAAGGGCATTGTATTTTTCGAGTTTCACATGCAAATCTATTCATATTAAGTTAAGAGAATAAGACAATTTACTAAAAGAAAAAGAATTCTCATATCGGAGACAAACACGGTTTTTTGCACAAATAAGAAAAAAAAAAATCACGTACTGCTCATTTGAGCGAATCTGTACATGGGTAATTCTCAAAATGTGGGCACAGAACACATAATATAACTTTAAGCTTTAATAATAAATATAAATGTAATTCTCACTGACTTCATTTTTTTTTTCACTGGAATTCTAATTTTGTTCAAAAACAAGAATTAATACAATTTTTTGCAACATATTTGTGTAAATATTTTAAAATTTTATTATTTTGGACTAAAAGTGTAAATTTTGAAAAAAAAAAAAAAAAAAAAAAAAAAAACGTTAACTGATTCAAGATGTAGCACCAAAAATAGTTATAACTTATTTTCAGGTGATTTTAACGGAAAATAATGTGTAGGCATAGAGAAGTGATGATTGTGTCATCATTTCTTTATCAAAAACAATACTGGTTTGGTGATATTTCGAAAATAAACTGGATTTTTACAGATGAAAATATTTTGCACATTGTTATGTCCAAAAGTAACGATCTAAAAAATGCTATTTTAACACAAACTATATTAAGTCTTATGTCTAATGAATCTAAACACTCTTTTCTTTCTTTAAAATAATTTCTTAATGTTTTTATTCTAAATATTTATGTATTTCTGTAAAATTTCTTTTCAATTAATACACTTTTTTGAAATGAGAAACTCCGAATACTGTAACGTTCGAATCATATGAAATGGCAATAATTTTTTTTAAGTAAACATATTAAATAACAATGACCTGATATCTGATGATCTGATATCCTAAAATGTATAAAAACATTTGGTGTAATTTTTCCCTAAATAATTAGTTGTTTTCATTAAATAAAGCATATTTAATGCATTACTTGATGTTAACGTTTCATGTTCCCACATTTTGATAATTGTCCACATGTATATCGAAAAAGCTGAAAAAGAATGAAAAATATATGTGGCCTATGTGTAACTCTTTCATTTGTGGAACTTCAGCACCGAAACAATCATCTCTATCTGCCTATAAGGGCAATATCTTTTTTTTTTTTTTTTTTTTTTTTTTTTTTTTGGGGGGGGGGGAGGGGAGGAGGAAGCTTTTTAGAGGCAACATGTTTTTCTAAATATATAAGCTAAAATCTGAAGTTTACACGCTCAAGATTTCAGGATAATTCATCAGGACGTTTTCTTGATATTTAACAAAATGTCTGAAATCAAAGGTGTCTGGTCATTCTTGAAAAGGGAGCGTAACTCATTTTTTTTTTCTTTTTTAACTAGTATTTGTATAACTAGTTCTCAAACGATAGGAAACATATCCACCTGTTTTTGCTGAATTGATTCCGAAACATCCCTTAGTGACTTAAAAATCTTTTGGTGTCATAATATCGATATGTATGCACTGAAAAAACGGTACTTAGTTTGCTTAGTTTGATGTAATAATTAAAAGTTGGATAAACCATTTACTTATTTAATAATAATAATAAGAAGAAGAAGAACTATTTTGATGCTTTTAGGATGTGGCTCCTAAATTTATAGTAGTATTTTATCATGTTATTGAAAATTTTAGTATACTAATAAATACTGGGTAGATAATTGGAGTTTTCATGTTCAGATCTGAATTGGACCCATTGTAGTAGACACATTTCGTTGAATTTTTATATATGCGTTATATGAAAAAAAAAAAAAAAAAAAAAAAAAAAAGACTGCAATAAAATATTTTAGATGAAATTTCCATCGATAGATAACTTTTTCATATTTAATTAGTAAAACAACAAGTTCAATTATTAATGTAAATTAAATAAAATTTCATACATGAAGTTTATATATGTATATATATTATTATATTATTAAATTTACTGTTGTTGTTGTTTCGGTGAAAAAAAAAAATGCATGTTTTTTTACATTGGAGAAGTTAAATATGTAATAGTTTCAAATACATCTGTTTTACTAACTATACTGTTAATCAACAAACTGACTTTTTAAATTCCTGTATAGTCTGTTCTAAAATTTATACATTTTGTTTTTTTCTCCGTGAGAGAATCAAACCTGAATAACGTGATGTGGCAAATAGAAGATTTTGGCACAGATTGTAATTCATTTAAAGATATTGGTAAATGAATCTGCTAATCGTAGATAGTTTATATCTGAATCTCGCCTATATGTTTACATACAAAACTTCTTATGTTGGCTTACGTACCTACATATTTTAAATGTTTGAGAAATACTACATCAGAATTTAAAAAAGTAGTTGGCATAGGTGGACTCTGCTCAGTTCCCCATCATATTTATGTTCTCATAAATTTCTAGTGCGAGACATATTATAATCATGTTAAAAGAAATGAATTTGACCAAAGCTTGATATTATGACAGAATGAAATCCCCGCCTAATAGGCTATCCACCGTTCACTTCGATATATATATCTTATTCTAATCTTTTAATTTATTTTAACAGGGTCAATTCGGTTGTTTAGTTTTCATCCTACTATTTCCAATGCAATAATCCTTAAAATTCATATTTATATGAAAAATTTACAATTTCGCTATGTTGATAAAATCGTAAATTACGAATGATTTACGAAATTTTCCTATTAGAATATTTGTATTCAATCATGTTCAAACAAATATCATAAATGTAATTTTGAAGTTGTCCAATGTATTTACGATCCTCAAAATGGAAATTTATGCTCAGTTTTGCCTTATTCTGACATGTTAAGTAAATCGTAAATTCCAAATAACTTACGAATTTTTTAAATTGGAAAAATCGTAGTCTACGATATTCATGCCAGTATCCTAAATAATATTTCGAAAGTGGTTTGACATCTTTACGATGAAAATATCCCTCAAGATTGACGTTTACGTGAAATTTTGCTCTATTCAGCCATGTTAAGAAATTCGTAAATTTCCAATAACTTACGAAATCTTTATATAGGAAAATTCATAGTCATTAATAATCATGCCAGTGTCCTAAATAATATTTCAAAAGTAGTCTGACATCTTTACGAGGAAAATATCTCTCAAAATTGACGTTTATGTGAAATTTTGCTCTATACTGCCATGTTAAAAAATTCGTAAATTTCCAATAACTTGCGAAATTTCCAAAGTAGCATATTTATAGTTACTGATGTACATTCCGGCATCAAAACAGATATTTTAAAACTGGTCTGACATTTTTACAGTAAAAAGTTTCCATTAAATGCACGTTTAAGTGAATTTTTGTCCTATTCTCCCATGTTAAGAAAATCGTAAATTTCTAATAACTTACGAAGTTTTTAAATTCGAATGTTGCAAATGAATAGGGTTCTTGCCAGTGTCGAAAGTAATACTTTAAAACTGATCTGACCTCTCTGCGATCATTTGTTCGTGAGATAACGTGTTAACAGTCTAACAAACTAACGGACTAACACACTAACGGACTGACATACTAACTGACTGACACACTGACACACTGACACACTAACAGACACCCTACAGACAGACACCATAGAAATTTCGTCATTTTCGGATTCCTCACACCTGAAAACGTGTAGAAAAGTCAAAAAACCGAGGTCGAAAATTTTTACGATTACCTAAGTTCCCCATACCTATAGTATGATGGGGAACTAAAAATAGATGACAATATCAGTTAATTTACTCAAACACATTTGTTACAGTGTTAGATGTGCAAAAAGCTTCCAAGGAAAATATTAATAAATAAATGGAACTTTTTTTTTAATAGTATTATTTTTAAATTAGTAAATACTTTTATGTTTTTATTCTCAAATACTGTTTAAATATTCTTTCATTAACATGGAATTTCAATTTTTTTTTTTTTTTTTTTTTTTTTTTTTTATCAGATTGTTTTAACTTAAAAAAAAAAAAAAAAAAAAAAAAAAAAAGAAAGAAAGAAAGAAAAAGAAAAAGAAAAGAAAAGAGAGAGAGAGAAATTAAAACATCGGCATATTTAACTTCTATTAATTTAAGTAAGTAATTTTTCTAGTTTAACTAATCTTTTGAGCACTCAAGAAAAAAAAAAAGAAAAAAAAAAAAAAGATCTTTCTTTAATAATTCTATTGATACTTTTTAAAAAACACTTTCTCTCTGATAACTAAAACTAGAAGATAAGATTTTTAAATCTGATTTAAAAAGAAACAGCATCAAGAAGTAAATCATATAATCAGCGGTGAAAAGTTTAACTTAAATTAAAAACATAAGATAAAAGATTAAAAATTAAAACATATATCTGAAAAAGGTGGATAAAGAACATTATTCAATTTCTATATCATTATTTCTTACACTTCCATCTTTAATAATTACAGTGGAGATTTATTAAAGAAAAAAAAAAAAAAAAAACTTATTTAGTTCTTATAAAGTACCTTTAAAGAAAGCGAAAAAGACACGGAATATTTTATATAGATGTATATTTATATGTATCGGTATAGGTATCATTTTATTTATACATACATATAAAGCTTTTATATGAATTAAAATTTAGTGTTTATAAGATAAATTTGTGTTTGTAAGAAAAATATGAGGTAACGAAGATAGTAAATGTGAAAATTTTTTGTACAGTTTACTTTAACAAATGTTATAAATTATTTTAACACATTTTAGTGATTCCTAGCGAAATAACTTACTTTATGGCATTGTGTTACATTACTATTTAATATTTCGGAATGATTATCGCTGACTTTGTCAATTTTCTGTGGTGTAGTTTAACCGAAAATCTGACGGATTTTTGAATGTGCATATACACGTACGGTATGATTTATTAGTTTACTTATTAATTTAATGCTCTTCAAATTAAAAAAATATATATATATATATTAAAACATAATGAAAAAATTACTTATGGATAGTTTATTAACAAGCGGATTTCTTTCGTAATATATTATATTTCAGTCTCTGAATTCCCTTTTAAATGTCTTTGCAACATTGCAATATAAATTTTCATTACTGACATGTTAAGTAGAAAAAAAAAATGCTGTTGTATTATTTTATCTTTCACAAAAAACTGATACTTTCATCCGTGCCTAATATCTATGTATCTATCTCTATCTCTATCTATATATATAAACGGTTTTTCTAAATAATACAATAATAAATTAATGTACAATAATAATTTTAAAAAATACAGCAATAATATAATGTAGAAAATTTAGGTTTTTGTGGTATTCCTGATAGCGTATTTTGATTTCAGTAAAAAATACTGATTATACAGATTGTCAGCATATAATATCACTGTAATCAATTATTTCAATAGAGATATTGGGAGAAACATAGCACGAGATGAATATTATTTACTTATTTATTTATTTTTTAATGTTTTTTTTCTTCTCTTTTTTTCCCACTTTTCTTGTTTTTTCCAACTTTTTTTGTTTTTTCCCATGCATGAGGGTTATGGTAAACTGTATGTCGGATTGGTTATCGGATTGCAGGAAGAGATTCTTGTACTGTAAAAAAATCAGTAAATACTTCTCTCATAAATCCTCACAATAGAGCGACTTTTTTTTTTTTTTTTTTATTCTCTGACTAAGGAAGCTTTCAGCAATTTCTGAATAATATTAAAAATGCAAATCTAATGACCTATTCCTATGGGGAAATATTATATCCATTTCATTCCTCTGTTAAAACTGCCCATTATTAGCTCAACACTTTAAATAAAACAGAAATCTCAGAAAATGTCAAAAATATTTTTATGAAAATTCGATTTTCGATTTTCTGTGAATTTACTGAATTTACATGTCTTAAACATAATTCCAACCCTTCCAGAATTTTTTTTCTGTGTCTCTGTCTTTTTGTGTATTAACAAAATTTTGTAGACTTGTATTTTAGGAATCAATGGATGTAAGTAAGGCGACGCTTGTGTGCTGCGAATTTTTTCGTAAGTAAGAAGGCTGTATGCGAGATTCTATCTTATAAAAATCGACCTAACTTTATATGTGAAACAGATAATTTGAAAATTATTCCTCATTCATTTAGCGTGTATACCGGACCCCATGTGATACTACTGTTATTCAATGACGGTGATTTTGCAAATAGTTATACCTCAGTATCTGTCTATTAAAATTGCCTCAAACAGCATGTTAAAATCTTTATTGTATGAAGTTATTTTTTAACAGAAGTTATTTTTTAAATTTATGCAATTCAAATCATTAGTTAGTACTATTATTAATGATTAATAACGATACAGATAATAATGATACATACAAAAATTTACAAAATTTAGAAATAAATATTTTGTTTTATACAGAGTCACTGGAAAAATTAACAAGAGCTAGACTGGTAGCAATCTAATAGTACGTTTTACACCTAAATGTACAGAATTTAAAATGTTAAGAAGTAGTTTTATATCATCTATATGGAAAGTAAAAAATGCAAATTAATAACCTAAATAATAATAATAATATTGTTTTTTAGAACTTTCAATTTTTCGGCACAGAAATTGATTAACAGTGGATTAAAATGAACAAAATGATACAACTTTTTCGACTTTTACATATGAAGCCAATCAATGAAAAATATTGAACAAAAACACTTCTGAATACTGCTGTGTTTCTACATTAAATAGTAAAATACATTTAACTAGTTTGAGATGCAGCATCCTTTTTCAAATTTATAATTTTAGAAGAAACATTTAACAGATAATATACAGTAAACAAAACCATCATTTAGTATGTTTCTAAGAAAGCATTTATTTATTAATTTAATAAAGAAGAAAAAAACAAAACTTATTTTATATTGATTTAATGTGTTAAAACATTCATTTTGAGGTAATACAATTTTTTAGTAAAATTAACTACGTAGCGAATACAAAATATATCGTTCATGAAAAATAAATAAATAAATAAATAAAAATAAATAAATAATTCAAAAATAAAAATGAATAAAACAGTGTGAAATTAATGAAGGCATAAATTTTATTCTTAATATGAAAAAAGTTTCTAATTTTTAATGGACATTATTATTACAATTTCTTTGAGAAGAATGGCAGGCAACAAGAAACCGCTTTCAGTTTAATAACAATATGGTTGTCTAAAATTCCACTTTGAAAAATATTTTATTCAATGCATTATTTTTAACATAAAATGTGTTAAATTTATCCGAAATATTAAAGTAGTAGTTTCGTTTAGAAACAAATTAAAAATGTTAAACTAATCGTAGTTTTCGGTCATGAATTTAAAAACTGAAAAATGTAAAACTTATACCTATTTCTTGAAAGATTTTGCAGCATAATTAAAAAAATAACACTTCTTTCTAATAAATTTATTATTGAATCAGTTTTGTCCCATCAAACATGTGAAAAATGTTTATACTTTCGGTATATCTGTTTGTCTGTCTCTTTCTTTGTCCATCCGCCTAGTCACAAGATCTGCACATATCTCTAATATCTAAATACTGTAAATAATACTGAAATGCCTCGAAACGGATATACTTTATTAAGGTCTACTGTACCTAGGTTCCTATTAAAATGCTATGAATAGACTTAATGGTTTATGTACAGGGCCTCACATAAGTATTTCAAAATAATGTGATCTATGAGTTTTGATTATATAAATCCTCTTTTAATACCTTTATACCTTACAAAACACAATGGAATTATCATTCTTATGTAAATATACATAAGCACGTTTCTTAAAGAACTGCGTATAAATAGAATTAACTGCTGTTTTACTGGGCCACATTCTTGTACAGTGTCGGATAAAAATGTAAATGGTTCTGAAGACATGTTTTTCTATCAGATTGTGTATTTTTCAGTAAATTTCAACAAATCCGAGTGTGTTTATGACTTTCGTTTGTAAGTTATATATTTACAAGAAAACCCCAAACTTTTTAGAATGAGTTAGCAAGACGGGAGATGAAGGACACCGAAAAAAGTTACAAAATTAACCGCTAGGGAAATCTGTAAGTAAAGGTTTTGTCGTTGGCAATTAGTATCCAATTTGAAAATAATAAATGGGACAAAAGCCGGGCTTCAAAAGTTTTACTTGCAAAAACAGCACCACCTATCTCCTAGTATTAAATTGTGGAATTTTTTTTATTGCAGAATACTTCGCCCTTTACCTTGTTTAATTTTTTTACACATCTCTTGCAATTAGATGAAATCCAAGAGAAGCAAAGAAATGACAATTTTATAATGACAAAATTCACTGAAATAAATAATATTTTAAGCCTTCGTAAGAAAGGTTTTACCAAAATTGTTGTCTCGTTTTCTTTAAGACACAAATTACTTAAAATAGCTCATGAAAAATTCGGAAACCCAGGCATTCAAAAACACTTAATTTACTTACCCCTGTTTATTATTTGCAAAACATAACTGCAGATATCAAGAATTTTGTTAAACGTTGTCACATATGCCAGTTGAATAAAAAAACACGTCAATAAAGTTTTGGCTTACTACAATAAACGCGTCAAGTTGATAATCCTTTTGAACTCATTACAAATGATAGTGTGGGTGGTTTCAAATACTACAATTCCACCCACACACATACACACACACAAAAAAAAAATCTAACTTTAATTGTAGACTATGCAATGAGTTATATATGGGCATTTACCTCAACGTCAATTACTATTGAAACGTATACTAATTTTCTTAAGCAAATTTTTAAAATTCAAATCCCTAAAAGTATATTCTGTGGTATAAATGCATATTTTACATCATCTCATTTTAAGAATGCTTTGAAGCATAGTAAAGTTAAACAACTTTTGACAACAGTTCATAGACCTGAATGTAATGGAAAAATTGAAAAACTCAACCAAACAAAAACTACACGTTTGAGATGCAATGTTAATGATTCATCTAAGAAAGTTCCATAGCCTAAATTATTAAAGCATATAATTGAGGAATATAATTATACTTCTCATTCCGTGACAATGTTTCCACCAGCATACTCAATGTATGGAAAATTCCTTTTCAAATCCTTTAAATAAAGATATCTATCCAACAATAGAAGAAGATAGAAAGTTAGCTGTTGAACGGACTAAAAAGTTACATGAAATAATTAAAGTGCATTATGATGTCCGTTTTATTAATGTAAAATTTAAAACCAATGATCTGGTCATATACGAGGAGTCCAAATACCATAATACGAAAAAATTGGCACAGCTATTCAGTGGCCCTTATATTATCCTTTAAAAAATTATGAGGTAAATCATCAAATTAATAAGCCAAATGTGTACACTAAAGAGAAAAATGAGATAGTACAGGTCTCTAGATTGAGGAAATGTAATGCACTGGAAAAACGTAAATTTTTATTTTGAAAATAGATACTAATTGCCCTCGACAAAGCATTTACTTACAGATTTCCCTAGCGGTAAATTTTGTAACTTTTTTTCGGTGTCCTTCATCTCCTGGCTTATTAACTCATTCTAAAATGTTTGGGGATTTTCCTGGAATTAGATTGCATTGAAGAACCCTGTAAGCATTGTTATTTAAATAAAGGCCACCCTATACACACACACATATATATACAGGGTGAGTTTGACATAGTCTGCCAAACGAAAGGAGGTGACAGAACAGCCCATGGGGAGCATCAAACACAATAGAAACCCTGTCCCATCTCTAACCGTTTCAAAGTTGTGGTAGATAGAAGAAAAATCTTCTTTTTTCCATCCCGTCTGAAAAAACCCAAATTTGTGAGCTTTCTAAAAGATGTACACGCAAAATAAGCACAAATTTGGAAAGAGAAGAAAAAACCCTATCGGGTGACACTATTTACATCAGGATACCTTACTTTGACGGCGAGCTACAAGCGCTAAAACATTAGCGAAGTTTAAAATCGAGTTGTCGCCAAATTCTTTAACCAGCAATTCTGCAAACACCGTTCAAGCTACAATCGGTCAAATCTACCAAAAACTTCTCCATTCTACAAGCTTTAGAATGAGCTCACAATAAACTATATGGGTGTTCTAGTTCAGGAGAAATTTAGCCTTTTGTGTGAAAAACATTCATCACTGAACTCGACGTTTCTCGAGAAGGAGAGTCACGGGGTGCCATTATCGTTCCTGAATTCATATCCGCCTTCAGCCTGCTGTTTTTTAGATGCAAAAATAAAAGTTTTAGAAGATATACAAGAAAAGTAGCAGTTGTATTAAGTTTACAAATACAATGGAATGGAAACAAAAGAAGTATGACCTTTCTCTCGTCTTTCACAAAGGAATATGCAAAAAAAAAAAAAAAAAAGTCGTATCTCACATTTATGATAAAAGCACATATGCATTCGAAAGGATCCCAGGTAACACATAACGTTGTTATATCGTTGCAAATAAGTCTGAACAGTGAAAAATTGGTTACGTTATTTTATGTCCGTTGAAAAATAGTTTTTATTTCGCAATATTCTCCCTGAACAATTTCGAATATTTATTCAGTAATAAAGAGAACCTATAACAAACGTTGTTTTATGGTTGTACTTCTCCTGTTATTTTTTCGACGTTTTAAAATAGGTATTTTATTAGTTTTTGTTTTCCTTTTTGATTCTAATAAAAAATAGTTTCTTCAACGGATTAATAGGTACTTTTTATAAGTCATTATTTCCGTCAAATGACGTTGAATCTCTTTAACTTGATATCGATACACGATTGTGAATTAGGCAGGATGTATACGCATGCGTATTATAAATTTTCTTTAGAGTTTTAGAAGATGGTGTGCTGCGAAAGAACTTCTAACCTGATAAGAAGTGAAGCTTTCGGCAAAGTATATTAACTAGTGGTAGATGTTCTTTGGCTTTCGGAAACCGTAACTAACGAAGCGTACCATATTATACGCTTTCTCCCGTTCTACAATGCGAAATCGCCAAGTATATTGTGGCAAACCTTAAAAGCGTCTTTAGATTACGGCGCGTGCCATTTTGAAAGTGAATGTGAACGACGCATGAAGTTTTTGCTTTCCTGTTAAAGTGGTGTGGAAGTTTTATGTGAAACAATAATAGTGAAAGTTAAATTACATTACATTTTACGTAACTAACTGCAAAAAATACTTGCAAGCAGGTATAATAGCCTTAAAAGCTCAAAGTTATATAATATTCTTTGGTTTTAGGCTTTTTACCTGCTAGCATAATATTAAACTTTACTTCTGATAAGTTCTCGTCTATTTGGCTGAAGTCTATTTATCGTCTATTTATTTAAACAAGATTTTTCAAGTAATGAAGTGAGTGTTTCTTTTTTCCTTCTTTAATTTTATGTTTCAATTCTTGTCTTAAATTTTCAGGGGTCGGTCTAACTTTAAATATTATACTCTTTTTTAAAACTGTACTTTTGTAAAATTTCACTTTTTTCATATTTACGGAAAAAATATATCTATATATAATGTAACACTATTATTGTTTTATCGAACGAAGTATATGCAGTAAATTTATATTATTAAAAACAGGTCTTATGTATACAAAAGTTATACTTTTGTAAAGCTTGTTTTCTACGAATTTAAATTTTGTGAAGGGAGCAAAACTGACATTCACAATTTCGGCTTAGATTTATTTTATTTTATTATTATTAATAAAATTATTGCATTTTTGATTTTCTTTTAATTGCAGATTTTAATTTTTGTTTACATTAATTAACATTCCAAATTTCCGCTTTTATTTATTTATTTTATTTTATTATTAATAAAATTATTACCTTTTTGATTTTCGTTTTATTGCAAACTGTAATTTTTGTTTACATTAATTAAGGTTGACATTTTCTGCTTTGATTTTGTTTATTCTATTATTATTAATAAAATTATTACATTTTTTTTTGTCTTTAAACTGCAAATTTTAACTTTTGTTTACATTAATTAACACTGTCAATTTCCGCTTAGATTTATTTATTTTATTATTATAATCACTAATTATAATAATTTTGATTATCCTTTAATTTCAAATAAATTCTTTGAGCTAATAAATAGACAATCACAGGGATCTAAATGTTGGTTTATGAAAATTTTAAATAGTCGATTTTTCTATCTTTATTATTATTAAATTGTATGAATTAAAACTAACTAAAATTTACATAAATAAACTATTTTAATACAATTTTAAAACATATATAATTAGTATAGTGTTTTTTATTATTATTGAAATCTATGAATGTTATCTATGAACTGTTTTCCACATGGATACATCTCAGCATCTGTTGATTAAAATTACACCAAACTCCATAAACAATTGATTAAGAAAAATAGTATGTTCTATCTAAAAGCGCCACTTGCAGTTATTTAACATGCACTAAAGTTTTATACAGCTTCTCAGAATAAAGGTTTTATATACAGAATTTGCAGCAATTTTAATTAACAGATGTTGAGATGTCATGTAAAAATCTCTGAAAGTGAGTAATGAGAGCATCGCCTGTCGGCTGATACACACTCTTAACTAATTCAGCATTCGTGTTTATATTGGATGTCTCACATATCAAATTTAGTGCAGTTGTATGTGCTGTGAAATTTATCTTTCCTCGAAAAACGGAAGTTGAAAAATTTTTACGAATCTAATATTTTCGTATATTGAGTATTAAAAAAGTAATAAAATTAGTAATAAAAAAAGTCTAAAAATTAAGTGAAAAAGGATATTCCTTTTTTTTTTTTTTTTTTTTAATAAGGGAATTTTTTCTTTTATAAATTATTAGCAATATTTTAGAAACAAAAATTCAATGGATATATGGAGATAGCTATTTTTCTTGGATTTCAACGTTTATAAGACATAAGAAAAGCCGTTGAAAACTGATACTAGTATGTTGTGGCCACCACAAGATTTTCTTCTATATTTTCCTATATACATATTCAATCAGTAACAATATTTAAAAAAAAAAAAAAAAAAATACGATTTTTTTCTAATTTTTTTTTTTTTTGTTAAAAGTAATACATATTCAACCAGTAACAATATTAAAAAAAAAAAAAAAAAAAAAAAAACGATTTTTTTTCTAAGTTTTTTTTGTTAAAAGTAAAAAAAATCGATAACTTTGTTTTAAATTATCACAGATTTATAGTTCAACCATTCGTTTTAAAGCTATTGACGAGATCTTTCGAAAGATACCCATCTTGAAAATTTACCCCCCCTCCTCCGGGGGGGGTACTTCCCCCCCAGGGGGGGAACCGGTGCCCCCACATGCACAAAATTTTTTTCGTAGTTTACTACTATTATCAATAATTGATAATTTTACAATCACAAGTTTAAAATAACGCTCATTATGTACATTTATACGAAATTTTGTCCTATATTGCCATGTTAAAAATTTAGAAAAAATGCGATCACAGTGCCACCTGTTGAGCTATTGATCCCTAAATGTAATCAGGACCAGTTTATGTCGGGGACCAACTAAATACCAAGTTTGGTTAAGTTTCGTTAAAAAAAAAAAAAAAAAAAAAAAATAATACGATTTTTTTTTTTTTTTTTTTTTTTTGTTAAAAGTAAAAAAATCGATAACTTTGTTTCAAATTGTCACAGGTTTATAGTTCAACCATTCGTTTTAAAGGTATTGACGAGATCTTTCGAAAGATACCCATCTTGAAAATTTACCCGCCCTCCTCCGGGGGGGGGTACTTCCCCCCCAGGGGGGGAACCGGTGCCCCCACATGCACAAAATTTTTTTCGTAGTTTACTACTATTATCAATAATTGATAATTTTACAATCACAAGTTTAAAATAACGCTCATTATGTACATTTATACGAAATTTTGTCCTATATTGCCATGTTAAAAATTTAGAAAAAATGCGATCACAGTGCCACCTGTTGAGCTATTGATCCCTAAATGTAATCAGGACCAGTTTATGTCGGGGACCAACTAAATACGAAGTTTGGTTAAGTTTCGTTAAAAAAAAAACAAAAAAAAAACGATTTTTTTTCTGTTTTTTTTTTTGTTAAAGTAAAAAAATCGATAACTTTGTTTCAAATTGTCACAGATTTATAGTTCAACCATTCGTTTTAAAGGTATTGACGAGATCTTTCGAAAGATCCCCATCTTGAAAATTTACCCCCCCCCCCCTCCGGGGGGAGGTACTTCCCCCCCAGGATGGGAACCGGTGCCCCCACATGCACAAAATTTTTTTCGTAGTTAACTACTACTATTATCAATAATTCATATTAATTTTACAATCACAAGTTTAAAATAACGCTCATTATGTACATTTATACGAAATTTTGTCCTATGCTGCCATGTTAAAAGTTTACATAAAATGCGATCACAGCGCCATCTGCCGGGCGATTGATCCCAAAATCTAATCAGACCCTTTCCATGTCAGGGTCCAACTATACACCGAGTTTGGTTCAATTTCATTCATCGGTTCGTGAGATACGGTGTGACATACGAAATTTTGCGATCACAGCGCCACCTGCTGGACGATTGATCCCCAATTCTAATCAGCACCATGCCCCCGTCAGGTTCCAACTATATACCAAGTTTGGTTGAATTTCATTCATTAGTTCGTGAGATACGGTGAAAAATACGAAAATTTGTCCTATACTGCCATGTTAAAAATTTACATAAAATGCGATCACAGCGCCACCTGCTGGACGATTGATCCCCAATTCTAATCAGCACCATGCCCCCGCCAGGGTCCAACTATATACCAAGTTTGGTTGAATTTCATTCATTGGTTCGTGAGATACGGTGAAAACACTAAACCACAGACAGACAGACACACAGACAGACACACAGACACACAGACAGACATTTTTTAAAAACTATCAATTCGTGTTCAGGACACCCCCAAAACGTGTAGATCCGTCAAAAAACGGAGGTCGAAAATTTTCGCGAATCCAATACTTTCTCTATATTACATATAGAAGAAAGTAATAAAAAGCACGACAGTATTGCGATTCTGAACAATCATTTTACAACTGTTTTTTTTAGGTTATAAAAAAACGACAGTATTGCGATGTCGTACAACCCTTTTACAACGTTTTTCTTTACGTTGTAAAATGTATTAAAACAACCGTTGAAAGATGAGGAAATCAACGAAACATATTTTCAGATTATTAACGTTACGGAAAAACGATAATTCAACGGAATGCATTGCCGTTTGTTCAACGTTGAAAATACCATACTGTGCTACCTGGGATGTGTGAAATTTAGTGCCGCTGCTGAAATTGGTCACCCCCTTGCCCGCTTACGAACGGAAATCACAGTAGCTCTTAGCGAAAGCTCATCCATCATTTTTATTATTGTATCATCGAGCCGGCTACTTAAATCTTACAAACATCAACTTCTGTGTGGTAAACCTCTTGCTTCGGGAAAACCCAAACATAGAAGTCCAATGGAGTGAGATCTGGTGATCTAGGTGGCCAAGGAATTGGTCCATTACGACCAATCCATCGCGGATACTGATAAGTCAAGGAGTCCCGAACGGCATTGGAAGAATGTGCAGGGGGCCCATCGTGTTGGAAAATGATTTCCGCTCGTTGGGGTACAGGAATGACATCAAGTTATCCTGGAAGATGATGTTCCAGAAACTTCAAATATGTATTGCTTGTCAGATGACCTTGGAACACATGTGGACCTATCAAGCGACCGCCAACCACTCCAAGCCAAACATTTAAGCTGAATCGCTTCTGAAACGATGAGTTTCGTGTTATAAATGGATTTTGTTGAGCGTAGTGATGCCAGTTATGTAAATTTAACATGCCATCCCGAGTTAAAAGTGACTCATCTGTCCACAGTATCGTTCTAAGGAAATGGTGCTCCTCAATATCTCGCTCCAAAAGCCAGCGACAGAATGTTACCCGCTTTTGGAAATCTGAGCGGCGTAATTCTTGTACCGGTGTGAAGTGGTATGGATGATACTGGTTTTTGCGCAAAACATTTATCACTTTAGTTTGGGAGATTCCACTTTCTCTCGCAAGTATGCGTGAACTCATATTTGGATTTTCCTCCACTCGGTCGAGTACGGACACATCAGCGGTGGCGGATCGGCGACCACGGCCCCTTTCGTACACCCTAACAAGCGACCCACTCTCCCTAAGCCTTCGATGAATTGCGGCAAATACAGCACGGTTGGGCGCACGAGGATGTGGATAACGTAGACGGTACTCTTCTTCGTCTCTCCGAGAGTTACCATCGACAAATCCATACACAAAATGCATATCTGCGTATTCTTCATTTGTAAAACTAGGCATATCTGTTTACAGGATCGAAAGTATGACAATTTGATCTTTGTGATGACATTAATTGAAAATAAAAGTCAGAAGGGTAAACAAAAAGGGATAAAATTTCAATATTAATTTACAAAGGTAGAAGAGAAAAAGTGCAACGGAATAAGAACCAACTTGGTTAATTCGTGCAAATGTAATAAAACATACTAAGTATAAACTAAGAGAGACCAAGTAGATGTGACAGCAGCGTGAAAAGAGGGCCGAGCTCAGGAAAAGTCCAGAAAATGCTAAAGCAAGAAGCAGCATAATACGTAAACGAAGCTGACGAGCTAATGAGCTGTTACAGATTGACTTTGTAGCCGCGAGTGGGATGCGCGCAAGAAGGTTGGAATACAGCTGCATATCACTAAGAGTCCATATGCAGATAGTCACGAATTTGCATACGTTCCATTTACTCACAATCGTTTCGTTTTCCGAATTTCGACGAACGCCGTTTTCAGTGATGTATTGCAAACAAAAGGATAAATTTCTCCTGAACTGGAACACCGATATGGTTTATTGTGGATTCATTCTAAAGCTTGTGGAATGGAGAAGTTTTTGGTAGATTTGACCGATTGTAGCTTGAACGGTGTTTCCAGAATTGCCGGTTAAAGAATTTGGCGACAACTCGATTTTAAACTTCGGCAATGTTTTAGCGCTTGTAGCTCGTTTTCAAATTAAGGTATCCTGATGTAAATGGTGTCACCCGAAAGGATTTTTTCTGCCCTTTCCACATATGGGCTTATTTTGCATGTACGTCTTTCATAAAGCTCACAAATTTGGGGTTTTTCAGACGGGATGGAAAAAAGTAGATTTTTCTTCTATCTACCACAACTCGGAAACGGTTAGAGATGGGACAGGGTTTCTATTGTGTTTGATGCTCCCCATGGGCTGTTCTGTCACCTCCTTTCGTTTGGCAGATTATGTCAAACTCACCCTGTATATATGAAGTGAGAAGTAAATATAGAAAATAATTGACTTATTAACATAACAAAAGTTTTTTTTTTCTTGTACAGTATCAGAGGAATTCTGATTTAAATATATTTTCAACTAAGCAAAATTGTAACTCGGATGACGCCATTTCACCGCAAAAGAAATACAGCTCTCCCATATCACTGCTCGGCAGATTCTGACTTTCGTTTGGTGGGATCTCTCATCTTCAACACTTGTTGAAATTTTTGAACAGAATTCTTCTTTTTCACACGTTTATTTCTACTGGTGACCTGGTCTAATGGAAGTGTAACGTCAAACATATTCATACCAATACGACGTATGAATACGCCGTGATGGTAATATTTATTGCGTTCTGCTGCGTTTCTTTCTATATCGCGGAACACTTCAGAATGAAAACGAATCTCCAAGACTGATTTCATTCGAAAACACAAATATGTCATCATCCTTATCCTCATCATGATTATCATCATTATCATCATCAACGTCCGAATTTATCTATGCACTACAGGATGAAGGCATCTTCTAGGTGATTTCAATCTGCCCTGTTTCTTACTATTTTTCTCCATTCTGCTTTTCCAAACTTCACAATTCCATCTCTCCATCGACACTGTGGTCTCTTGCTCGGTATTTTCTTATCTCTCGATTTCCAAAATAGGACTTTGGTGGCTCATCTATCGTCATGTCTTTTGTAAAGGTGCCCAGCCCAGCTCATTTAATTTTTTAACAACACTAAAAATAACACCAGTAACTTTGGTTTGCTTTCTAATCCAAGTGTTTTGTTTTCTGTTTTTTTAGGTGAATCCTAACTTCATGCTTCTTTGGTTTCTTCGAAGTTTTTGCGTAGTTTTACCCGTTGATGTTCGGAGGCATAAATTAAAACAGACAAAATGCACTGAAAAATATTTATAAAATATTATGACGTACTCGCCCCTTGATAAGTATACTTCTAATTATAAGCATTTATATCCAATTAATTTTGTGGTTAATTATTTGTTTTCTTTGTCATTAGTTTAATGGTCCTTTTTTATTATCATTCAAGTCGGCGTATGTCTTTTTAGTTATTATTGTAACTCATTGGTTCTTAATCTATATCGCAATTTTTTCTGTCAGTATTTCCTCTATGTTAAATTCAGTTCTATATTTTTGTGTGCTGTTATTGTTTTAGTTCTATTAATTGCTAAATTTTAAGATTAAATTTTATTACGTTATCTATCATTTATATTTGCATTTAAATTCCAGCTGCTGCTTATGCGCATTTAGTTTAAACTCTCTAAAATATGAAGAGTGAGATCTGACTCTAAAAGTGTGGCATGTCACTCTTTGAACATGTCAAAATGGAGCCAACCTCTAAAGAGTGAGAAGTCTCTTTTCGAAAGAGTGAGATTTCTCTCTCTTTATTAAGAGTGAGGTTATTCCGAGTATTTCAAAGAATATGACTGTTTATTTTTCCTAAAAAAATATGGATACGCTAGACGGTATCTTCTACCAATTTCCTTCTTTTTTTCTTATATTTTTTTTCCATATTTGCTTTGGATCTGCGGGGAATCGAACCGTAGCCGTCTTCGTGGCAGGCGAGTGTCTTACCACTGAACCACTGGGGACACACAGAACTTGCTTAATTTACAGTGGTAAATCATTCACATAAGAGATTAATCGCATTTATAAACTTTTACTTCATTTATTAAAAATATAAAATAACAGAATTCTAATGTACATTTTAAAATTAAAGTTAGAATTGCTTTAAATTACTAAAATTAGAATTATTTTTAAATTAATAAAATTAGAATTATTTCTTAAATCAAAATGTATACTTGAAAAGTAATTCCCTAAGACAAATAGTTATTTTAAATATAGCTTAGGGAATAAGAAAAATTCTTGAGTGTGCAAATTAAAAAAAAAAAAAAAGTGAAATATTTACGACAAATCTACACAGTTTCTTGAAAATCTCGTCTGTTCAGGAGTATTAAATCTCGCTGATGATTTTAATTTTTAGTAAAATATTATAGCCAGCTTTTTTAATGTTTCACATGTGTTAAGCATCAATGAATATTATAAAAATATAAATTCCTATTATGCTTTTAAGATGTTATGCATTAAGTATTTGCATTGATATTTTCTTTTATACCTTATATATTTCCAAATAAAACTCCTTGCTTTCATTACGAATTTCCATAACTTTCTTATGATTTTCGATTCTTTACTAATAACACTTCAATTTTATCAATCGCATAAAAAAATTATATTTACCAAAACAGCTTTTACTATAATTATTTTCTTTTTTTTAAACTCAAATAAATTCAATAATTTCTGTTAAATAAATCACATGTATGAGATTGCCGAGAAAATGTCTTTCATATTTCGTTCGAAATATGGTAAGTAGATGGCGCCAGCAAATCTTCACTCTTCAGCAGGTTGATCTTGCAATTGATGATGACTTCAGTCTTTGTGACAGAGTGACTAGAAGTCACTCTTTCGAGAAAAGTGAGAAATGTCACATTTTCAAGAGTGACAATAGTATTTTCTCACTTGAATTCGTGTCAAAATAATGGTCACTTTTTTAAGGAGTGAGATTCCCACTCCAGAAATTTTAGAGAGAATGTATATTGTTTAATATAAATAGTTTTTTTCATTTATTTTAAAATCTTGTTTATGTTTTAATATATATATATAATTATATATATACATATGTTTGCCAATTTGGCTTTACCATCAATATTTTAAAAGTTTACATGCACTTTGATTACAGCTGCAATGGCGCTTTTTCTGATGTGTATTATTTCAATTGTTAATCATATTCCTTGTTTGGCTGTTTGTGGATCTATGCATTTAACGGCTCTTTGATGTAGAACTGTTTTATCTAAGTTAAAAAATTTGGGATATTCCTTTAGTGGTTTGTATGTACCTAAATGAGTCTTGACTTTTTTCATTAAATTTAAAACTTTTTATAGTGCTTCATGCATAATTTTCTAAAGTTTCATGTGGTTGAATTTTGATATCATGAGCATTTATTATTCACTTTGTCCATTATAGTTTTTCAATGGTTAACTTATTCAATTTTAGTCTTTTAATTTTCGTTGTAGGCATTAGAATCTTATTGCATTGGGTTGACTTTTACTTTGGATTGGATATTTTTGTAAATATTGTGTATAGTTTATTATGTACTTATCCCAGTTTAACTGTATGGTTAATTTTTTATTTATGTAATGCCTACTTTAATCAAGAATGTTTAATATTCAATTTTTGATTTTCAATATGATGGTGAATTTGTATAGGTTTATGACTTTGATTAAAGCATTATTATTCAAGAAATTTTAATTTTCAATTTTATTATCTTTCTACTTATTCAAGAAATTTTATTTATTGATTTTCTAAATGATAGTTTTAATGTATATTACTTGCAAATTACAATTGATTTACATATTTTCTATAAAATCACTGTTTTATTATGAATGTTCTCAGTAAGTTTGCAGTGCCTGGCAAGAAATGCTTTGGTCTCCATCAGTATTGTGCCCAGTACAAGAATATTTATAGGGATATTCCTGGATCGAAATCAAGCTACCTATATTCTCATCCTTCCAATCTTAAATTTAGAAAGCGTGATTCTTCTCGTTGCAAAACATGCCCTAAAGCTTTACAGTCCGAAATTTATAATGATTTAAAATTGGTTCCTTTCTGTCAGGTTTATAATGTCATATACAAATTAAGTTGTGGTATGTGTAAAATGCAGTATATTGGTAAAACTTCAACCCCTTTACATATTAGAATTAATCAACATCGCTCAGACTCTAAAAAGTTATCATCACCTGTCCTTAACAGTAAATCAACTATTGATTTAAGACATTTTAATTTACACAATTTCTGCTCATGTACTATTGAAATTCTTCGGATTCAAAAAAATAAAAGTGAGCGCCTTTTTTTGGAATCTCAGTACATGAAATATTTTAATACAATTTATCCATATGGTTTGAATCATGAATATTTTAATAGGGTAGTTAAGGTTTATACTAACATTAATCTCCTTCATGATTACTCCCCTGTTTACTCTGTACTTAATCATAGTGTCAACCAGAAAACTTCTCGTTCAAAAAGAGGTAAAAAATCCAATAAATCTAATATCTGTTTAATATAAAAAAAATCTCATTATTAAGAATATTCTTGCTTTACAGTCAAATTATCTTTACCATTATGATTGGATTTACATTAGAAAGTTTATATTTGCTATCAAAAAAAAGTATTTGTCCATTTACTTAAATGTATTTTAATACCAATCCTATAATCAACATTTTTCTGATATTTTCTATGATTTAATATTATACAGACTAAAACTCTTCAATTTAAATATCTCTAAAAAACCTCACAAAATCCAATCTTATTCACAGCTTATTCTAAATTATTCTAATCAAATATTTAATAGCATTAATATTTCATCCATTCTTAATGATAAAACTTGCATGTTTCTAATTAAAGGCATTCATATTTCTCGTACCTTTAAATATCCTATTACACTTGGTCGCCTGCTTTTTAACTATAATTCAGTCTCTAAGTCTAATTTATCTTCTCAAGTGACTTGTAGTTGTGCTCATCCCACTTCTGTAAAATATGTTGATAGGGACCATGCACATATTATCACTGGTGTTCTTAATATTATTAATGACTCTAATTTAAATCAATTTATGGATTATGGTACTAAATATCGACTCCTTTCAAAAACTAATGTTTCACAAATTCTACAACAATTTTCATATGATATTGATTTGTTTATTTATAAACTCTCCATCTCTTATAATAAACCTATTGAATATTTCAATCAATGGAAATTTTTAGTGATTTCAAAAATTAAAGCTGAATTAATTCAACATAGATCAAATCTCACACATTACAATAAATCAAATATCTTTAAATGTAACAAAGAATTGCAACAAAACTTTATTATTACTTATGTAGATAAATCTCCTAATAATTATGTTATAATCTGTAAACTTTATTATCTTTCTTTACTCAGTTTATCCATATCTAATAGTCCTAACTTTCATCCTACCAATAATGATATTAAAATCAATAACCGCAAAATTCACTGTTTTTATAAATTGCTAAAACTTCCATTTAATAATTTTAAATATCCTTACATTGTACTTATCCCTAAATTTCACAAAAATCCTATTAAATTTAGAACAGTTACTGTAGGGTGTAATACTTACAACAATAACGCTAACAAAATTCTCCTTGATATTCTCATACAAATCTATGACTTAATTAGTAAATCAAAAAATTTCTTTTGCCTTAACAACTTAAAGCTAATGTCTTATCTATGAACAATGTGACTGATATCATGACTTTTGATTTTGCTGACCTGTTTAATAATATTAATTTAACAGATCTTCATCATATCATCTTTAAACTTTTTGAAAAATTTATAAGTCAAATCACTTTACCAAAATGCTTTTCGGCAACATGATTTAAGACACTTTAAAATTTTATTATTCATAACAATTTCATTCTACACTGTAATAAAATCTATATTCAAAAAGTTGGTATTCCACAAGGAGGATGTAGCTCGAGTATGTTAGCTGACTTATACCTTTACCATTATGAACAGGGATTATGTATTGAAAATGTCTATTTTTACCGATATATTGATGACATTATAATCTTTTATGTCAATAATTTTTCCCCTAATTTATTCAAATTTAAATATCCTTCTCAACTTACCTTAACTCATAATCTTCTCAACAATAACTGTATTAGTTTCTTAGATTTAAAACTTAATTTTGATGGTAGTAAAATTTATACTGATATGTATGACAAAAGACAAGATTTTAGTTTCAAAGTAAATTTATTTACACATTTTACTTCTTGCCTTCATATCTCTGTTTACAGAAATATCATTCTCAATCACCTCTTTCGTATACATAATCTTTGTTCATATACGTTTAAAAAAATATCTCTCACATAATTAATGTTGCTACAAAAATGGGTTATCCCAAAGAATTCATTTATTTAATTGTTTATCATTAAGGGTCTCTGTATAACACACACACACACACACACAAAACTACTATGGTTTAATTTATTAAAAAAATGGTGGATGGGGGGTGTTGTTTGGCTGGTTGGTTGGGAGGTTTTGATGTTGAATAAAATTATAAAAAAAAAATAGATGGGGAGATTACTGCAAGTTACATTCTTATTTTTTCTGGTTGATACTATGAAACTTGAACTCTTTTATCATTAAATTTAATTGTGTGCATCTGGCTACTAGAGGCTTCCCTTGTTAAGTTTGAACAATAAATCCATTTTAATAATAATTAAAAAAAATCATCTTTAAAATTATAATTTTAATTATTGATGACTGCCTAAAAATGCTTATCTTTATATGTCTGCTCTTTGGCATTATTGCTTGTGATTGAGTCTTCTTACAACTGACATTTAATTCTTCTTAATACTTTGTTTTTAATTCTTTTTAATACTTTCACTTCCAGTTCACTTAATTTTGGGTTAATCATAATAAGTTCAATTCTTAGCCTAATTAATTTAGTATTAACTTTAACATGTTCCAATATTCATAACTCTTATTATTTGATAGATGCTAAAAATTCTCTTAATCTTGCAGTCAATACTTCTTAATTACACTCCTTATTGCATTGGCTTTTTCTTCTGAGATAATTTTACTCAATTATTGTTTATATAGCTACCGAAAGATGGCGCTTGTTCACTGATATCATATGCATTCATTCTTTAGTCCTTTACTTAAACGATATAATTATTAATGTTTTAGGTACTATTTAATTTAACTCTACTAGTTTAAAATTTAATTAACTTTAAAATATAATTTAACATTATCATTTAATATTTACTGTGTGTATTTTATCTTTAATGAAAATGTTCTGAAGTCCATTCGATTAATCGATTTCTGTAGAGCTTTTATTTTTGATTTCAATTTCTGTTTTGGCATCATACTTTTCTCCAGTTTTTGTTAACTGTTTGCCATGTGGTTGCAATGATTCTTTCGTGTTTTCTTTTTGGTTTCCTTGAGGATTTTATTTAATCTCTGTTTTAATTTAATATTTCACTTATTTCTCATTCAATACGGTTCTACTGCTTCGATCGGGGCGTGAAATGATGTAAATTGCTATGATTAGCAATATCGATTTACGAAATCGATGCAGCTTTAACAGCTTTATGAAGTACTCGTCCCTTGATAAGTATACTTCTAATTATAAGCATTTATATCCAATTAATTCTGTGGTTAATTATTTGTTTTCTTTGTCATTAGTTTAATGGTCATTAGTTTAATGTCATTAGTTTAATTCAGGCTTATGTATTTTTAGTTATTATTGTAACTCATTGGTTCTTCATCTATATCGCAATTTTTTGTGTCAGTCTTTCCTCTATGTTAAATTCAGTTCTATATTTTTGTGTGCTGTTATTGTTTTAGTTCTATTAAATGCTAAATTTTAAGATTAAATTTTATTACGTTATATATTATATACATATATATATATATATATATATATATATATATATATATATATATATATATTTATATATATAATATGTGTATATATATATATATATATATATATATATATATATATATATATATATATATATATATATATATATTTATATATATATGTATATATATGTATATATATATATATATATATATATATATATATATATATATATATATATATATATATATATATATATATATGAAATAATATTTTTATTTTTATATGTAAAGCTGTAGTAACGGACGAACAAAATAATTTCCTTTAGGTGTAAGATAGGCTTCGGGGCAATAGATTATTTCAATACACATTCTATACAACATACACATATCATGAAAAACGACAGTGTTTTGAGTGACACAAGCGAAGGGACAAACGGGACGCTGCGAACTCATATATACCGCTAGTTTGACATCAAAGAGATTGGTAAAAGCCGACACTTAATATCTCATCAAATATGACATATTTTGTTCTGATCTTTTCAAAATAATCTTTTATCTTCTGTCTTATTCTATGCTGAAAATTTTACATTTCTACATGTAATATGTTTTGAGATCTGAATCTCAATTTTAAGCTAAAATGGGAAAACGGTTGGTGTAATAGACTGGAATTCTGAAAAAATATCTCTAAAACGGCTTGAAGGATTTCCATATAATTAATATATGTTGTTAATAGGATCTTTCTGAATCTAGTAACGTTTTCGTTTTTTTCAGGAAAACTCTTGTTTTTTATATAAATCGCTTTAAATATGGAACTATATTACTCCGCCAATTACATGTGTTTCTTCGGGTGAAAACGCTGTTATGCGGTTCTTACTTGTGAGGTATGTGGGCTGGTTGATTGACCGACTTCAATGCAGCCAATGAATTATTTAGATTTTTTTTTTTTTTTTTTTTTTTTTTTTTAACGCAAAAGTACTTTATTACATGTTAAAAATATTTATTGTACATATACTAAGTCAAATTCACTTAAATATATTTTCTCTTCTGTTATGAAAAAAATATTTTGATTTCAAAATTTCATATTTAGTTAAAAAAAATATTTAGATAATATTTTAAATAAGGAATTATTTTGTAATTTTAGATATTCCATTTTATCATAATAATGATGAATTTATAATATTTTAAAGCGAAAAAAATTTTAATCATTCATGAACATCGATTTTATAATAGCTCAATGATTTGCGATTCATATTCATGTATCATTCCGCGCCGGGAATGAAAAAAAAAACAGCAAATAGAGTTTTGGCGCCATCTATAGTTTTTTATTTAAAGCATACACTTCCGTAAATACACACACACACACACACACACACACATATATATATTTCTTTTTAAAAATCAAAAACTGCAAGTAAAATTTGTGTAAATGTTTTCTTTACGTCACACTACCTCTTTGAGCAAATTTTCACTTAGTTGGATACTATGATACTATGTTTTGGATAGCGTGATGCAAAAGATAAATCAATTTATTGAAATAAATAATTTTACTTCATAATGCAAACTCAGTGAAAGTATAATTATTTGACAGTATATTTGAAAATTAAAAGCACTGTTTAAATGTGTAAATATACTTTATTAGACAAAACAAAAGTAATTTTAATGGAATCTATAAACATATCTTTTAAAATAACACCGAGGCGCCACTGGAATTTTTATATAATTCCTTTTAAATTTGTTATTTTGAATTTGAAATGCGAATGAAAAAGCATCAGTAAGTGCATTTTATATATCTGTCTGATCTTGAAGCTAAAAATATTACGTTTGCATTATAAATATAAATAAAAGTAGAAAGTAAATGATCAAATAAGAAAATCTATGTATATTTTAACTAATTGCAAAGCGTCACTTAAAATTTGATATCATTATTTTTAAGACTCATATTTCAAATTCTTATAGCCATAAAGTAGCGGCGTCACAAACTTTTAAGCCGTTAAGGGTTTCTTGAACTGATATAAATACATACACATTCAGGCGAATATAATAGTATAATTAATATCATTACTATTATTTTATTCAAATATTATAACAGCAAAATACAGTCTATTCTATATTCTTAACGATAAATACTTTTTCACACACATACAAAAAAAAAAAAAAAAAAAAAAAAAAAACTTTAGAAACTTGCTTTTTAAAAATTTACTGAGATATCTCTTACTTAAAACTGCTATTATGATTAAAGAGGCCTTACAAGGAGATATGTTTTGTAGCTTTCTTCTGCACCGCTTTGAAAAATATTGCCCCACATGAAAAAAAACAAAAAAAAAAAAAAAAAAAAAACAGTTATTTATAAAATTCCTGTTGCTTGCTTACAAAAATAATCCGTTCTTTTTTTAGCTTGTAAGAATAAGTATAAATTTAAAATACAATAGAAATATGTTTTTTTTAAAGTTGGGGTTAAACATATTTACTCTACATACAATGGGGAATAAACCGAACAATTATTTAACAATATTAACCGAACAATATCGTGTTTTCATAAGTGAATTTGTCCTTAACATAATTATGCCATATAACATATAATAACATATAATATGTTATATGTCATATGTTAACATAACATGCCTTTAACATATTATTATTATAGTAATAATAATAATAGTGATAATGCTCATAATAATAATAATTATATCTCATAAACTAGAAATGCTAGAACAAAATGGCTGGCATTTTTGGAATTAGAAGCACCAAAATTTTCAAAATCAGTTTGAAAATTTCCGGCACCACTATTTTTTTTTTATCTGTGTATCGAAAATTCAATTATTTTTATACTATTAATGTATGCATAATAGTAGTTAAAATTCTCTTTAATATTTTTTGTCGAAAATGCATGGGTATAATAATTTTATGTTTACCGTGGGCCCGGATTATACACAAACGCAAATTAAAAAGCAAAATTATCTTGAAGCAAGTCCTTCAGTTGCTATTAAAACTGATATCCAAATTAATTCAGTAATTCATTTTCTTTATTTTGTGCCTTTTTAAATGTATTTAAGGGGTAAAATGCATCAAAGCCGATTTTATCATATAGATTAGCTAATTAAAAATTACCATTAAAAAAGGTTGAAAACTATAGGTTTAAACTGTTTGGTTAATGACTTAAAATTAATCATACTTCCTTAAAAATTCCAAGCTAATTCATTCCTAAAGCACGTTCTATTAATGCATAACAATTAATTAAATAAAAAAAAACAATTACTTTTATCTAGAGGAACAGTGCTCGATGATCACAGCATTTTATTTTCTTAATGGTTGTTTAGGGGGAAAATATTTATTATAATTTTAATATTACAAATTATAATGTATTATGTGTCCCTTAAGTTATTTTAGCAAATTAATTTTGTTGCATTTGTAAGAAATATTTTATTGTAAAAAATTAATAAATAAATAAATAAATAAATAAATAAAAACTAAAATAAAATGAATAATAATAATATATTAATTAATAAATTGAATAAATTAAATGACTGACATTATTTTTACTTATAAAATACTTTGACAATTCAAAATTTAAGGTTTAATTAAATTTAATTATTACATATATTTACTAGATTTTAATATATTAGAAAGTAAAAAACTTGAATTAATTTCATCATAATAATAATTTTACTTAATAAATAAATAAGATTAACTTTATGTATATGGAGGTTATACATTCTTCACTTAACATTTTGAAGCATTTTCATTGATATATAGAATAAAAACTAGATTTAAATTAAAAATCTAATTTTCATTAACATTCTTCTCTCGTATATAGAGGAGACAGGAAACTCATTAAAGTTTAGAAGAAAATGTTCGAAAACTCTAGGACATACTAATCATTAACGCATACAAAAGACACGTTCCTTTTTGCATAAGAAATTCCTGCGTGGCATTCAATACTTGAATTTTTATTCGAATACATGCTAGTTACAGGCTGAAAGTATAAAAAGGGGAATATTTTTCCGTATATCTCATTAAAATTATATCTTTTAAGTGAAATCTTTAAATATAAAAAAAAAAAAAAAAAAAAAAAAAAAAAAAGTTGAGAATGTATAAATATACTGATAACTAATGAAATTCACAAAATACTTTTTAAAATTTAGATAGCCTCCCCCCCTTTTTTTATCATGCTGATAAATTCTAAATTCTTTCATCAGTATAGTAAAAATAATTCTTTACTTAAAAAAAAAAACTGATTATGACCATTTAGATAGCAAAACGGTCATTTCCCCCAAAATTATACGGTGAAATACCGTGAATTTACATTTTTTTTAACAGTGTAGAAGTTCGAGTACAGGCCATTTTCTTGAAATTGTTTATTTTAAGATATTTGAAAAACTTGGAATTGTTTATCATAATTATTATGTTTTTGGTCCTTGTAATAAAAATAATAATAATAATAAATAAAAACTAATAAAAATAAATAAATAAATAAATAAATAAAAATGCCTCCGAATTTGACTAAGTATAAATGCTTTTTAACGCTGTTTTATCATAAAGGATCTCTGAAGTGGTAACTGTAGCTTTGAAACAGCTAATTAAATTTGAATATGTGCTCTGATTTTTTCAATGCTTCAAAAATGCTTAAATTAAAAAATTTCATATTGAATGGTAAACTGTTAGCAGACAGAATTAACTGACTGAAATTCAGAAAGAAAGACTTACTGAATTCATTTTCACCCATAAACAATTTTTGAGAGTGAAAACGCTTATTAAAAACGAAATTTCATTCAACCAATTTCAAATTGTAGTCCATAATGTATCCAAATATTTTAGTGTACCCTGTAAATCTTAATGTTAAACATTTTATATTCATTTGATTTTTTTTTTTTTTTTTTTGTGTGTGTGTGTGTGAGTGTAATTGATTTACAAGATTTATTTTCTTTACGATTTGTGAAAAATAAAGGCATTAAAAAATTGTTTATAGAAATACCTCTCATAGAACACAATGCTTCGAAATTCTTTCAGTATCCCCGTGCACAAACTAGTGGTGGTATTTATCCTATTTTCAATAGGGAAAATCCTATTGTAAGCTTAAAAAATATATATTAGTTTAAAGCGTAACATGAATATATGTGGGAGATAGAGCGCGGAAAGACAGACAAACCGAAGATTTGAACCCTTTCAACTTTGTTGGAAAAGAGTAAAAAATATATAATTAATCTTCCTTACACGCTGTTTAGCTTAATTTCCTTGTCTCCTTGTATTTTCGAAATTTTGAAGCTTTATCTCTAAATCCCTATTGGAAAAAAAAAAAAAAAAAAAAAAAAAAAAAAATTCCAAAGCTTTATTACTACGTCTCTATTTGTAGACGAAAATAATAAAAACATTTTGTAAAGAAACACGGTATTTCATTCAGTGTCATATGTTACAATAATTTAAATATAAATGTAACAAAAAAATCGTCGATACAGCCGCAAAATTGGGTAATAATCCTATGTCCGCAATTGGCTATACTTCGATCTACTGTGCAACATCTCCGATTCCTTGTTATTTCTCATGCGATGGAAGCATTTTTAGTTTCTCTTACCCATAAGGTAGAGAAAGTATTGTTTTAGGGTAACATTTTCGAAAGTGAGCTTTTGTTATATTTACATGATCTGAGGTCCCCTGAAAACGAAAATCATGTTTTTAGGGAGTGGTCCGTGTGTGTGTCTGTGTGAGTGTTATCAGCATATCTCAAGAATTGTTTAATAAAGGTTTACGTAACAGTACTCGTTATCTTACCTCTTAATCTCCAACTTGTATTTATTGTATTAAATTTCAGGGTAAGAGAAAGTCGTGTGAGTGACACACCAGATTATTCTGGTAAATTTATACTAATGACTCTCCACGTGCTGAGGAATTCCAGAAGGGTAACATATTTTCTCTTATTGCAAGCAGTTGATTAACCCGGTGATAAAATAAATTAAAGTAAATTACTAATTTGGATTTAGATATGAAGAATAAGAATATTTTGTCTAAATTATGTATTTTATATTCGTAATTTAACATTTATTAAAATTTTGAATGCGTAGAAAACTCTAAAACTTATATTGAGAAGGCTATAAGGCGGCTCAAAATTATTCTTAATTGATTTGTACTGTTATAAGTTAATTAAATAACATTTATCGAACATGAGTTTATCTTGCAAAAATTTATAATAATTTTTCTTTTAAGATCTTTACAAAACCATTTTACACCTTAATAATCAAAGGCCAGGCCTGTATTATATTCACTATGCATGTAATTAAATAAACAAACAAATAAAATAAAAAAAGTGATGCGTAAAAGGAGATTATAAAACTTACTCAACTTTATAATTATTAGTATAAAAAGTATTCAACATATTATCTTAGTAAAAATTTAAACAATGTACCGTAATAACAATAAAGAGACCGCGATAATAACATAATGATTAAATAAAAGAAAATGTTATACTCTCGTGAAAATAATGTAGTTTTATTTAATACAATTTTTCATCCTTATATTACAAAAACGTTGTAAGTACAGTTTGTAATTTAAATCTTTAATTAAAGTATAAGGTACAGTTTTTCGAATTAATTAAAATTTCTGAGAAAGTATTAATATACATGTATAAACATGAGAATATACTTTTTTAATTAGGTTCTTAAACGCATTACATTATGGACGATGTTTAAGAAAACCAACATTGGTTTTCTTATGAATCACATTTTATAGTTTATTTGAATAAGGAATTTTATACTAACACTACTGAATGATAACTATTTAATTTACTAGCAGACTATGCCCGTTTCGTTGGCCACTAAATTTAAAGGAATTTTCAAAAGAATTTAATCACTATTTATTTTTTTACATCACATTTTCGGCTTTGTAACATAATTGAAAATTACTTTTAAGGTCAAAAAGTCAAAATAGCATATTACAAATTAAATTAAATAAAATATTTCTTCCGTTTTGTACTTGTTTTGCAACAATTATCTATGGTTTTATGTAAATGATTCTCAAGAATGAATCAACAACTATTAAAAATTTAATTTAATGTGTATGGGAAATAAGTACTCTGTAATTTAAAAACTGAACCTCTTAGAACTTCAAAACTGATAATTAATATATATATATATATATATATATATATATATATATATATATATATATTATTTTTAATTTTAGACTTTTATATATATATGTATATATATATATTAGACTCTTATTTTAAGGTAAAATCAATCGAATGATATTGCGTTGGGAAACTTTGCAACGCAATATCTTTAATTCTAATAACTTGCTGTATATAGTGTCCTAATATATATATATATATAGATAATAATAATAATAATAATAATAATAATAATAATAATAATAAATAAATAAATAAATAAATAAATAAATAAATAACAATTTTTAGAGCTCTTTTATAAAAGTATAACATCTATGCAGTATCTTAAAAAAAAAAAAAAAAAAAAAAAAAATCATCAGTTTTTACTTAAAAAAAAAATGGCCGACTTTCATCAAAAGCAATTGAACGATATCGCGCGTTGTGAAACTTTGCATCATAATATCTTTAAATCTAATAACTTGTTGTGCATAGTGTCCTCACAAATAATAAACAGTTTTTAGAGCTCTTTTAAAAAAGTATAACATCTATGCAATATCTTTAAAAAAAATCATCAATTTTTACTAAAAAAGGTGCCGACTTGCATCACCAAAGTAGTTTAATCTAGACCAATCAAAAATAGGAGTGGTCTGCCCGGATGTGTTCCGCAGCCAAACTCTTTGGTTTACTTATATAGATACAGAACGTGTAATTCGTTATATCGTGAAAGCTTATCAAACTTTCTATTACGTAAATTTAATTTTGTATCTACTCTGACCAATCTTAACATACTAAAATATTTGCAATTTGCATAATATTTATTTATCCGTTGGTTCAAACTCAATTATTATTTAGATAAATGATTGTCGGGAATAATGCTCTTTGAAAATTAAGTATAAAATTTGAAATAAATTTGTAAATATTGTCTTAGTATCAATGGATTACTTCAATTATACATAATAAGTTTTAGTTTTTAAAAATAAACTGAAAAGAATTTCTGTAAATTTACAATAATTTTTACAGTCAAAAAGAAGTATATACATATATATATATATATATATATATATATATATATTAAAAGAATTTTCTCAGAAGGAAATAATTCAAAACATTAAAAAAGAAAATATAACGAAATTTCAATTTTTACGTAAGCTAAACTGTATAAGTGCGAATGAGTACCTTTGCCTAAACAAAAAAATCTGAATTTAAAATAACCATAAAAATATTTTCAGTATTTTCCTTTCTAGGTGAGTTTATTTTATTTGAAAATAAATCTCAAAGATTAAATTACTAGAGATTAACTATTGTATAACGCAGAACATATATATCAGTGATTACACAACGTTTAAAAGGCCAATGTAAAAAAATTGCAAAGTGCAGACTGCAGTTTAGGTAGCGTAAAGCGCACGTTATCAATACAGAATGGTGAAGTCGATTATTGCTCATATATATATGTAGGGAAGTGAATTATTTAGTCATAATTGCAACCAACAGGAATTTAGGAAACTGGAGCTGCCAGCCACTAGGAATTTGAGATGAAAAAAGCTATGTAAAAATTAAGAATATTTGGATTTTATGTAATTTTTCTAACAATCCGAGAGAAGAGGCACATGAAAATCGTAAGTAATGATATTTTTTATGATTTTTATAGATATGAAATCTATAAAAATATTATAAAAATCATAAAATCATAAAAATCACTATATGTATAAAAATCATAAAAAATATCATTAATTGCGATTTTGCTGTACCCCCTCTCTCAGATTGTTGGGAAATTTATATAAAATCGGCATATTCTTTTTTTTTACATAATTGTCTTCATCCCAAATCCCTATTGGCTTACAGCTCCAGTTTCCTAAATCCCTAATGGTTGCTACTCTGACTCTGTAATCCACTTTCTCACCTACATATATGAGCAATAATCCACTTCTTCATTCTGCACTGATGACGGTACGCTATGCACTACCGAAATTGCAGTCTGCACTTAACATCACTTAAGAACAAGCCTTGTTAACATTGTGTAAATATAGATATTTCAAAATCTCAAAGATTTATGCATAATAAATTGCTTTTCACAAAATACACTAATATTTGAATATTTTCATTCATTCCTTTGAAACATATTTCCTATAAAATATATTTGTTATGAATAAATTTGCTTCTTTCAGTACCATACATAAGCACGAACGAAACATCTGGGATTTCGCATACGTTATTAACACTTTCCAACCATGCATATAACCATCGTTTAACCATCAATGTACTTTGTTTACATGACCACATAATATATTAATCGAATGAGAGAAATATAAGCAAATAATTTAATTGAATTTATAGATCTCTCAAACATTGTTCCAAAGAAAATCTGAACATATTTACGGACACTGGAGCCGGGCAGATGGATAGACAGATAAACAGATACTCAAGCAGACAGATACATTTTTCAAAATATATTCACTCTTAAACTTTTTCAAAAAGTGTAACAAATTCTTAACGCAAACGTACATTTTAATCCAGAAATTTCCATTTGTATTCGTTTTTGATCTGAATATCTTAATGCAGCCTTGTAATTTTTAATGTTAAATAAACACTGTCTGTATAAAGCATTGTTTTAGCACAGAAGTAATAAATGCCAGTTTTATTATGTTTTCTACGTTACAAAATTTATTTAAGTATTACTTTTAAAATTGTCTGTTACTAATTGTTATATATTAACAGTCTTTTGGTTGTACATGTACACAAAACAATTGTGCTATTTATGTAATTTTATACGGAGAACATATTATAACGAACTTGAATAACATATATAATTTTCTAGAAATTCTGAAAATATTTATGGACGCTGGAGCTGTATAGAGAGACAGACAAAAAAAACAGAAATGGCGGTAAATAAGCCGTCTAAACCAAATCATAATTCCTCATAGAGATTGCTAGAAATTTTACAAAATTTTAAAAGCACACGAAACTGTTATGGCAGATCTTTACAATTAATCTATTGTGTGTTTGAATTAATTCGTAGCGTTTTCTAATAGATGGCGTGACTAGTATTCCCCGTAAACCTACTATCATTGAGCATCGTTATTAGTATATGTCATTTGGTTGAAGCGTAAATAACATAATTTTTTACTTCATCGAATATGTCTAAATTTATGCTGGATAAAGTGTTTTCGCGGGGAGTTCTACTTCATTACTTTAACATGAAGAAAAGCGCTGCCGAAAGTCATCGAATTTTAGTGGAAGAGCATGCACTAGTTGAACAAACTTGTCGGAAATGGTTTGCTCTATTTAAAAGTGGTGATTTTGAGCTGGAAGACAAGGAACGACCTGGGCAGCAGAAAAAATTCGAAGATGAAGAATTGAAGTCATTGCTCGATGAAGATCCATGCCAGACGCTTCAAGATTTAGCTGAATCATTAAGAGCTGACTTTTCAACAGTCAGCAAACGCCTGAAAGCCATGGGGATGATCCAAGAGCAGGGAAATTGGGTCCCATATGAACTAAAACCTAGAGACGTGCTCGTCCGCACGTCGCAAAACCGGTCATAACCTAAATCGAAACGACCAAATGGGAGGTCCTACCTCACCCGCCGTATTCTCCAGACATTGCTCCATCTGATTACCACTTGTTTCGATCGATGAGCCATGGCCTGTCTGAAGAACACTTCACTTCTTATGAAGATTGTAAAAAATGGGTCGATTCTTGGATTGCCTCTAAAGACGATTCGTTCCTCTGACGCGGAATCCGTATGCTGCCAGAAAGATGGGAAAAAATAGTGGCTAGTAATGGTCAATACTTTGAATAATCTATTTGTAATTATTTTTGCACAATAAAGCCTCAATTTTGGAAAAATAAATGCTACGAATTAATTCAAACACCCAATATTTAAAAAAAAATTAGGTGGTCCTAATAAGTCTTAATGGAAATTAGAATAGATATTATTAAAAGCATTTTCATTTTCTCTCGATAGAATTTTTGAAATTGAGTTTTTATTATATTTACACGTTTTGCGGTATCCTCAATCCAAAGTTCATGTTTTTAGCGGTTGGCTTCTGTGTTTGTTTGTGTCTGTCTGTTATCAGCATATCTCAGAAACAAATAATAGCAGAAATTCCAAACTTGGTATTCTAAATGTGTATCGTATAGGGATGCTACACTAAACTTTACGTTGAGTTCAAGCAAGTGGTTCGTGTACAGGGACAACCACCAGAATTCAAATATATTACGCCCATGGAGGACTTTGCAGGTAAGTAGAGTTTAACACCTATAGACTGCACTAAATCAAATGAAACAAATATATTTTTCTTATATGCTTAAAAACATGTTTATGTAGAATATGGTATGGAAATTATTCAGTGTTCATTTACAGGGCTACAATAAAGATTATAATTAGATTATAGTGCGTCAAACCTGAAAATCAATGGATGGATGGTGTTTTTACGTCGCACTAGTGCTGCGCAGATGAGCTATTGGCAACCTGAAAATCAATGGAAATGTATATCAGGTTGTGTCGTGTATTATTAATCTAGTATTATATTTATGTGCGCTATGTGGTTTGTAAATAATTTTCAGAAGATATACAAGGCTGCAGATATTTAAGTCATAACATTCTTTTTTATTGTCTGTGAAAGTGCTTTACAATAATATTTTACCATGCCCAGGAAAGCTGCTCAGGTATTGAAATTAATTCCTCATAGCCATATAGTAAATAATGCATTTTTTTTTTTTTTTTAAGATATTGATTTTTTTTTTTTTTTTTTTTTTTTTTTTTTTTTTTGTACATTTGAACGTTTTGGGGCCTCTTACATACCGAAGTCAAATTTTTAACATTTGACCTTTGTATGTGTCTCTTAAAGTAAATTAAAAACAAATAATTTCATGAGATCAAAATGTCGTATTTTGAATTTAATACGTTTGTTTCTAGAAACTTTGATCAAGATCGATATGTTTCCAGGAATGTTTCGTATGAAAGTTGTCTGAATAATTCTAAATGATTTTCTGAATTTAATAATAGATTTGAATTCTGTATAAATGTAGATACAATAATGAATTGGGGGGTTAGAGGGCGGTTGCTCTTCTCACAAACTATTATTTGTCAAATAAAGCTGTTACAAAGCCTATTTTGAATTGTTTTAACATAGGTATACATAACAGTACTCGTTATATTACCCCTTAATCTCCAATCTGTATTTATATTATTACATTTTAGGGTAAGAGAAAGTCGTGTGAGTGGCACAATAGATTATTTTTCCACATGAAGAATAAATGTGAATTTCATTATTTTTTGTTCAAAATAAAGTACAAATACTGTTTAGAGAAATAGCTCTTGTAAATTTAAGGCATTGGAATATTTTTGGGTACCCCAGGACACAGACCAGTTGGGTATTTACTCTAGTTTCAGTAGGGAAAACACCATAGTCAGTTCCAATAACATACAATGATTTCAAGGATTTTATGGATGTTTACGAGAGTTAGAGTGCAGAGGGATGGTTAAATGGACAGACAGATATATACACTAAAATCATAATATATATATATATATATATATATATATATATATATATATATATATATATATATATATATATGTAAGAAAAAGTATACCGACTAAAACTGACGCTTTCTTAAATAAATAAATAAATAAATTAAATTAAATTAAATTAAATTAAAATAAAATAAAATAAAATAAAATAAAATAAATAAAATAAATAATACTATTTTCTGAAATTTTGTACATTGGATATTAAAAAATATTTAGACAGCTTTTAATTAATTAAACTATTTAATCTATTTATTTAAAACTATGCTGGTACTATCTGTTATATAAACCAACAGAGTTCACTTTAAATAAGAATTTTGTACTACAATATTTTCTTAAACGAAAAATGCAAAAATAAATAAAAGTGTCTCTCTCTGTGTGTGTGTGTGTGTGTATTAGATCATTATAAGATAATTATATTATTAACATAATTAAAGACTCATAATCTAATTTTTGGATCTACTTTTTTATATTTTGAGTAATGTAAGCAGAATCGATATCAATTTGCCTGTCTAAATCGTATTAACATACTAAGGTAAGAATGCATGATTGTTTTAATGACAATACTAAAGATATCCTGTTACTGATTGACATAACATTTCCTAATTTTCATTAATCTCCATTCATTATGCGTCAGTGTAGTTGATAAGATAAATAAACACATCTCGATATAGTCCCGCTACATTACTTTCGTCTAAGAAACGACGATATTTGAATTTGTTCATCATGTATTAAATTGAACTTGACTAGCGATAAGTAGTTCATCTGATTAAAATAGAAATTACCGTATTCTGGTAATTTGTTTAGAAGAAATATTGTGTATGTTTTGTAAATTATTATCTGCCATTCCCATTTATAAATTTTAGTGGATATCAATAAAATATTATGTTTGTATATTGCATATTATAAGAAATGTCTAAAACATAATGACACTATGTTTAATACACAATTAGAAAAATAATTAAAATATTTGTTCCATTTTAGTAGCTGCTTAAATCATCTTCGAAAACTGAAGTAAATAAAAAGTAATACAGTAACCGCCGCTTAATAAATTGACTGGTTAATAAAATCAGTCGCTTAACCTGATCAAATTGTCAGGGCCGGAATCAAATCAAAGCAAACTAATTTTTAAACCGCCGTTTAATAAAATAAGCATCGCCGGTTAATAAACTAAAAAAAAAAATCTCTTTAGAAGCAAAAATGGCATTTATTCACGCTAAACAAATTTTTATTTACACTATGATATTTTATTTTTTAAATAAAATAAAAAATAAAATACCGTAACACTTCCGTTATCTCCTTTTATAGAAAATTTTACATTTGCAACATTAAAATTTTATATTTACAGCAATTAAACAAGCCCCATCATTTTTCTTAATAATAATATCAAGGAATGTATTCTTCAAAGTGCGGTAATAAGTTAAAAATTTTATTTGATTCACAAATGATTTTTTAAAATGTTTAATAAAATTATATTTTTTAGTTCTTATTCTGAAATAACATAGAAGCAAGAAGCTTAAACGGAAGTATTTTAAATTTAAAAGAAAAGCTTGAACTTTTAGCGAAGTATTGATGATTTTCCTCGTCAAAAGAGAGTGCATCGGAACTTGGGATGTGTTTAATTCACTTATTTTAAAGGATCAACCAAATAATTATTTGTTAAAAATTAATTAATATTGTTTACTAGTTCCCTTATTTGGTACATTTTGAATTTTATTTTCGAATCCAGGTAAATATTACTTTTTTCTTAAGTTCAGGAACGTTCGCCGGATATAAAAATCAGCCGCTTAATAAAATCAGTTTTGCTCAGGACGAATGCGATTTTTATAAGCGGTGGTTACTGTATTTTATTACGTAATTGATTCCAGTTGCTTGCGATACGTATGCATTATTGTCCTACTTTGAGGCCATTGTATTTGTAGTGTGGTAGTGGGTAGGGCTTTTTCATACTATTTAACATTAAGAGATGTTATACAAAAGCACTGGTGTTTAAAAGTAATAAGTAAACAATATTAAATAAACAAAAATTTAAATAAAAAATTACTTTTTGCTATTTCTTGCCTTTTATGATGTTTATTAAAAGCTTTATACTTATTATTGAGATTTGTTGTATTTTAAAATTTAAATAAATGTGATGCAATATTTGGGAAATCTCACGTTTCCCTTATTACTTTTCGAACACTATAGTGAGGAAAGTATTGTAATCATGTCAAAAGTCCGAATTCGAAATTTTGATGTTTCTATACGTTTCGAGGTCCCCTGAGTCCATTTTCATTATTTTTGCAATGATGTATGTATGTGTGTGTGTTGATGGGCGTATGTGTGTGTGTATGTCTGTGAGTGAACACGCTAGCGTCTAAACGCTTTGTTCGAATAAGCTGAAAGTTGGTGCATATTTTGTAAGTCACCATAGTACGAACCCTATAGATTTTGGTGAATCTAGCTCTTAAAGTTTTTTTACAGGGGCACAAAAAAAAATCTTTATCATTATGGCCTGTGGGACCAAATTTTTACTTTCTTCTATATTGAATTTTATTTTCGAATCCAGGTAAATATTACTTTTTTCTTAAGTGCAGGAACGTTCGCCGGATATAAAAATCAGCCGCTTAATAAAATCAGTTTTGCTCAGGACGAATGCGATTTTTATAAGCGGAGGTTACTGTATTTCATTACGTAATTGATTCCAGTTGCTTGCGATTCGTATGCATTATTGTCCTACTTTGAGGCCATTGTATTTGTAGTGTGGTAGTGTGTAGGGCTTTTTCATACTATTTAACTTTAAGAGATGTTATACAAAAGCAGTGCTAAACTGGTGTTTAAAAGTAATAAGCAAACAATATTAAATAAACAAAAATTTAAATAAAAAATTACTTTTTGCTATTTCTTGCCTTTTATGATGTTTATTAAAAGTTTTATACTTATTATTGAGATTTGTTGTATTTTAAAATTTAAATAAATGTGATGCAATATTTGGGAAATCTCACGTCTCCCTTATTACTTTCCGAACACTATAGTGAGGAAAGTATTGTAATCATGTCAAAAGTCCGAATTCGAAATTTTGATGTTTCTATACGTTTCGAGGTCCCCTGAGTCCATTTTCATTATTTTTGCAATGATATTTGTATGTGTGTGTGTTTATGTGTGTATGTGTGTGTATGTCTGTGAGTGAACATGCTAGCGTCTAAACGCTTTGTTCGAATAAGCTGAAAGTTGGTGCGTATATTGTAAGTCACCATAGTACGAACCCTATAGATTTTGGTGAATCTAGCTTTTAAAGTTTTTTACAGAGGCACAAAGAAAAATTCTTTATCATTATGGCCTGTGGGACCAAATTTTTACTTTCTTCTATATCCAATATAAGAAAGTATTGGATTCGTAAAATTTATCAACCTCGGGTTTTTGATGGATTTACACGTTTTGAGAGCTGTAGAACACGATTTGACCTTTTTTAAAAAATGTCTGTTAGTCTGTCAGTCTCTGCGTGTGTGTGACAAACTTTTGTGGCAATTGTATCTCAGGAACTACTTCACAGAATTTCATACAAATTGGTATGTAGTTGCACCTTGACATAAATTAGTGCCTATCAACTTTTGGTAAAAATTGTCTTACAGGTTGCGTTTCCATCCCGCTTTTTCTAAATTTTTAACATGGTGGTATAGTACAAAATTTTGTATAAGAGAATTATTTTTTAATAATCATTATGAAATTTACCAGAATTAGTTATAATAGACATAGTCAACTGGGAAAAATTTTTTGTACGTGTAGAAGCCTCGCTTCCCCCCCCCCCTCAAGGGGAGTAAATTTGCATGATGGGTATCTTTCAAAAGAGCTCGCCAGTACCTTTAAAACGAATAGTTGAACCATAGATCTGCGATAATTTAAAATGAAGTTATCGATTTTTTTTATGTAATATTGGCAATAAAATTTAGTTTTTTTTTTTTTTTTTTTTTATATTTAGTGTTATACTACTTCTTTAATATGGAAATCATCTGCATTATCATGGTAGATAATTTTTTTAAATAATAATTTTAATCAATTATTTTTACTGAGTGAATTTGTGTAGGAAAATATAGAAGAAAGTCATGTGGTGGCCACAATTTACTAGATAAAAGTGCGATATCATCTAAACGCCTTATTCAATTGAGCTGAAAATTTATATGAATATTATAAATCACTGTTGCACTAACTATAAGCATTTTGGTGAATCTAGCATTTATAGGTTTTTTACAGGGACACAACGAAAATTCTTTATCATTATGATCTATGGGCTCAAAGTTCAGTAGCGTTAAAAAAAAACATTGTGTAATATATGGAGAAAAATACTCAAACACTCTATTATGGTTTTCTCTCTTTTTTTTGTTTAACAACTCTTCTTTCTTTACTTTATTTACAAAAGTGTTAATTACTCAATGTTCAGAAAGTCGAGTGGAGTCACTCCAGATTTTTTTTAAGCTGTTATTAAACAAGAATTGGAATTTTTAGGATTGTCTGACGCTTAGACTTTTTCAAACAGAAACTATGGGAGAAAATAAAGAAATTGTTATCAAACTGTCGTTACAATATATATGTATTTTGCACTAATTCATGTTTCAAAAATAATTATCATTCTATCGTCTTTAACTTAATTAATAAAAAGAAGATAAATTGCGGAACAACATAAATCAGATGACATAACTTACAATGGAGGACAAAATGTCTTTTGGATTAAATGCGTCAGCGCGAAAATTTATTTCAATTAAATAAATAATCCATATAATGTGGGGCCGTTTAATTAGTTATCAGCAAAAATATTTTTTTATTAAATGCAAAACAACAAAACAAGTTTTTGCCTTCCATGTAAAAAATATAATTGGCCTCTAAGCAAATGCAATATTGCAATTAGGTCGAAGATCTTATATCTAATTAGGAAATATTTATGGATTTTTCCGCTTTTCAATCATAATATAAATTTTCAAAAAATTTCATTTTCTAAAAAGCATTTGGGAAAAAGTTTGTCAGGAAGAAACTAATATTTTTCCTGAATTTCATATTTAATAAGTTAAAAGATGAATCGTGATTCTGCATTAATAAGAAAAAAAAAAATCGATATTAAGTTGCAGAAATTTCAAAATATGAATACTTGGGTGATAACTTGAAAAACTTAAAGAGTAATTACAAAATACAACTATTTTAGAAAGTGTATAATATGTAATATTACATAAAGTAAACACTACTGCAGGTGATTTAAATAAGGTAAAACTAGGAGAGATCGCGTGGTAGGAGAGATTGCGCACATAGGGATGGAGGGAAAAAGTAGAGTGGGCGATTTGAAATTTCAGTTGGCTGTACAACACCAACAGTGAAGTGCCGATTTGGATTTGCATGTTGATTGCTTCGAGAGTTTAAGATAAAACTTAGTTATTTTGTCTGATTCTCGAAAATAAATGCTTGAATTTTCATAACCCTTCCTAATAATTTCAATACAAGGGTAGTAGTACAAAATACTTTTAAGTTAAACAATTTCTCATAACCTACTGACCTAGACTAACGGTACAAGCACCACGACTCCCTCTAAAGGTTAGTAATTATTTAATAAAACACCACACAATATCTCCGACTAAAATAGTAGATTTTGCGTTTTTGCTGTTTAGGAGAGTTTGCACATTTAAAATGCTATATTAACAGAGATCTCGCAGCTTATTGTTGATAACAAGGCGATGGTAATGAGTTTGTTCAATGCCTGGGGCTGTACCAAAACCTTACTTACGTAAATCATTGGACTAGTTCATACCTTTCGAGACGGCGTACTACCTTTATGGAGGCTATCCAGAGAATCTGAAATTGAAAATTATTCACGTGTGGCATAATCGACAGAAGTCACACCATTGATGGGATTTACCTCTAGAATGCTGTTAGCGTATGAGAAATATTTCGCAAAGGGTTTAAATGCCATTGCATAATTATTTTTAGTTTTGCAATACCAATACTTTCAAGTGGGTTGCTCAAGTTCTGTGCAGCTGTCCGCTGCATAAGTAGAAGAGATAAAACTAAATGGAAGCAAAAAATATGATCTTACTAAATATTCTTTTTACTTTCCGAACACTATAGTGAGGAAAGTATTGTAATCATGTCAAAAATCCGAATTGGAGATTTTGATGTTTCTATATGTTTCGAAGTCCCCTGAGTCCGTTTTCACTATTTTTACGATGATATATGTATGTGTGTGTGCATGTGTGTATGTGTGTGTGTATGCGTGTGTGTATGTCTGTGAGTGAACACGCTAGCGTCTAAACTCTTTGTTCGAATAAGCTAAAAGTTGGTACGTATATTGTAAGTCACCATAGTACGAACCCTATAGATTTTGGTGAATCTAGCACTTATAGTTCTTTACAGGGACACCAGGAAAAATTCTTTATCATTATGGCCTATGGGGCCAAATTTTTAAAAGTGCGATAGCGTCTAAACTCTTTAATAATCTGAGCAAAAAAATTGTACACATGATATAGGTCACAGTTGCACCAACTGTATAGATTTTAGTGAATTTAGCACTTACAGTTTTTTAACAGGGACACAAAGAAAAATTCTTCATCATTATGGTCTATGGGACCAAATTCTTAAAAGTGCGATAGCATCTAAACGCCTTATTCAATTGAGCTGAAAATTTATATGAATATTATAAATCGCTGTTGCACTAAAAATAAGCATTTTGGTGAATCTAGCACTTATAGGTTTTTACAGACACAACGAAAAATTCTTTTTCATTATGATCTATGGGCTCAAAGTTCAGTAGCGTTCAATAAAACATCGTGTAATATATGGAGAAAAATACTCAAACACTCTATTATGGTTTTCTCTCTTTTCTTTCTTTGTTTCTTTACTTTATTTACAAAACTGTTAATTACTCAGTGTTCGGAAAGTCGACTGGAGTCACTCGAGATTTTTAAGAAATGTAATCGTCTAAATTTCAATAAAATAAATTAAATTAAGTAAACGTAAAATATTTTAAAGAGTAAAGTATTTTAAAATGTAAAGTATTTTAAAATGTAAAGGACTTTTTTGCGGAAGATTTTGAGGAAAAAAAATCTGGAGTGACTCCACTCGACTTTCCGAACATTGAGTAATTAACAGTTTTTTAGATAAAGTAAAGAAAGAGGAGTCGTTAAACAAACAAAAGAGAGAAAACCATAATAGAGTGTTTGAGTATTTTTCTCCATATACTACACGATGTTTTACTTAACGCTACCGAACTTTGAGCACATAGATTATAATGATAAAGAATTTTTCGTTGTGTCCCTGTAAAAAACCTATAAATGCTAGATTCACCAAAATGCTTATAGTTAGTGCAACAGTGATTTATAATATTCATATAAATTTTCAGCTCAATTGAATAAGGCGTTTAGATGCTATCGCAGTATTAAAAATCTGGTGTGAAACAACCACACGACTTCCATTACCCACTATTACACGTATTATATGCATTTTTGAAAGATAATGTGATCAGAAAGCATAAAAGTGACCTAAAGAGAAAATCGTTAGAGCCGTTTTTGGGATACCAACTTTTACAAAAAATCAATTATTGACCGGAAAACAATAATTACATACAAAAGGATATTTAAAAATGAGTTAATAGGGCGAGTTTGAAAAAAAATCCGTACAGGCGTTTTCAAGGGAACGCGCTTGCAAGACATGAAATTGAGCTATTTATACAGGACGCCTATCAATTTTTCTGAACTAACCAACTATATCATTCGAAAGGACATCTAATAGAGTGTTTATATAGAAAATTTGAAGAAAATCGTTAGAGCCGTTTTTGAGATACGGACTTACGGTCCCCCTTCCGGTTTCCGATGTCCCACTTCCGGTTAAACTCAATTATTGACAGGAAAACAATAATTACATACAAAAGCATATTTAAAAGTGAGTTAAAATGGCGAGTTTGAAAAAAAAAAACGTACAACCGTTTTTAAAGGAACGCCTTTGTGAGGCCTGAAATTGAGCTATTTATACAGGACGCCTATCAATTTTCCTGAACTAACCAACTATATCATTCGAAAGGACATCTAACAGAGTGTTTATATACCAAATTTGAAGAAAATCGTTAGAGCCGTTTTTGAGATACGGACTTACGGTCCCACTTCCGGTTTCCGATGTCCCACTTCCGGTTTTTCAAATTTCACCAAAATTTGGAAATTTTATCTGTACACCAGACGTATTTCAATTCTAAAATTTCGTAGCTCTATCTTTATTAGTTTCTGAGCTATAGTAGCCAGAAGATTCTCCACATACATACACACACACACACACACATACATACACACTGACCAATTGTCAAAAACCATTTTTTTGGACTCAGGGGACCTTAAAACGTGTAAATCAGGTGAAAACTCGATATCGAATTTTCAGACCGAATACAATACTTCCATTACCTGCGGTAGTAGGGTAATGGAAGTAAAAATTTGGTCCCATAGGCCATAATGATAAAGAATTTTTCTTTGTGTCCCTGTAAAAAAACTATAAGTGCTAGATTCTCCAAAATCTGTACAGATTGAGTATTTGTAACCTGTAATATGTGTATAAATTTTTTGCTCAATTGAATAAGGCGTTTAGATACTATCGCACTTTTAAGATTTTGGTTACATAGGCCATAATGATAAAGAATTTTTCTTTGTGTCCCTGTAAAAAAACTATTAGTGCTAGATTCACCAAAATCTATAGGGTTCGTACTATGTTGACTTACAATATACGTACCAAATTTCAGCTTATTCGAACGAAGCGTTTAGACGCTAGCGTGTTCACTCACAGACATACACACATACATACACACATATATACACACATACATACACATACACATACATATATCATCGCAAAAATAGTGAAAACGGACTCATTGGACCTCGAAACGTATAGAAACATCAAAATCTCAAATTCGGAATTTTGACATGATTACAATACTTTCCTCACTATAGTGTTCGGAAAGTAAAAATAAAATAATAATAAGTAGTCAATGGTGGGCGTATTCCGCGCTTAAAAATGGGCAGGACCAGCCACATATCATTGCTCACACCGTGTGCTAACTTTTTTCTTTTTTTGCCCGGAAATGCCTATTTGAGACGGATACACCCTCTATAACAGGTTCACTTGTGTCAGTCGGTTGCACAATAACTTCACATGCACAATAATATGTGCAATGATTTTGGACGACGAGAGACTCGGTCAGCAAACAAGAAACCATCCAAGCTGAAAACGTGATGTACTAATTTTAAGTTAAACGTGTCAACTAGTAACTTAATATTATTTTCTGGTCTTGTTCTTTATCTAATTTTGTTCTTTATTCGATTTTTTTTCCTTTAAATAAAGTTTTGTAGTTCTTTTTAAATTTCTTTTTTTTCTGATTTTTTTTAATTATTGAATTGAAATATACTTAAGTTATAACTAAGCGCAATCTATCATACAAATGTGCAGAAACACTCCTGCCCAATAAGGAGAGATTGCGCAATATCTTGGTTTTATTACTACTGTTGTTTTAAATTACAACAGAGCAACAAAATAGCAATGAAAACGCATAGAAGAAGGATCATTTCAAAGTTATTCATCGAAAGTATAGAGAAATATTAATATTTCGATTTTTTATATCATTTTGTTGAATTGTGTGCACACTCCCCTAGCTTTAACTTATTGGATTCGATCAAAAAATTCAATTTCAAGTTTTCACTTTATTCCTATGTTTTAAGGTCTCCCGAGTTCAGATATTGTGCTTTCGGCATATGTCCAGTGTGTATATGTGTCAAGAATATTCTGACAATCTTTGCTCCGAAATTAATGAAGATAAAACGACGAAACTTCAAAACTTAGACAGGTTTTGTTTACAAATAATTTTGCCGATTTTGGGTGAAAATTGGAAAATTGGAAGAGGATCGGTTTGGCCGATTCTTAAAAACGGCTTTTAAGATTTCCTTCAAAAGTTCTGTATGAACAACATTAAAAATCCTTTCGCATTTATTAGTTGGCTAGTTCAGAAAAAAAAAATGATAGACGCCCTATATAAGTACATGAATTTTTGGTTACAACGGCTCTAGAGATTTTCTTCAAACTCGCTTTCATTTAGAGCTCATTTCGTGTGTTATTGTTGGTTTCTGGTGTATAGAAGAGTTTTGGGGAAAGTCAGATGTATTATAATATTATAATTCAAAATATTATAATTCAAATGCTGTAAAATCACTTTTTAAAAATATTTTTTTACTATTAAATTTTTAATTCGAAATCTGAATAAAATTTATTTTTCGGTAAACAAAAAAGTGACATTTTGACTCCGATAGAAATTAATTGTAATTAAAAAAGACTGTATCTGTGCATGTATGCTTAAAGGAAAACTTTACCATCCCACATTCATTCTTTTATCCCTTTCCGATTTTTTTCTCACACTTAGCGTCATATATTTTATGGTTTTATAATATGTCACAAATTTATATTTATTTTTTGGTATACGGTCACGATGCACGGCATTCCCTTTTCAGTAAGGTATAACTCCCATAGTTTTAAATCTACTGATGGACGATTTTACTTCCATTAACCTACTACCGTAAGTAATTGAATCTTGGGGAAAATTTAGAAACCGGAAGTGGACAGTAAGTCAGTATCTAAAAAGGCTCTAACGATTTTCTTTAAATCTGTTATATAAACACTCTCTTAAATATCCCTTTGAATGATATAGTTGGTTAGTACTGGAAAATTGATAGGCGCCCTGTATAAATATCTCAATTTCAGGTCTCGCAAGAGCGTTCTTTTAAAAACGGCTGAACGTATTTTATTTTTTCAAGCTCGCCATATTAACTCACTTTCAAATGTCCTTTTGTATGTAATTCTAGTTTTCAGATCAATAATTGAATTTTGGTAAAAGATAGTATCTCCAAAACGGCTTTAACGATTTTATTGGAGATTGTTACATAAATCAATTCCTTTCTCATGTATTACGTCGTTATCAGAAGAAAATTAACAGTCATCCTGCTTAGGTAAATCAGTTTTAGATTTCGGAAACTGGTGTTTCAAAAATTAACTCTACCATTTTTTTTTCTTATTTTTTACGTCGCTATATGTAAGCTTCGTTTTATATGTCTTTACATGTGTATTGAGTTTCTCATTCCGTAAACATTTTAAGATCCTACTATTTCTATAGGTCTCTTCTAAGTCTTCTGATCATATTAGCTCCAAAAAAGACATATTAATACGTGTAATAGTGGATAATGGAAGTCGTGTGGCTGTTTCACACCAGATTTTTTTAATAATGTTGTTGCATTAAAAGTAAAAGGTTTCTATTTGACTAAACATGCCTTGAAGAATCATATAAAGTGAAAAGATATACATTTTTAAAATTTAGCTTTAAAAAAAATCTCAAATAATTAAAAAAGTAAATCAAATTTCAATCATTTTTGGCACACCTTATATATATATATATATATATATATATATATATATATATATTGAAAACCTTTCCAAGCATTGAATAGATGAAAACAAGAAACATCAAGAAACACTGAAAAAGATGAAACAGAAAAAGTTCAAAAAAAGATTGAGACTATAAATTGAAACATGCAAATTCATTACGTTTTCAAGGGTATAGAATGAATGTTGCATGTAAAATAGGTGTTTTTTCTGTCTTGTTGTATGCAAATTGCTAAACATTTACCACAATCTCTCTCTCTCTATATATATATATATGCATGTATATATACAGAGAAAGAGCGCAATAAATGAATAGAAGATTAAACAGATAGATAGATTCAGATTGACAATTTATAAAATATCCGGTATTTTATCTTACTAAAAATTTACTATTAAAATCACAAGTTAATTAGTATATCTATATCATGGGAAGATCTTCCTTTGAAGGACATCCCCTCTTAGGCAAAGGTCCCTGATTCAGACTTGTGGCCTCAATCCAGACACCAACACCAAAAATATATGTAATGAACTATATTTGTTGAAATAAAAGTTGTGTAATAATGCACAAATAAAACAAGAGTATAACAATTCATCGTAAATCTCTTTCCTCTCTATATATATTCTTTTTTACTCTTGCACCTACATAAGTTTAGAACAGTAAAGTTTCTAAATGCCATTACCAATTTTATCCTTAAAAAAATAGCATAAAAAATAATAATTCTTTGTTTAACGAAAATGAAGAAAAGCAATTTCCGAGCAACCAGATAAGATTTTTTAATTTAGAAAATACAATACTTTGAGAGAAATATGTTAGATTTATTAATTTATAAATTGAACAGATAAAATATAAGGAAAGTGAATTATTTTTTATTTTATTTTTTTATCTGTTCCCTTTCTATAATAGGAAAATTGTTGGTATTTATACACATACATACATTCTGTCGGCAGCAAAATTATTGAATGACTAGTAATAATTCCCGCTAAAAAGACAGGTACAAAATACTGTTTTGTTAAATAAATATTTACCGAGTTATGATCTTAGTCTTATACTGTTTATAAAAACGTATGCTGATGATAAAAAATTAGCGATGAAACTAATATATCTATATCATTATATAATCTATATCTATATCATTATATAAAGCGCAAAAAAATGTATGTTTGTGGAGGGTAATCTCTGAAACTACTGAACCGATTTAAAAACTTATTTCACTGACCAAAAGCTACAGTATGCCTGATTGTTATAGGCTATATTTAATTTTGATAAAATAAATTTTAGTTTAAAATCTGAGCATTTTAATTAAAATCCCTATAGAAGCCATAATAGAAATGGAAATAATGAAATATTAAAAAAATTAGCTGCTGCCAACATAAAAGAAACATTTAGTACATGTTCATTTTGTTTTCAAAATATCTTTACATGAAAAGAAAAGAAATATATTTGCACGTGAATTAAATTGAATTTCATATAAAGCTTTGCGAAATGTTAAATTTACACGTTAAATCTGACGTCATTATAGCATTAAAAGTGTTTATTTTTTTTGATAATATAACTTAATATGATATGATATAATATAATATAACATGATCTAAGCATCAATTTTTAAACTGATGTGTGTAAACGAAATTGGAATTTAAAAATAAATGATAAAATAAGAAATTCTGACTTCTAAACTTTTATTAAATTATTTATTTTAGTTTATAATTGTTGCCAAAAAGATGTACGAGTTAATTTATTTTTAGACATATAATAAAATATATTTTCACGCGAATAATAATATAAAAAGTGAATTAAAAAAATATCATCTGCATTTCATTATGCATTTTTTAAAAGAATAATACGCAAGCGAATTGATGGCGTCACTGGCCGTCAGTGGATGCAAGTAAAAGATTTCCTGTGTTAATCGCCCACTGGATTTGTTGTAAAAAATTATTAAAGATCGAGGAAAATTATTTCCCGATTTTAATAATCATATTTGGATATAGATATGTATTAGTTATCATGTGCATGCGTTAGATTAAGTTGTTTTTGTTGTAAAATTGATAAAATTTGAATTTTAAATTTCAAAACTCTAGAAAAAAAAATGGCAAACTTCCATATTCGATTGAAAACATAAACATTTCATTTCAAAGGATGATATTTACTCAATAAATATCCAACTAATAAACTAATTAAAATGAAAAGGAAAAATATTCTATCATAATTTGAAGTCAAATTTGTTTTCAAATGTCTAAATAAAATATCTGATATAATATACTAATATGTTGCAGCGGAATAGATTTGATATCCGTCATCCTTGGCAGAAAAAAAAATATCGCCAAATTATCTGGCGAATATAATTTAATTCTTTTCAAAAATCATGGTTATTTTAACAACATATATTAAGAGAGTAACGAATAATATGAAACAATATTTCGTACAATACATATTACGAAAATATACATATGGCATGTATATTTTCGTATTACGTTTTTGATCGCCAAATACAGAAAAACGCCTAGGGTGACAGATTTGAAATTTAAAATTATTTTTTTTTTTCAATTTGACAGCAAAATAGCTCAATCTAACGCTTGCATACAATAAATAGCACATATCCATACCCAAATATGGGGATTAAATCGTGAAATATTTTTTCTAGAATTTTAATAATAAAAAAAAAAAAAAAAAAAAAAAATCCAATGCGCGATTAGCGTGGGGAATCTTTCTTTGCATCCACGGGCGGACAGTGACGTCACACTTCGCTTGCGTATTGAGAAGATTAAATTTATTTGGCGACTATTTTTAGCAAATAACAGTTATGGCAAGTAGCTCAATATACATGGTGCATACAGCCATTACTGAAATGCAAATAGCATTTAATTATTTGAGTTACATTATGTTGATTGGAAACCTATTTAATATATCTATGCTCTATAGCTATACTTATATATAAAGAGGAAAGGTTTATATGTATATGTAGAGAACGATCGCTAGAACTAAACAGCCGATTTCTTTTTTTTTTTCTTTTTCTTTTCACTAATCAAAAGTTGCACTCTCTCTCTCTAAGTGCTAGAAGCTATAGTAAATTTTCGTAAAATAAATTTTTAATTAAAATTTTCAATATTTTAATTGAAAACAAAGCATAGATTTGATATCTATCGTCATTGGCGATTTTTGTATTTGGCGATCGAAAACGTAATACGAAAATCTGTATATTTTCGTAGTAAATACGAGATGCATGTTTTTACTTCAATTACCCTACTACCGTAGGTAGTGGAAGTATTGTATAGGTTTTGGCAATTGGTCAGTGTTTGTGTATGTGTGCACGTATGTGTGGAATCTTCTGGCTCCAAAACTAAAAAAAGTAGAACTACTAAACTTCACAAGCGATTCAGGTCTGGTGTACAGATAAATTTTCCAAATTTTCGTGAAAATTGAAAAAGCGGAATTGGGTCATCGAAAACCGGAAATGGGACCGTAAGCCCGTATTCAAAAACAGCTCTAATGATTTTCTTCAAAGTTGCTATATAAATAATCTATTAGATGCCTTTTCGAATGATATAGTTGGTTAGTTCAGGAAAATTGATAGGCGTCTTCTATTAACAGCTCAATTTCAGATCTCGCAAGTGCGTTCCTTTAAAAACGCCTGTACGTTTTTTTTTTTTTTTTCAAACTCGCCATGTTAACTTCCTATTAAATATCCTTTTGTATGAAATTATTGTTTTTAGGTCAATAATTGAACATGCTAAGTTTTGGTAAAAGTTGGTACCTCAAAAACGGCTCTAACGTATTCTTGAAAATTGTTTCATTAATCTAATTTAGATAACCTTTCTCAAGTATTACGTGCTTATTACAGGAATATTAACGGTCATCCTGATTAGGTAGTTCAGTTTTAGATCTTGGAAATTCGTGTTTAAAAAAATAACTATCTATTTTTTCCCCCTTATTTTTTAACTCGCTATGTAAACTCTGTTGTATGTGTCTTTATACGTGTATCAAGTTTCTCTTACTGGAAAATCTAAAAAAAAGCATATATTTCCAAAAAATTGTATATAATCCGTGTAATAGTGGATAATGGAAGTCGTGTGGTTGTTTCACACCAGATTCTGTAATAGTATATATTGTACGAATATTGTTTCATATTTTTGATTTCTCTCTTAATATACATTATTAAAATAACCATCAATTATGGAAAAAATTAAATACATTTGCGAGAAGAACAAATAAATAATAATTAAAGCTATTATGACGTCAATTTTATCAAAACCATTTTCATGCCATAGGTTTATTTTTCAATATTTTTTATTCATGGGTAAAGAAATGTTTCTTTTTATGAAATAAATAAATAAATAAATAATAAAAATAAATAACATTAAGTACAAATTGCCAACATTTAACAACTAATTAAAAAAAAATTGTAAAATTATATTTTGACTTTTCAGTTATTAATATTGCCTGACTATACATATAAACTGATATATTTCTTGATTTTTTACATGTCAATATATCTTTAACTAAAATTTGTTCATCCGTGCGAAGCCGGACGGGTCAGCTAGTCTTCTATATCATTATATAAAGAGCAAAAAAATTGTATGTTTGTGGAGGGTAATCTCTGAAACTACTGAACCTATTTAAAAAATTCTTTCACTGATCAAAAGCTACACTATCCCTGATTGTTATAGGCTATATTAAATTTTGATAAAATAAATTTTAGTTTAAAATCTGAGCATTTTAATTAAAATCCCCATAAAAGCCATAATAGAAATGGAAATAATGAAATATTAAAAAAATTAGCTGTTGCCAACATAAAAGAAACATTTACATTTTGTTTTTAAAATATCTTGACATGAAAAGAAAAGAAATATATTTGCACGTGAATTAAATTGAAATTCATATAAAGCTTTGCAAAATGTTAAACTTACACGTTAAATCTGACGTCATTATAAATTTAAAGTATTTATTTTTCTAATAATATAATTTGATATGATATGATATAATGTAATGATCTAAGCGTTACTTCTAAACTTTTATTAAATTATTTATTTTATAATTGTTGCCCAAAAAATTTACTTGTTAATTCATTTTTCGACATATAATAAAATATATTTTCTCGCGAATAATAATATAAAAAGTGAATTAAAAAAATATCGTCTGCATTTCATTATGCATTTGTTAAAAGAATAATTGAGAAGTTTAAATTTATTTGACGACTATTTTTAGCAACTAACAGTTATGACAAGTAGCTCAATATACATAGCGCATACAACCATTACTGCAATGCAAATAGCATTTAATTATTTGAGTTACATTATGTTGATTAGAAACCTATTTAATCTATCTATGCTCTATACTAATATATAAAGAGGAAATGTTTATATGTATATGTAGAGAACGATCGCTAGAACTAAAAAGCCGATTTCTATTTCTTTCTTTTTTTATACTAATCAAAAGTTACACTGTCTCTAAGTGCTAGAGGCTATAATAAATTTCGGTAAAATACATTTTTAATTCAAATTTTCAATATTTTAATTGAAACCAAAGCATAGATTTGATATCGGTCGTCCTTGGCGATTTTTGTATTTCGAGATCGAAAACGTAATACGAAAATCTGTATATTTTCGTATTAAATACGAGATCTATTGTTGGTTTAAATGGGTCCACAGAGTGAAAAGCAGAGTCTTTTACACAATCACAACATTTAATAATGTAGAAAAGAAGAATAACATAAATGCTGGCATTTCTTGCCGCACGCTTAGCAAAGCTTTCTCGTACAGACTCTTATAAACCTCTCTCTCTCAGAGAGGCGAAGATGCGCCGTTGATTACGTAATACAGTTACGTCACATCTGACGTCATGACAGGTGTAAGCTAGTTAACAGATGATATGAGGAAACATGCATTGAAATCCAACATTTCCCCCTTTTTTAATAAATGTTTCGAAAATAAAACATATTCATGCATTATAATAGCATATTAAAAATTACAGAAAATTATTTTTATGCAAAAGTCATTTTCAAAAAATTCAGGAAGCTCCATATAAATTTCTTCATGTATATCACCGTTAACATATGCCATAATGAAATCTAACTGGTATGCTGTGAAACCATTTTGAATAGCATACGCGATTGCAGTTCTTATAGAACTTAATCTGGCTACTGGTGAAAAATTTTCCTCAAAATCTATACCTTGTTTCTGTGAACACCCTTTGGCAACCAATCTGGCCTTAAATTTTTCAATTTGACCATCTGGTTTGAATTTTGTTTTTAAAACCCATTTACACCCAATTACCCCTTTATCTTTTGGTCTATCTACAATTTCCCAAGCGTTTTGCTTAACTAAAGAATCATATTCTAATTTCATCGCGTTCTCCCAATTTTTAGCATAATCTCCATTTAGCGCGTCGATTACGCTGGGATTAATTTCATTAAATGTGTTATCAGCTAATTGAGAAGTTTCATCTTTATATTCTGTATCTGTAATATATTCCTTATGAGACTTTTGAAAGTTCCAACTTTTACTTTTTTTAGGTCTGCCGGGACCACGTTTAAAAATAGGATTGTTTTTATCAATCCCTTTCTCTTGTTTACATTTACCGTCAGCACTCTCCTCCCCTCCACTCACATCTGCCACGTTCCCCCCTTCAGAAAGAGAGTCGCTCGCTTCCCCCCCCCCCTTTCCAAAAAGAGAAACTTTCTCCGTTGAATTCAGGGGGATGGGAAATCGATCCGCTGTTTCCCCCCTTGTGGATGTTTTCGCTTTCAGTAGGGAAAAGAATTTCATTTTTAATATTACAATCATTGCATTTATTCTCAGACGGAAAAATTAATTCTAATTGATCAGTAGTGACTGAATCATTTGTTTCAAATTCGTCTATAAATGGAACATCACGACTTATGACAATTTTTCTGGTATATTCCATAATCTGTAAGCGCGTGATTCATTTGAATAGCCAACGAATATATGTTCGTGTGACCTAGCTTCAAACTTCCCTTTTGATTTTTTATTTAGAACAAAACATTTCTGTCCGAAAATTTTAAAATAGTTAACAGTTGGTTTATAACCGAAAAACAATTCGAAAGGTGTTTTATTTTCTTTAATTCCTTTTGTGGGACACCTGTTTCTAATGTATGCAGCGTAATTTACTGCTTCAGCCCAGAATGTATTTGGAAGGTTTGATTACATTAATAAACACCTCGCCATTTCGCATAATGTACGATTTTGTCTTTCAATTCTAGAATTTTGCTGAGGCGTCATTGGAGATGAATATTCGCGTTTAATACCGCATTCTTCAATATATTTATTGAATTCCTCGCCGCAATATTCCAAACCATTATCAGTATGCAGTATTTTATTTTTTTTTCCTAATCGATTTTCGACTGCCGCTTTATATCTCCGGAACGCGTACTTAGCTTCATCTTTTGTTTTTAGAAAATTTACTTCAATGTAACGAGATTTATCATCCAAAAAAGTAATAAAGTAACGTGATCCGCCATGGGATTTAACATTTATAGGGCCACATAAATCAGAATAAACTACTTCTAATAATTCCTTACTATGAAATGTGTTTTCTTTACAAAATGGTTTCACAGTTTGTTTAGACTGAATGCATACTTTACAATCTTTTAAAGAATCTTTTTCATTAAAATTTAAATCTCTTAACATATTTTCGGATTTTAATAATTTTAAATCTTTTTCATTTAAATGTCCTAATTTTAAATGTCATTTATGAAAGTTGCTTACCTGAGTTGATGCAGCTTTATCCACCTGCAGCTGAAAAAAATATAAATCACCTTTTCTCGTAGCACTTATAATCAGAAAGTCGTCCTGCTCCGTAATTTTTGCACCTTTTTCGGTAAATACAACTCGGCAGTTGTTTGCTGTAGCTTTTGATATAGAAATTAAATTGCATTTTAATTTTGGAACGCACAAAACATTTGTTTACTTTAAATTGGTTACACCGTGATTACCGGGAACTTTTAATTTGTCTGTTCCAACACCTGTGATCTCCGCTGTTTCATCTACAGCTAATTTTATAGATAAGCCACTTTTTGGTTCGAATTCTGTAAACAAATTCTTATCATGAGCCATGTGTGATGTCGAACCGCTGTCGAGACACCACTCGGAATGTTCTTAGAAAGAGTTACTGGCTACCATCGTGAACTCTGTACTATATTCAACCATAAAAGATCTTTCTTTGTATGTATTCGATGAAGTGAATCTTCTGTCTGAGATCTTCTTTCGCCAATCTGAGGCTTTATGCCCATCTTTTGAACAGTAATTGCATTTGAAGATTGCATAATTTCTCTCGCCATACGTGTTCTTGTTCTGCACAGGCTTTAAGATTTCTCTTTTGTTCTTTTCAGGAAGATTTTTCTTGTGAGTCGTAAAATACGCATTTGACGATTCTTGATGCTTTTTATTTTTTCTTGACTCATATTCTTCCATCATTTTAATTTTTAGAGCTTCAGGCTGCGGCAATTCATCTCTTGCTTCTATGGCGCACCTGAAATTTTCATAGCTGTCAGGAATACTGTATAAGAGCAAAATTGATAATAGGTCTTCGGACACGTGAATGTCCATTTCTTTTAGCTTGTCCACTATATCAATGAAAATATTGAGGTGATCGGACATATTTTCACTGTCGTTCATTTTCTGAAAGAGTAGCTGCTTCAATAGCGTGGCTTTCTTTGCCGGTCCTCTCGATTCGTAAACTTCTTTTAATTTATACCATACTTCATTTGAGGTGGTACAATGTTTAATATGACACAACTCACTTGGGGTAATTGCTAGGATTAAATCAGCTCTTGCTTTAAGGTCATTTTCGAGCCATTTTTCTTCGAATTCGGCGCCTTCATCGGGCTTAATTTTCGTTCCGTTAGCATAACTCCAGTGATCATTCTTGATTAAAACAGCTTCTATCTGCAGCTTCCATGTGTCAAAATTATTTTTGGATAACTTTTCTATATTTAATACTTGCGACATATTTAATCAGCTATAATAGCTTCTTTATAAAAATAGAATCAAAAATACTTTCGATTTCAGCCCTTAGGCTTAACAGTAAGTCGCACTTTCGTTTTAGCGAATGTTAATTTAAATTTTTAAAAAGTCCGCAGTAAGATGCGTGTCTCTGGGCCCATAACCATTGTTGGTTTAAATGGGTACACAGAGTGAAAAGCAGAGTCTTTTACACAATCACAACATTTAATAATATAGAAAAGAAGAATAACATAAATGCTGGCATTTCTTGCCGCACGCTTAGCAAAGCTTTCTCGTACAGACTCTTAAAAATCTCTCTCTCTCAGAGAGGCGAAGATGCGCCGTTGATTACGTAATACAGTTACGTCACATCTGACGACATGACAGGTGTGAGCTAGTTAACAGATGATATGAGGAAACATGCATTGAAATCCAACATCTATGTTTTTACTTCAATTACCGTACTACCGTAGGTAGTGGAAGTATTGTATTCGGTCCAAAAATTTGATATAGAGTTTCACCTGATTTATATGTTTTAAGGCCTCCAGAGTCCAAAAAAGTAGTTTTTGGCAATTGGTCAGTGTGTGTGTGTGTGTGTACGAATGTGTGAAATTTTCTGGGTGTCATATCTCCAAAATTAATAAAGATAGAACTACAAATCTTCACAATTGTTTCTGATCTGATGTACAGATGAATTTTTCAAATTTTGGTGAAAATTGAAAAACCGGAACTGGGTCATCGAAAACCGGAAATGGGACCGTAAGCCCGTACCTCATAAACAGCCCTAACGATTTTCTTCAAAGTTGCTATATAAACAATCTATTAGATGTCCTTTCGAATGATATAATTGGTTAGTTCAGGAAAATTGATAGATAAACAGCTCAATTTCAGATCTCATAAGTGTCTTCCTTTAAAAACGGCTACACAAATTTTTTTCAAACTCGCCATGTTAACTTAATACTAAATATCATTTTGTATGTAATTTTTTTTTCCGGTCAATAATTGAGTATGCCAAGTTTTGGTAAAAGTTGGTATCTCAAAAACGGCTCTAACGATTTTCTTGAAAATTGTTTCATTAATTCAATTTCGATAACCTTTCTCAAGTATTACGTGCATATTACAGGAATACTAACGGTCATCCTGATTAGGAAGTTCAGTTGTAGATCTCGGTAAATCGTGTTTAAAAAAATAACTATCTATTTTTTCCCCTTATTTTTTAACTCACTATGTAAACTTTGTTGTAGGTGTCTTTATACGCGTATCAAGCTTCTCTTACTGGAAAATCTAAAAAAAAAATGCATGTACTTATTATCTCCAAGAAATGTATATAATACGTTTAATAGTGAGTAATGGAAGTTGTGTAGTTGTTTCACACCAGATTTTGTAATAGTATATATTATACGAATATTGTTTCATATTATTGATTTTTCCCTTAATATAAATTATTATAAACCATCAGTTATGGAAAAAATTAAATATATTTGCGAGATAACTTGGCAATCATTTTTTTTTTCCCGACAAGGATGATTGATATAAAATCTTTTCCGAAAGCAAGTAGCGCAATATACAGCCGCTAGGGAATTGCAAATGACATTTGATTATGCTAGTTTCATTATGTTGATTGGAAACACGGTTCATTTAAAATAAATTAAATGTGCATTCGCGTTAGAAATCTACTTTTGTACAGGGCTTCTTTGGCGATATTTAAAATTTGGCAACGCAATAGCTAGGACGTTTCACTCGAAGGACTTTACGTATTTGCGATAACCTTTTTAATTCACCGCCAAAATCACAAAAAATATTAACGATCACTAATAGAGAACCATTACTAAAACAATAACCAGATTACTTTGCGGACGTTAAATTTAAGAAAATTAAAAACACATAAGCTCTGTGTTTAATAGAAATTAATATTATAAGAACAAATAAATAATAATTAAAGCAATTATGACGTCAACTTTATCAAACACATATTCATGTTATAGGTTTATTTTTCAAAATTTTTTTTCACGAGTAAAGACATGCTTCTTTTTATGAAATAAATAAATGAATAACATAAAGTAAAAATTACCAACATTTAACAACTGATTGAAAAAAATAATTGTAAAATTATATTTTGACTTTTCAGTTGATAATATTACCTGACTATAACATATAAACTGATATATATTTTTTTTTTTTTGTTTTTTTTTTGCATATCAATTCATCCATAACTAAAATTTGTTCATCCGCGCGAAGTAGGACGGGTCAGCTAGTCATTATATAAAGCGCAAAAAATTGTATGTTTGTGGAGGGTAATCTCTGAAACTACTGAATCGATTTAAAAAATTCTTTCACTGATCAAAAGCTACACTATCCCTGATTGTTATAGGCTATATTAAATTTTGATAAAATAAATTTTAGTTTAAAATCTGAGCATTTTAATTAAAATCCCCATAAAAGCCATAATAGAAATGGAAATAATGAAATATTAAAAAAATTAGCTGTTGCCAACATAAAAGAAACATTTACATTTTGTTTTTAAAATATCTTGACATGAAAAGAAAAGAAATATATTTGCACGTGAATTAAATTGAAATTCATATAAAGCTTTGCAAAATGTTAAACTTACACGTTAAATCTGACGTCATTATAAATTTAAAGTATTTATTTTTCTAATAATATAATTTGATATGATATGATATAATGTAACGATCTAAGCGTTACTTCTAAACTTTTATTAAATTATTTATTTAATAATTGTTGCCCAAAAAATTTACGGGTTAATTCATTTTTCGACATATAATAAAATATATTTTCTCGCGAATAATAATATAAAAAGTGAATTAAAAAATATCGTCTGCATTTCATTATGCATTTGTTAAAAGAATAATTGAGAAGTTTAAATTTATTTGACGACTATTTTTAGCAACTAACAGTTATGTCAAGTAGCTCAATATACATAGCGCATACAACCATTACTGCAATGCAAATAGCATTTAATTATTTGAGTTACATTATGTTGATTAGAAACCTATTTAATCTATCTATGCTCTATACTAATATATAAAGAGGAAATGTTTATATGTATATGTAGAGAACGATCGCTAGAACTAAAAAGCCGATTTCTATTTCTTTCTTTTTTTATACTAATCAAAAGTTACACTGTCTCTAAGTGCTAGAGGCTATAATAAATTTTGATAAAATACATTTTTAATTAAAATTTTCAATATTTTAATTGAAAACAAAGCATAGATTTCATATCGGTCGTCCTTGTCGATTTTTGTATTTCGAGATCGAAAACGTAATACGAAAATCTGTATATTTTCGTATTAAATACGAGATCTATGTTTTTACTTCAATTACCGTACTACCGTAGGTTGTGGAAGTATTGTATTCGGTCCAAAAATTTGGTATAGAGTTTCACCTGATTTATATGTTTTAAGGCCTCCTGAGTCCAAAAAAGTAGTTTTTGGCAATTGGTCAGTGTGTGTGTGTGTGTACGAATATGTGAAATTTTCCGGGTGTCATATCTCCAAAATTAATAAAGATAGAACTACAAATCTTCACAATTGATTCAGGTCTGATGTACAGGTGAATTTTCCAAATTTTGGTGAAAATTGAAAAACCGGAACTGGGTCATCGAAAACCGGAAATGGGACCGTAAGCCCGTACCTCATAAACAGCCCTAACGATTTTCTTCAAAGTTGCTATATAAACAATCTATTAGATGTCCTTTCGAATGATATAATTGGTTAGTTCAGGAAAATTGATAGGCGTCCTCTATAAACAGCTCAATTTCAGATCTCATAAGTCCCTTCCTTTAAAAACGGCTGTACGATTTTTTTTCAAACTCGCCATGTTAACTTAATACTAAATATCTTTTTGTATGTAATTATTGTTTTCCGGTCCATAATTGAGTATGCCAAGTTTTGGTAAAAGTTGGTATCTCAAAAACTCCTCTAACGATTTTCTTGAAAATTGTTTCATTAATTCAATTTAGATAACCTTTCTCAAGTATTACGTGCATATTACAGGAATACTAACGGTCATCCTGATTAGGAAGTTCAGTTTTAGAACTCGGTAATTCGTGTTTAAAAAAAATAACTATCTATTTTTTCCCCTTATTTTTTAACTCACTATGTAAACTTTGTTGTAGGTGTCTTTATACGTGTATCAAGCTTCTCTTACTGGAAAATCTAAAAAAAAAAATTAATGCACGTACTTAATATCTCCAAGAAATGTATATAATACGTTTAATAGTGAGTAATGGAAGTCGTGTGGTTGTTTCACACCAGATTTTGTAATAGTATATATTATACGAATATTGTTTCATATTATTGATTTTTCCCATAATATACATTATTAAAAACCATCAGTTATGGAAAAAATTAAATATATTTGCGAGATAACTTGGCAATCATTTTTTTTTTCCCGCCAAGGATGATTGATATAAAATCTTTTCCGAAAACAAGTAGCGCAATATACAGCCGCTAGGGAATTGCAAATGACATTTGATTATGCAAGTTTCATTATGTTGATTGGAAACACGGTTCATTTAAAATAAATTAAATGTGCATTCGCGTTAGAAATCTACTTTTGTATAGGGCTTCTTTGGCGATATTTAAATTTGGCAACGCAATAGCTAGGACGTTTCACTCGAAGGACTTTACGTATTTGCGATAACCTTTTTAATTCACCGCCAAAATCACAAAAAATATTAACGATCACTAATAGAGAACCATTACTAAAACAATAACCAGATTACTTTGCGGACGTTAAATTTAAGAAAATTAAAAACACATAAGCTCTGTGTTTAATAGAAATTAATATTATAAGAACAAATAAATAATAATTAAAGCAATTATGACGTCAACTTTATCAAACACATATTCATGTTATAGGTTTATTTTTCAAAATTTTTTTTCACGAGTAAAGACATGCTTCTTTTTATGAAATAAATAAATGAATAACATAAAGTAAAAATTACCAACATTTAACAACTGATTGAAAAAAATAATTGTAAAATTATATTTTGACTTTTCAGTTGATAATATTACCTGACTATAACATATAAACTGATATATATTTTTTTTTTTTTGTTTTTTTTTTGCATATCAATTCATCCATAACTAAAATTTGTTCATCCGCGCGAAGTAGGACGGGTCAGCTAGTCATTATATAAAGCGCAAAAAATTGTATGTTTGTGGAGGGTAATCTCTGAAACTACTGAATCGATTTAAAAAATTCTTTCACTGATCAAAAGCTACACTATCCCTGATTGTTATAGGCTATATTAAATTTTGATAAAATAAATTTTAGTTTAAAATCTGAGCATTTTAATTAAAATCCCCATAAAAGCCATAATAGAAATGGAAATAATGAAATATTAAAAAAATTAGCTGTTGCCAACATAAAAGAAACATTTACATTTTGTTTTTAAAATATCTTGACATGAAAAGAAAAGAAATATATTTGCACGTGAATTAAATTGAAATTCATATAAAGCTTTGCAAAATGTTAAACTTACACGTTAAATCTGACGTCATTATAAATTTAAAGTATTTATTTTTCTAATAATATAATTTGATATGATATGATATAATGTAACGATCTAAGCGTTACTTCTAAACTTTTATTAAATTATTTATTTAATAATTGTTGCCCAAAAAATTTACGGGTTAATTCATTTTTCGACATATAATAAAATATATTTTCTCGCGAATAATAATATAAAAAGTGAATTAAAAAATATCGTCTGCATTTCATTATGCATTTGTTAAAAGAATAATTGAGAAGTTTAAATTTATTTGACGACTATTTTTAGCAACTAACAGTTATGTCAAGTAGCTCAATATACATAGCGCATACAACCATTACTGCAATGCAAATAGCATTTAATTATTTGAGTTACATTATGTTGATTAGAAACCTATTTAATCTATCTATGCTCTATACTAATATATAAAGAGGAAATGTTTATATGTATATGTAGAGAACGATCGCTAGAACTAAAAAGCCGATTTCTATTTCTTTCTTTTTTTATACTAATCAAAAGTTACACTGTCTCTAAGTGCTAGAGGCTATAATAAATTTTGATAAAATACATTTTTAATTAAAATTTTCAATATTTTAATTGAAAACAAAGCATAGATTTCATATCGGTCGTCCTTGTCGATTTTTGTATTTCGAGATCGAAAACGTAATACGAAAATCTGTATATTTTCGTATTAAATACGAGATCTATGTTTTTACTTCAATTACCGTACTACCGTAGGTTGTGGAAGTATTGTATTCGGTCCAAAAATTTGGTATAGAGTTTCACCTGATTTATATGTTTTAAGGCCTCCTGAGTCCAAAAAAGTAGTTTTTGGCAATTGGTCAGTGTGTGTGTGTGTGTACGAATATGTGAAATTTTCCGGGTGTCATATCTCCAAAATTAATAAAGATAGAACTACAAATCTTCACAATTGATTCAGGTCTGATGTACAGGTGAATTTTCCAAATTTTGGTGAAAATTGAAAAACCGGAACTGGGTCATCGAAAACCGGAAATGGGACCGTAAGCCCGTACCTCATAAACAGCCCTAACGATTTTCTTCAAAGTTGCTATATAAACAATCTATTAGATGTCCTTTCGAATGATATAATTGGTTAGTTCAGGAAAATTGATAGGCGTCCTCTATAAACAGCTCAATTTCAGATCTCATAAGTCCCTTCCTTTAAAAACGGCTGTACGATTTTTTTTCAAACTCGCCATGTTAACTTAATACTAAATATCTTTTTGTATGTAATTATTGTTTTCCGGTCCATAATTGAGTATGCCAAGTTTTGGTAAAAGTTGGTATCTCAAAAACTCCTCTAACGATTTTCTTGAAAATTGTTTCATTAATTCAATTTAGATAACCTTTCTCAAGTATTACGTGCATATTACAGGAATACTAACGGTCATCCTGATTAGGAAGTTCAGTTTTAGAACTCGGTAATTCGTGTTTAAAAAAAATAACTATCTATTTTTTCCCCTTATTTTTTAACTCACTATGTAAACTTTGTTGTAGGTGTCTTTATACGTGTATCAAGCTTCTCTTACTGGAAAATCTAAAAAAAAAAATTAATGCACGTACTTAATATCTCCAAGAAATGTATATAATACGTTTAATAGTGAGTAATGGAAGTCGTGTGGTTGTTTCACACCAGATTTTGTAATAGTATATATTATACGAATATTGTTTCATATTATTGATTTTTCCCATAATATACATTATTAAAAACCATCAGTTATGGAAAAAATTAAATATATTTGCGAGATAACTTGGCAATCATTTTTTTTTTCCCGCCAAGGATGATTGATATAAAATCTTTTCCGAAAACAAGTAGCGCAATATACAGCCGCTAGGGAATTGCAAATGACATTTGATTATGCAAGTTTCATTATGTTGATTGGAAACACGGTTCATTTAAAATAAATTAAATGTGCATTCGCGTTAGAAATCTACTTTTGTATAGGGCTTCTTTGGCGATATTTAAATTTGGCAACGCAATAGCTAGGACGTTTCACTCGAAGGACTTTACGTATTTGCGATAACCTTTTTAATTCACCGCCAAAATCACAAAAAATATTAACGATCACTAATAGAGAACCATTACTAAAACAATAACCAGATTACTTTGCGGACGTTAAATTTAAGAAAATTAAAAACACATAAGCTCTGTGTTTAATAGAAATTAATATTATAAGAACAAATAAATAATAATTAAAGCAATTATGACGTCAACTTTATCAAACACATATTCATGTTATAGGTTTATTTTTCAAAATTTTTTTTCACGAGTAAAGACATGCTTCTTTTTATGAAATAAATAAATGAATAACATAAAGTAAAAATTACCAACATTTAACAACTGATTGAAAAAAATAATTGTAAAATTATATTTTGACTTTTCAGTTGATAATATTACCTGACTATAACATATAAACTGATATATATTTTTTTTTTTTTGTTTTTTTTTTGCATATCAATTCATCCATAACTAAAATTTGTTCATCCGCGCGAAGTAGGACGGGTCAGCTAGTCATTATATAAAGCGCAAAAAATTGTATGTTTGTGGAGGGTAATCTCTGAAACTACTGAATCGATTTAAAAAATTCTTTCACTGATCAAAAGCTACACTATCCCTGATTGTTATAGGCTATATTAAATTTTGATAAAATAAATTTTAGTTTAAAATCTGAGCATTTTAATTAAAATCCCCATAAAAGCCATAATAGAAATGGAAATAATGAAATATTAAAAAAATTAGCTGTTGCCAACATAAAAGAAACATTTACATTTTGTTTTTAAAATATCTTGACATGAAAAGAAAAGAAATATATTTGCACGTGAATTAAATTGAAATTCATATAAAGCTTTGCAAAATGTTAAACTTACACGTTAAATCTGACGTCATTATAAATTTAAAGTATTTATTTTTCTAATAATATAATTTGATATGATATGATATAATGTAACGATCTAAGCGTTACTTCTAAACTTTTATTAAATTATTTATTTAATAATTGTTGCCCAAAAAATTTACGGGTTAATTCATTTTTCGACATATAATAAAATATATTTTCTCGCGAATAATAATATAAAAAGTGAATTAAAAAATATCGTCTGCATTTCATTATGCATTTGTTAAAAGAATAATTGAGAAGTTTAAATTTATTTGACGACTATTTTTAGCAACTAACAGTTATGTCAAGTAGCTCAATATACATAGCGCATACAACCATTACTGCAATGCAAATAGCATTTAATTATTTGAGTTACATTATGTTGATTAGAAACCTATTTAATCTATCTATGCTCTATACTAATATATAAAGAGGAAATGTTTATATGTATATGTAGAGAACGATCGCTAGAACTAAAAAGCCGATTTCTATTTCTTTCTTTTTTTATACTAATCAAAAGTTACACTGTCTCTAAGTGCTAGAGGCTATAATAAATTTTGATAAAATACATTTTTAATTAAAATTTTCAATATTTTAATTGAAAACAAAGCATAGATTTCATATCGGTCGTCCTTGTCGATTTTTGTATTTCGAGATCGAAAACGTAATACGAAAATCTGTATATTTTCGTATTAAATACGAGATCTATGTTTTTACTTCAATTACCGTACTACCGTAGGTTGTGGAAGTATTGTATTCGGTCCAAAAATTTGGTATAGAGTTTCACCTGATTTATATGTTTTAAGGCCTCCTGAGTCCAAAAAAGTAGTTTTTGGCAATTGGTCAGTGTGTGTGTGTGTGTACGAATATGTGAAATTTTCCGGGTGTCATATCTCCAAAATTAATAAAGATAGAACTACAAATCTTCACAATTGATTCAGGTCTGATGTACAGGTGAATTTTCCAAATTTTGGTGAAAATTGAAAAACCGGAACTGGGTCATCGAAAACCGGAAATGGGACCGTAAGCCCGTACCTCATAAACAGCCCTAACGATTTTCTTCAAAGTTGCTATATAAACAATCTATTAGATGTCCTTTCGAATGATATAATTGGTTAGTTCAGGAAAATTGATAGGCGTCCTCTATAAACAGCTCAATTTCAGATCTCATAAGTCCCTTCCTTTAAAAACGGCTGTACGATTTTTTTTCAAACTCGCCATGTTAACTTAATACTAAATATCTTTTTGTATGTAATTATTGTTTTCCGGTCCATAATTGAGTATGCCAAGTTTTGGTAAAAGTTGGTATCTCAAAAACTCCTCTAACGATTTTCTTGAAAATTGTTTCATTAATTCAATTTAGATAACCTTTCTCAAGTATTACGTGCATATTACAGGAATACTAACGGTCATCCTGATTAGGAAGTTCAGTTTTAGAACTCGGTAATTCGTGTTTAAAAAAAATAACTATCTATTTTTTCCCCTTATTTTTTAACTCACTATGTAAACTTTGTTGTAGGTGTCTTTATACGTGTATCAAGCTTCTCTTACTGGAAAATCTAAAAAAAAAAATTAATGCACGTACTTAATATCTCCAAGAAATGTATATAATACGTTTAATAGTGAGTAATGGAAGTCGTGTGGTTGTTTCACACCAGATTTTGTAATAGTATATATTATACGAATATTGTTTCATATTATTGATTTTTCCCATAATATACATTATTAAAAACCATCAGTTATGGAAAAAATTAAATATATTTGCGAGATAACTTGGCAATCATTTTTTTTTTCCCGCCAAGGATGATTGATATAAAATCTTTTCCGAAAACAAGTAGCGCAATATACAGCCGCTAGGGAATTGCAAATGACATTTGATTATGCAAGTTTCATTATGTTGATTGGAAACACGGTTCATTTAAAATAAATTAAATGTGCATTCGCGTTAGAAATCTACTTTTGTATAGGGCTTCTTTGGCGATATTTAAATTTGGCAACGCAATAGCTAGGACGTTTCACTCGAAGGACTTTACGTATTTGCGATAACCTTTTTAATTCATCGCCAAAATCACAAAAATTATTAGCGATCACTAATGGAGAACCATTACTAAAACAATAACCAGATTACTTTGCGGACGTTAAATTTAAGAAAATTAAAAACAAATAAGCTCTGTGTTTAATAGAAATTAATATTATAAGAACAAATAAATAATAATTAAAGCAATTATGACGTCAAATTTGTCAAACACATATTCATGTTATAGGTTTATTTTTCAATATTTTTTATTCATGAGTAAAGACATGCTTCTTTTTTATGAAATAAATAAATAAATAACATAAAGTAAAAATTACCAACATTTAACAACTGATTGAAAAAAAAATAATTGTAAAATGATATTTTTATTTTTCAGTTGATAATATTGCCTGACTGTAACATATAAACTGATATATATATTTTTTATTTTTTGCATATCAATTCATCGTTAACTAAAATTTGTTCATCCGTGCGAAGTAGGACGGGTCAGCTAGTATATATATAAAAGTGTGGATGAGTGTTTCAATAGCTCTGCTGCAGACTGTACACACACACACACAGACACATATGTATATATATATACAGGGTGTCCTAAAATTACATCAACAAACTGTAAGAGAAAATGGGGTACGGGCACATCGTAAGGATTCCGAATTGCATAGGAAGCCATGTCTTCAAATGCCATCTTAACCCCTTAACAACCGAGGGTTTTGGGTATTTTTTAACAGATGTGAGCAAAGGTAGATGTGAACAAAGGTAGATCTATAAGCTTTAATAGGATATAGATAACAGCTGGTGAAATCAAAAATAAATTGCAACCAATGAACACAAATATCATGTTAAACCTTTAAGGAGCTGATACACTTGTAATGGTGAAATCCAACATAGACGAAAGAAGCTTATCCATTGGCCGTGAAGTTTGATACAAAACGTTGTTGAAAAGATGAATATAATCAAAGTCTTGAGAATTTTACATTGTCTTTATTAAATGTTGGTTATTAAAGAAATCACATGAAGACAAATACAAGTTCACACATAAAAAAATATTTGCAACGCAATAATCCCAAGAATTCCCGGGATCAAGGGAGAGAGAGAGAGCAGAGAAAAATCTTACGTCTTGACTATTTGAAGAAAAGAGCAAAAACTGTGGGTCTGCTTTTTTTTATCGCACGGGGAGAACCGCCCGGAAGGGAAGTCATATGTATGCATTGTCTTATTTTTTTTTTTTAAGCCTTTTACTACTGATGTCTATACTTTTTACTATTGAATTTTTTTGGTCATTTTAGAGCGCTATATAACATTCTTTCTATATTTATATATTTTTACACATTTAAAAATAAGTGAAAAAAATATTATTATTATTATTATTATTATTTTAATTTGAAAAAAAAAATCCCACAGCTTCAGTTTTTAATTCTCTCATACCTACTTCATAAATAATGATGGGTAAAATCTACTCGATTCTTTATAAGGCTGAATATCACATAAATGTGCATTTTAGTGTTTCAGGTCTTTTTTATTAATTTTAAGCAAATAAATTGTAAAATTTTATTATTATTCTTTAGAAGTATCTTTTTAAAATAGCATCAAATCATAAAATGTGATTTTATAGCAATTTCAGTATTTTTTAGAAAATTTTAAACCTTAAAATCGTCATTTTCCTGACTGTATCCAAGACCAAATGTTTACATACAAAGTATGTTTTTTTCTAACAAAAATAAAATGATAATTATAATAATTGTTAATTCTTGTAAAAAAAAAACTATTTGTTTTCAAAGGAAATTTTTTTTCTTTTTAATTACATTATTTTTCATGCATGAGTAATTAAAATGCTTGTATGCAAGTCTTGACGTCATTTTCGTGACACGTGAAAATAACATCATATATCATCAAGGGATGGTGCCACCATTCACTTTTTTTAAAGTTTGCGATCAGAAATCAACATTGACGATATGTGGGGAAATTAAATCTCAAGAAAATCAAAAACAGGTAAGAGTTAACATTATTTTTATTGTTTACATGCTGTGCATATTTTTATTGCTTGTCATTTTCGAGATGCATAAAAAATAAAAAAATATTATTATAAAATTTAGAACAAAGTTTTATTTTAATATAGAATGACGACCAGAAGAAGGCAATGTGACGATATCGGCTTAGTGAAAGCATGTTTTTCAGTACAGAACGAATTATCGACGATCTGTCATTTTCACGACGGTCATTTTTGTGACGTCACGATAATGACAAACGTCGCCTGGAATGACTATGTAATCGCGAAAATGACATTTGTTGCACATTTACTATTTTGTAAGCCCTGGATTTAAATATTTTTTTATTTTGAGTTAAAAGATTTGTTGGTGTAGGATAAGCTTTATATTTAAATATTTAAAGTACTTTCCGGTATCCAGGTTAATATAAAAAAAATTACATACGACATTAATATTAAGATACGATTAAAAAAGCAAACTTTTAATTTTTTTTTTCCCTTTAAGGTGTCATTGAGAATGTTACTCAAAATATTTTACTTGTGGCATTTATGGCAAGATGCGGAAAAAATAAGTTTGCATGGCCTGAGAAAGAGGATGTCCATGAAATTCAAGTGCCACATATTCTGTGCAAAATTATGAATTCTCCTGAACCTGCTTCAAATAGATATTTTAAACTTCAGGATGAAGATTTTAATAATGTTCAAAATGCTTTTTGTGAATTTAATTCAGTTAATCATTAAACTTGTAACTACAAGAATTTTAATACAATAAAATTGCTTGATATTCTCATTATTGCTCTTTCTTTTCCCTTCACAATCTTTTCTCTATTGTTCTAATATGTTCTATTTTTAATATCATATGGTCCTATTTCATTGTCAAACAATGTTATTTCAGTGAAAAATAGTCATTTTGACAAGTATTGTCATTTCAGTGACAAACCAGTCATTTCAGTGACATCATTTTTTGACATCTTTAAATGCCATAATTAAAAATTTAATGCAAGTAAACTAATTATTTCCAGTTTATAGTCAAGTGGTATGCAGTCTATCATATTTCCCATTGATATAATTTATGTTTATAAAAAATTAAATTATTAATATTATTTTTTTTAATTTTATTTTTTAAATTGAGAAGAACTTTTTAGAAAAGCCTTAGTCTTGTATTTTTTAATGAATCTGAACCTCAAAAAAAAAAAAAAAAAAAAAAAAAAAAAGGTAATTTTGATTTTATAAGATAATTAAAATTATACATTTTTATTGAAAAATTTCAATAAAATTTTTAAAAATTATGATCGATCTCTGTCAAACTCGGAATTTATTTGAGATGTACTTACGGACTTATTTAAAAAAATTCAAATTAAAAAACAAAGTTAAAAAAAAAAAAAAATAAATCCAAAATGCACGCTTATGTGATATTCAGCCATAAGAGTTTTAGGTGCTGATTTTTTTTTCTGGACATAATTAGGAATATGAAATGTATTCAAGAACTTACTAATTCTGTAATGTTTAAAAATTACCAGTGTTATATTAGAACATACCATCATTTCTAAATGAGTTTGAATTTAAATATAAAATACAGTTTATGCTAAAATATATCCGAAATATCTAAAAATATACTATAAAGAGATACAGAAATGGAGTCAATTATACACACACGACATTAATTTATTTTTAAAAAAGAAAGAACATATAAAAATTATAAACAGTTTAAAAGAATGCAAGTAAGAAAATTAATTTTCTAAAAGTATTTAAAAAAAAAAAAAAGAGAGAGAGAGAGAGATGCAGACGACAAATTAGAACGCTAAATACATTTTTTTATTGAAAATAACAAAGATTACTCTTTTTATTAGTTATTTGCAGATGATACAATTCTTTGTTACCAATAGCAACACTGATAATTATTTATATATTTATTTATTATTTCACCTTTGATCACATTTTAAATTTCTTGTGGAAAATGACTTCATGAGACTGATAGAACGATTTGAAGAAACTTTTTGCAAAATGACAAATAGAACAATATTATAACAGGTTTTTAACTGATAAATTAGATAATCGATATGATAGACATTTCTAACTAACTGAAATGTCTCGTTTGGAGTATTCGGCACGCACTGACAACTCTCATGAGGTTGAGGACTTTATCGGTCGCAGCCAAAAAAAATAATGCTAGCGACAGTAGTTTTTTTAATATGTCGAGAAATTTTAATTTAATAATAAGTACTTATATTTATGATTTGCAAAAAAATATAATTTAATTCAACGTTTAGAGATATTAATGGGTTTTACATTTTACTGCAAAATTTTTTACTGCATGTTTTGAAGAATTTTTTATTTATTTATTTATTTATTATTATTTTTTTTTTGGTTGTTTAGATAGCTTTACGTATTTCCGATTATGTGTAAGATCTAGGTATTTTAGATTCCAGTACATGTCATTGGAATTTTTCAAATAGTTTTCAAGAATTAAATGACTTAAACCGTTTTCTTAGAAAATGCGATCTAAAAAAAAACGATTTAAAAATGCGATTTAAAAAAAAAAAAAAAAAAAAAAAAAAAACAATTTAAAAATGCGATTTAAAAATTTTTTAATCCCTTAACAAAATTATTGAAGCACGCATCCACTTTTTTTCTTTTTCTTTTTCTTTAGTTTGATAGTTTCTTTTTATTATTTACTTTTTTTTTTTTTTTTTTTTTTTTTTTTTTAACTGCATAAAGATTAAGATTATGACTCGACAAATATCTATTTAGCAAAACAGTATTTGGTGCACATCTTTTAGATATGAATTATTGCTAGTGCTTTAATAATTTTGCTGCCCACTGTATGGATATGTTTTAAAGAGATCTTCTTCAATATAATACATAAAATCTAAAATTTAAAAGCATCTGAATATTAAAAACGAATATCGTAAACTATTGCTACTGAAATTATATCAATAACCAAGAAATATATTAAACATCTAATTAATATCTACATTAAAACAGTGATTCTGCCTAAAGAGTTTTTAATATATATATATATATATATTTATATACATATATATACGGGAGTAAGTCATTAAGTAAGTCACAAATGAATATGGCATGATTTAAAGTAGTGACAGATAGCTCCAAAGAATGGTGATAGATGACAGCACAATACAGCTTTATGATATTCAATTCATAATGAGTAGGTAGCATTCACACGCATGCGTAATGCAGTTTAAAAAATGGCGATGATGCTGAATGATTGTACGATAGAAGAGCAGCGTACAGTGGTTCAATTTTTGTGGGCGAAAGGACTTAAATAATAATAATAATAATAATAATAATAATAATAATATATATATATATATATATATAGCCCCAAGCGATTTTCATCTGTTTTCTCCACTGAAACAACATCTTGGAGGCAAACAATTTGAAGATGACGATGACGTTCAACATAAAGTCCTTTTATGGATGAGACATCAATCCAAAGAATGTTATGCAGCTAGAAAAAGGGCTCTGATAAAACGATGGGATAAGTGCATCGAGGCTGCTGGAGATTATGTGAAAAAATAAAAATTGTTTTCAAGTGATTATCATGATAAATTATTTTTTTATTATCTTTTGCGACTTACTTAATGACTTTCCCTCGCATAAACAAATTTGTATAGAATCTTCTGTTACATTATCATATATCTGTTATATTAACATACATAACATTCTGTTACATTAACATATATGTACTTGCGGAGATATGCATACTGAAATGCAAATATTTCGACCACATTTCATTAATTTTCATTAATTTAATTAGAACTATTTTAAAATTAAGAAATTATTTCTTGTTTGTTAATACACTTATCTGCGTATGAATTTCTTTAATTTGTAAGCGTAAGTAATAAATAAATACATTTTTATCTGATAAATAAACGACATTAATATTTTTGTTTTCTTATCTAACAAGTGAGTCCTTGCTAGAAGTTAAACGAAAAATATCGGAGAATGTTAAATTGCGAAAAATGTATTGCAAGTCGAATTTGTCTTAAAAAGTATATGATTGTTCTCAAAAAAGCAATCAAAATTAAAGCTCTATGAAACACTGTTATATTTATTTTTTATCTGTAGCTAGGCTATTTAATGCAAAATAAATTCCTTTTTGAAATATCATACGACTTTCAAAATATCATAAACTTTTCGAAGGCAATTTCAATTTTATCTAGATCACAAGCTTATTTCGAAAGAAATTGTTTTTCAAGCGTAAAATATGGAAAATTTAGACTTTTTCTTAAAATAGAAAAGTATTTTATTTTTTGTATTAAGTATAAAAATATAAACGGGAATTTTGACAGCGGATATGTCATTTTCAGTTTGATCAGAAAGTAAACATGTAAAACTGAGAAAATTCAAAATAGTTTCTTATATATATATAAAGTACGTTATTTTCCAAAGATTGCTTATTTAATTCTGTCGATGCCTGGAAATGATTAAAATAACTACCAACATTTGACAAATTGACGTCATTAATAACCGTAAATTAACAGTACAATAATTTATCAAGACTATTCAATGAATCTAAATTAAAGACGTTTTACTTTATATTGCAAATAACATAAATAATATCACATTTAAATTTAAAAAAAAAAAAGAAAGGAAGGAAGGAAGGAAGAAAGAAAAAAAAAAAAGAAAACAAGAAAGAAAACAAGCCCTTCGGGCGCTCATTCTGAAGGGTCGGCCGTTTTCTCTTTCCTTATTAAGTAGCCGCCATTTCGGGATACAAATTATTAATGGACATGGTAGAAATATTGATGTAGGCCATGTACATATGGGGTTTTAAGCAAATCGGTTCATACATACCTTTTTAAGTGAATTAAAAATTTTGAAGTGGTCTCGAATGCCCAATTTCGCCTATATTTTAATTATATAGGCAAAATTCTGCATTGCATGACATATATTAATATTTCATTTTCTGTTTTGTCAAACAAATAAGTAAATAAATAAAATAGTAATTCATGTATATCACCTAATTCTAATTAATTATATTAAATCTAACCCATTTCTTGTCATTAAAAAGAAAAAAAAATATAATAATAATCCTCTATTAAAAAATAAATAAATAAATAAATAAAAAATATTTCATTTTAATTCTTTATTTTATTTTTATTCCCAAATGTCGTTAGTAGATGTTGCAATCAAACAACGATTAGCATAATTTTTTACAACGGACTCTTTTTATTAAATAACCCTTAATATTATGAAATACTCTCCTTATTAATAAATAGTTTTGCCAACTTATAAATAAATATAAATAAGGTATACAATTATAATATTATTTTTAAATCGCCAATGTGGGCGATTTCCGGCTGTTCTAGTACGCTTGACACGAAAAAGACCTCCTAACGGATTTTTCGCATTATTTATGTTTTATGCAAAAAAAAGTTAGTTACGCTACTCCCGCCGCTTAAGATGGAGCTCATTTTCATGTATGCTTTTATATATTTTCTCTTAAAAACCAAACGTTAAGTGTTTCTTGCATTTCGTCAAGCTTTTATAAAGATTTTTTAGTATACCTATTAGTTTTAGTTCACTATTCATACATATTATTATTGTAGTGATAAACTGAAATAGAATATCTGATATGCAGTTTCAGAAATGCACTTACTATTTAGCTAATTTCATGCGTATGTATTTCTTAAAGTATAAAAATTTGTCTTCGTTAATTTTTGAAAAATAGTTAAATACCATACAGCAAAAGGAAAATAAATAGAAGAAACATTGATTCAACATTAATGCCTCCTGCTTCTTCTTGTTATTTTTTCCAAGTGTTGCTTTCACTTGTGCAAACTTCAATAAATATGGGCTTCTGTGGTCCGGAAATATTCTTATCAACAGCTTATGTTAAGAATATGTCAACACATGGTCGGCACTTGTAAACGAAATGGCAGGCCAAGCTGGCAAAAAAATATATCAAATGCACTTGTGAGATAAGTCTACTGCACAAATTTAGTTTGAGTTAATTCAGAATCTCAAAAGTCATTGAGTCGAAAAATTAAGTGGCCACCACTTGGATCAAAATGGCAGAGGAAGTTGCTCAGTGAACAAATCCAAATATTTGTAAGATAAGTCCACTGTACATCTTTGTTTCGAATAAATTCAATATTTCAAAAGTTATCGCGATGACAAAGCCTCACGTAACAGCATTCAAGTGGACGCAACTTGGAAACAAAATTGCGGAAAAATTTGCCCACTGAAATCATATATATTTGAAAGATAAAAGCATTTTTCAAGTTTGGATTGGATTGATTAAGCATTCCAAAAGTCATCGTGACAACAAATTTTCAAGTGGCCGCCGGTTGGAAACAATATTACGGAGCAAGTTACCTAAGCGAACTCATCCAAGATATTTGAAACATTAGTTCACTGTCCAACTTTGGTTCGAATCATTGCAATGTTTCAAAAGTTATTGTTATGACAAATTTTCAAGTACCAGTCTAAGTGACTACAACTTGGGAAAAAAAATGTCGAAGCAACTTGCCAAAAGAAATCATCCAAGATATTTGTATGATAAGTTCACTGTCCAACTATAGTTCTTATATATATAGTTCTAACCTATTCAGTATTTCAAAAATTACCGTGATAAAAATTTTCAAGTGATACCGTGATTTTAAGTGACCACTACTTGAAAAAAAAAAGTGATATTCCCAGCGAACTTATCTGAAATATTCGAATGATAAATCCACTGCGCAAATCTGATGCGAATTGATTCAGTAATACAAAAGTTATCATAATGAAAAATTTTCGTCAGACACTCGTTAATAAAACTGCGGATCGAGTTACCGAGCAAACTTATCCAAAATATTTGAATTATATGTTCACTATCCAATTTTAGTTTTAACCAATTTAGCATTTTAAAAGTCATCATAATGGCACATTTCTAAGTGGCAACGTGATTTAAAGTGATCGCAACTTGGAAAGAAAATGACGGAACAAGTTGCCCAGTGAACTCACCCAAGATAATTATAGAATAAGATCACTGGTCAACTTTGGTTTGAATTGAATCATATCTATCAGCTTCTTTTCAGTATTTTTTTCTTCTTTTTTTTGCTAAATATTGTTTAACATAAATATATATATATATATATATATTTTTTCATTTATCATTAAAAAATAATTTTGAATGATACTTTTTTTTTTAAGCGATTTTAAATTTAAATTAAACTAAAAACAACTAGATGAAATATTTATACACAGGTTCTATTTCAACAGAAATTTAAAAATTATGTATCTATATATTTCACGATTTTTACAAGAAGCTTGTTTTTAACAATATCTATTAGTCATTCATTTTATTCTGAAAAATTTTATATTGTAAATTTATGTTGATAGACATATTTATTTATTTATTTACTAGCAGGCTACGCCCGCTTCTCTGGTCACTATTTTTAAATGAATCACAATAATTAATGAATTCTCAAAATTGCATTAATTTTTATCATGTGATAAAAAAAGGAAAAGCAAATTCTGATCGGGAAAAATATCGCACCGGGTCCCCACTGCCTTCGGCAGCGTAGACACGTGCGCTGCGCGCGCGTATTCCTTCACCATCCTTATGATTTCTCAGAATTCCATGTTATTACTCATAAACTTTCATTCTTAAGAAAAGGAATTAAAGAAAAATATCATTTAGCATCGGATAAAAACTCGCACCGGGACCCCACTGCCTTCGGCGCTGTGCACTGATAAACGTGCGCTGTGCACGCATATTCTTTCTCAACTCAAACTTTTATTAATAAGAAAAAAAAAATCTTTTATCATCGGGTAAAAACTCGTACCGGGTCCCATGCGCGCTGCGCGCGCACGTGTTAAGATATACGTGCGGTGCGCGCACACATTCCTTCTGAAATCAAACTTTTATTATTAAGAAAAGAAAATTTTAAAAAATCATTTCTCATCAGTTAAAAAGTCGGACCGGGTCCCCACTGCCTTCGTCAGCGCTGCGTGCACCTATTCCTTCCCCACCCTTCCAGCCCCTCCTCATTAACCTACATATACCAATTTCGAACGGTCTAACTCAATTAGCTAAGATGCAAAAGAAAACCTAATCAGGATACCTTAAAATTGTAAATCAGGTGAAATCTCGAATTTCACTTTCAATAATATAAAAGAACTTTAAAATATCTTTCGAATGATGCATTAGAAATAAATTAATCATAATTAGAATTTGAAATATTGAAATTTAAAAATATTACAGCGCCATCTGGCGGTAGAAATTTCTTTAATATATTGTTCCATTCCAGATCAACAAAGCTTTCAAATGATGTGTTACTTATGAAATTATTTTAATTAATAGCTGAGATACAAAAGAAAACCTAATCAGGAAACCTCAAAACATGTAAATCGGGTGAAATCACGAATTCCACTTTCGATAATATAAAAGTACTTTAAAATATCTTTCGAATGATGTATTAAATATAATTTAATCATAATTAGAATTTGAAATATTGAAATTTTAAAATATTACAGCGCCAACTGGCGGTAGAAATTTTTTTAATCTACCGTTCAATTCCAAATCAACAAAGCTTTCAAGTTATGTATTACTTATGAAATTATTTTTATTTAGTAGCTGAGATACAAAAGAAAACCAATTCAGGAGACCTCAAAACGTGTAAATCAGGTGAAATCTCGAATCCCGCTTTCGATAATATAAAAGTACTTTAAAATATCTTTCGAATAATGTATTAAAAATATTTTAATTAGAATTTCAAATATTGAAATTTTGAAATATCTGGCGGTAGAAATTTCTGTAATCTACTGTTCAATTCACAAATCAACAAAACTTTCAAATAATGTGTTACTTATGAAATTATTTTAATTAGTAGCTGAGATACAAAAGAAAACCTAATCAGGACATTCTAAAACGTGTAAATCACGTGAAATCTCTAATTCCATTACCTACGGTAGTCGGTTAATGGAAGTTAAAAGAAAAAGAAAAAAATTTTAGGTCCCCAAAACCTATATATACCACGGTAGTCGGGTAATATAAGTAAAAAGAAAAAGTACTTTTTTAGTTCCTTCAATTGTATTTTGTTGCTATGGAAAATATTATCATATATTGAAAGATTACGTGTTAGAATAAAATTTAATTTGCAATTAAAATGTAACTGCTTTGTTTATCCGCGTTTGTAATGATCGATAGATGGCGCTTTTTCAGCCTTTGTTCTTAGTAAATATAATAGCCACGTGTATTTATTATTGTTATTTTTGTTGTTCTACTTAATATTCATACTATAATTTCTCCGCCATTACATCATGGAAAATTGATTGCTTTTGGAAAAAAAATATTTCAGTTTATTCAAAGTTAGATCGGAAGTAGATTTTTAACTGAAGTTGAACAAATATTAGTTTCAAATCATCTGATTAATTCTTTACTTCCATTAGCCGAAGCAACTGAAATTTTAAATTTGACATTTGGAAATAAATGGAAGCTTAATTCTGGATTTCTTGATTTTTGGAGTGACACTGTGGCGCACAACAGTAAGTGTTATCTTTTTTACCGGATTTATTCATTTTTATTCAATAAATATATGTGAAACTAAACATCGACAAGCAATGGCTGCTTGATGGAAGCCGAATTAAAGCATGTTAATTGTAATTTCACCTTAGCCAACCAGAGGGCGGGCATTTCATTACAATCGCGGATTAATGAAAATTGATGAAATTTTTACTGCAGGTTGGTTTTGTGCTGAATAGGTTGTATATTAAGTGTTGTGTGCGAAAAAGAAAATTTGAAGCACTTTAAAATTTGCAATTTTTAACCCTAGTTCAAGATCATGTGACATTAATTGCTTCCAGATGTTTTGTTTCCATTCCAGACAACGGTTAAAATCGTCTGCTGATAGAATGCCTCTTTTTAAGCAATAAGCCGTGGATTATTGGTCATTGTTCAATCGACATGGGTCGACGTTTTAATTAATATCTCCGAAACTAATTAAGATTTTTAATTCTGTTTTGAGGAGGACCTCGGAAAGGCTCCAGAGCATCCGTATGCCAATTCTTGTAATCTGCGTTCAATAGGGACTGAACGTATAAAAGAACAGACGGACAGACAGACAGACAGACAAACCTTTTCATTTATTATTATAGATAAGAATTATTTTCTTTTAAGTGAAAATAGGAACTATGCATTTTATAATAGAAAATTCATATGTTTAATTTTTTTTTTTTAATTTCATTTTACAAATAGTACGATTTTCAACAAATTAAAATTTTAATCACTTCAAAAACTATGCAGTTTAAAAAATTTCATACAAGGGTAATATTATATAAAAATACAATCATGCATTTCTTTAACAAAATATTCCTTTTGATATAGAAAATGAAAATCATGATTAAAATATTACAGAAGAATTAAACGTTAAAAATTATTATTATTATTATTCGTTAAATATTACGTGATGATATCCGTATGTAACTTCTCAATTATGCTGAGTAACGAAAACATATTTTTTTAAAGGTTTAAAAATAATATGTCGGAATTTTTCAAAAATAGTATTCCGTTATTTACTAATTCACATTTGCATAAACTTTTAAAAATTCTTATTAAAATAAAATTATTTTTTAACAGATCGTTTCATTTAAAAAGTCTTGTCCATAAATTATTAAACAGTTTTAAAGATTTACTCTTATTATCTATTCAAATGTTCAATAATTAACATATAATTTCCATTAGTCTCTTTATAACGTTGTTTTATCACTTGAAATAAAACCCATGCACTAAAAATTACATTTTTTAATTTTCTTTTATTTTAAATAAATATTTTTTTTTCTAATCTAACTAATCTTTTACAACAGAAAATAAAAATAAAGTAAAGTAAAGTAATATAAAAAAAGAAATAAAAAAGAAATTTTCTTCAATTCTTTTATTGGTTCTTTGGAAATAATATTTAGTTTCTAGCAACTGAAAGATAAGATTCTGAAATCTGATTGAAAGAAAAAAAAACATCAAAGGGAAAAATAGTACAATCGCTGATCAAAGTCTAACTTTTAAATTAAAGACATAAGACAAATGATAAAAAATATATAAATAAAGTAGATAAAGAAAATTCTCCTATTTCTTTATCATTACGTCTTACACATTTTTTATTTCAATAATTACAGTAAGGTTTTCTTAAAAGAAAAAATAGTTACTTATTTCTAACAATGACCTTTGAAGAAAAATGAAGCTGAATTAAGACGTGTAACATGGTATGAGCAGGAATTGTTTCAATTACATGCATGTCTAAAGCGTGTTTAGAAATTAAGATATGGACACAAATTTGCATTTAGAAGTTATATACAATAACGAAAATATATATGATAGAAATATATATTATTGTTATTTTTATTATTATTATTCAAATATTAGCATTTTTAACAAATTCGAAAAAGGTTGAAAACTGTTAATGACTTAGGTTTGTCCGTCCTTCTGTCTGTCTATATCTCTGTCTGACTGTCTGCACTCTAACTCCCGTAAATATTCACGTAATTTCTGGAAAGTGATATATGTTATTCAAATTCACTATCGGATGTCCCCCATTAAAAATGGAGTGCATCCCTCTACTGGTTTGTGTACAGGAAGAACCTAAAGTATTCCAAACCATTGTGTTCTATGAGAAGTGTTCTTATGAACCATATTTTAGTACATTTACCTTACACAAATCTTAAGGAAATTAAAATATATTGTTTAAGTTCACTGCACAATGTTCCTCATTGAACATAAAGTAAATATTATTACTGGTTTGTGTACAGGGACACGCAAAAATATTCCAAAGCGTTATGTTCTATGAGAGGTATTTCTCTAACTAAAATTTTAATAACTTTACTTTACATAAACTTAATAAAATTAAAATATGTTATTCATATGTACAAAGGGATGCTTTCCATAGACTACAGTATGATTAGCATTAAAATTACAGGGTCACACAAATTTTTATTTACATTAAAGGGTAGCATTAGAAATTTGCTGGAAGTGCATTTTCATTTATATTAGACCTTTTTATCAAATTCTAGATGTTTTTAACACTTTCCAAACAAGGTTGAAAAGTGTTAGCGACTTTGGTTTCTCTGCCTGTCTGTCTGCGTGACTGCCCGCGCTCTAACGCCCGCAAATATTCATAGAATTTCTTGAAACTGATATATTTTATCCATGTTCAATATCGGATCTTGCCTATTAAAATGGAGACTGTCCACTAAAGGGTTATCTAGGGTCTCTTTTTTGTCTGCTAATAGCCGAGACAGCTCTCAACTATATCTGGGGACTAATATAATGATCCAAGCCTTCGCGAACGACTTCATAATCATACTCAGGACCATAATCAAAGATTCACTAATTACAGAAACAAACACAGTGTTAGAAAACTTCGGTTCTTGAACACAACACAATAATTTAAATATAAGCTGAAGTAAGACAGAACTACTGTACTTTAACAGGCGACACACTGGGAACCTCCCAACTGCTGACTCATACAATATTGAGTGCATAAAATTCAATAATATATAATTAGAATCAAAAGAACAAATGAAAATACCTTGTCGTCATTCTCCACAAAAATCTAAAACAACTTCCTAACATAAAAAGCCAGATTAAGAAGATTAACAAATCCTTTCAACTGTTCCGGCGTATGGTCTTAAGGTAATGAGGACTCCAACCACAACTGACCAAAATCGGATACAAGACAGTAGTGGAAAAATTTATTACCTATGTAGAATTAATTTGGGGACATAACTTGACCAAACAATGTAATAATAAACTATCGAACAGCCACAACATCAACTATTTTGGTTCTAGCAGGCCTGATTCCAGTACACCCCCAAGTTCAATATGATGCTGCTTATGGCATTATAACTAGACTACACAAGAATACTGCATTCCATGAACACATGCTTATTCACACATATTACATGAAAAAGCTCAACATTTGGCAATAGCATCCATCTCACACACCGGAACCACAGACTCGCACACATGAAAGGAGCATAATCTACACGGATGATTCAAAACTAGATTCAGGTGCTATAGCTTTGGCTTTTGCAGCTTTCAAAAATGACTGTAAAATAAAAGCATGGTAGCATCACTTAGACAGTACAACATTGTTTTCCAGTCAATCCTAAAAGCAGCGTAATGGGGGAACACCACAAGGATCACTTTCAGTATCCGCTCGAACTGCATAACGGCAATACAGGCGCTATCTAAGCCCTTTAACACAGACAGCTGGACCGCCAAAATCTATAATGAAATAAAGACATCGAATAACAACTTTAAAATGAACTTCGTTAAAAGCACATGTCGGCATCCAAGGTAACGAGGGAGCCGAAAGCTAGCCAAATTCGCGAAAACAAGGATCTGTAACCATTTTTCGTATAAAATCCTATCTCACACCTTAAACGGAAACCAAAAGGCATTACGATTAACAAGTGGCAGTTCAAGTAGGACTATGGGGGATGGACAGGCTGACACACAAGTACTTTCATGAAATCAGTACAAAAACTTTGGTTAGCTGCAAGCTTCTTTCACAAACCTACACTGGCCATGGCGCCTTCCCAGCCTGTCTTCATCGCTTTAAGAAGAAGAGAATACCGGAACGTCCTTATAGCATGATAGGTACCTTAATTCACAGTCGCACAGCCTGCGCGCTCATAGAATAATACTGTCTGACACATATTACACCGAACAATGAAAACTTATGTTACAAACAGATCACAAACAATAAACACGTCCAAATAAAAGCTAAGCAAACTGTCAGATGGCTCACAAACATTATAGATGACATCACAAACTAACAAGGTGTCGACTATTTCTCTCATCAACCAACAAGTAACAGTAACAATCTCAGAAACAGCCGTCAACCGAAGATCATAGTGAAAAAAATAAAGAAAAACAACTGAAGTGAATCAAACAAAAACAACTAAGCAACGAAGTGTGTTTGAATAAGCAAAGAGGAGCCTTTTAATAAGTAAAAATACTGGGAATAGATTAGTGACATAATGTCTGCTAAATGGTTAAGATTCTCACGCTTCAAATTTCTCTCTATATTTTTTTTAACATAGGTTTTATTCAAAAAAAAAGTTTATGTGATAGCATTGGGAAATAATTTCGAGTTCGGTCGAAGTTTTGCAAATCTCTGTTAAAAAATTATCCCTTCCATGATAACAAACGTTTGGGGGAGAAAGAACGTGGGTTCCACTATCTGAATTGTTAGGTTAATACAAAATAATGTCTCCCCATGCAATATAATATAAGTTTCGCATTTTAAAGAATTCCTGTAAAATTTTTCATTGTTGCTTAACTAATAGTTCCAAAACACTGAGGTGATTTTTCTGTCTACTCCTGAAATTTGAATATAGTTTTTATGAAAATTTTGTTATTTCATACCTATGACAATATAAATGGATTTTTAAAATTTTATTTCTTCGTTTACTTCATTATGAGATGCACTTTTTAACAAAGGAATCCTTTATATACCTACCCCATTGAAAAACAATTGAATTGCGGAGTTCATTTACAAAAAACAAACAAACAAACGAAAAGAAAAAAGTTACGATTATACGATTATATCAGTTTACGATTTTAAATATTTATATGTCACAAGCTGTTTAACTTTCATTCAATTCCAGATAATCATTACGGAGATATTGTGCGCGCAATATCGTATATACAAGAAATTCGCTCTGATTTTTTCATAAAAAATGAAATAAATAAAAGGAAGTAAAATTATTTTAATATCTGTAATTTAGAGATAAAACATTTATGAATACTTGTTTACATTTACAAGTTTTAAAAGTTTTTTTTTTTTTTTTTTAATTACTTTCAATAAAATTGTTGTCTTTATTTTCTGATGTTTTCTCCTTTCAGAAGTATTTTACCTCTTAAACAAAATTCTAGAAACTGTAGTGTAAATATTAAAATGTTTATAGTTTTGCAATGCAAATATCAAATAATTTTCGCATGTCTAACTTGGTAATTTGCAAAATAAATAAATAAACAAATAAATAATAACGTTCACCATTTAACGAAAGGATGTTATATGACTTATAAACATATGCTTTCAAAATATTTTATCGATTTTTTATAGTTACTTTAAAGAATTTAGTTATTCAGTAGCACTTCAGTTATTTTATCTAAGTTTAATTTAATTATTATTATTACTATTATTATTATAATTATTACTTCTCTTTTTATGAATTTTCATTAAAATGACATAAATAACATCTTAACCTTTTCTGTTTTTGTCGTTGTTGTTGTTCTTGTATGAATGTATTTTTAGCAAAAAAAAAAAAAAAAAAAAAATATATATATATATATATATATATATATATATACTTTACTCATTAATTAATTATTTTAATTAAAGATTAGAATGTGTACAGCAGATTGCAAAGTTTTAGAAATAAAAAAATAAAAAGCTACAGGGCTAATTATGATGCGATTGGATCGTCGAAAAGTCCAATATCCGTTCAGTTCAATCAGTTCGTGCTTAAATTATGCATAGGAAATCAGTTTAACAAAGTTTTCAGCAGACAAAACTATATACAGAACATTAAATAACATTTTATCCATTCGAGAGCGTTCGTCTATCTCTCATCGTCTAATGAACAATTTCATTACGATAGTACATCTTACTGGCGTTTGTCAATAACGGATAGATGGTTGGGTTTAACGTCGCACAAGTGCTGCGCAGATAGGCAATTGGCGACAGTCTGGGACACCCCTCTAGAGAGGGGGGGGGGGTCCGGAGACATACCATCACAATTTTGATCCTCCACGGAAGGGATGGCTCTCCCGCTTCGATGATTCCCAGATATATAATTTTTGATGGGAACATGGAGGACATTGCGGCCACGACAAATTTTACGTGCACCAGCCACCATTATTGTGCACGACGGTCTTTGGCCGGCTCGAGTACTGAACCCTTAATCTTCTAATTACGAGGCCGGCGCTCTACCGACTGGGCTACCGCGGCCCACCAGTAACGTAGAAGAGAGCTGAATTCTTACAACTGCGAACGTCTCACTCCATCTGAGCTGTTCTACCTTCTACTCGAACAATCGCTGCGTGTCGTCTGCGCTCTCCGCATTAAGGCTTCTATATATACGAGTTGGTACATCAGCCATTTTGTTGCCTTAGGGTTGCCACAAATGCCCAGCGTTTCTCGTAGATAAACAAACGACAGCCATTATTTCTATCGTTTTGTATTTCTTTGGAGTTACATTTTTAATCATTTTCATAATTTTAGCTCGGTTAATTATTATATGGGAAATTGTTTAGTGATAAATCGCTTTAGTCACTCAAGAAAAGAACATAAAATGTTCAGATTTCTATAAGATAATTTAGGAAGAATAAAATAATATAACTTTTACTTACTTATATTTTTATCTGCGCTTTTCACATGTTCAAACGTAAAAAATACAAAGAATGTGCTATTTTAATCATAATATTTATGTTAATAAATATAAATTAATTAAAAAAAAAAAACTTTTATTACTGTGCGTTTGAGTTTTGACGACATTTTCTGGGGTCGCCAAAGTTGTTTCATTTTCGTGTCGTAATTACAGTTTAATGAATAGTTTCGTTTAAATGAATAATATATGTTAGAAATAGCAGAAAAAAGTACGTAAATAAATAAAGATTTTCCACTTTTAAACAATAAGTTTTTTTTTTTTTTCTTTTTCCCAAAAAGATATGATTTGTACTTGAAACAGGCAAAAATAGTCCTAACAGCACACCTTAACCCCAGTATATCCACACAATATCCTGAGGGTGAAAAAACATACCAAAAATGTACTGTGTATGAATGTTTTGTTAGGGATATTACTTGTGTTTACTGCTCTTCTTCACCGATCGTAACTTCAGATCAATATTTCTTAAAACCGCTAGTTAAGCGATAAGGACGGCAAGCGGGAATGCTGAATTCACCGGAGGCAAAAAAAAATGGCGGCGATGCGTCGGCCTATATATTTTATTTAAGGTTCTCTACTCCGCATAGGTGAAGTTCATGGTCTGACGTCAATATTGTATCACTAGTCGTCTAGGTTGCGTATCGGCTGCGGCGGGACAGGATTTCACGGAGAGAAAAGCACTGATACTACATATATGTACATGCAAAAGTTTACTTTGTTCACTTTTGAAATACGCAGTCGTGATAGACATAAAAGAAGTCCGTGCAATTCAAAAACTTTATTTGAATCTTAAAATATTTTAGGGTTTCTAGAATAGAAAGGGGCTAGTGACACTTTAGCATTTTTAACGGAAAACATCATATAGTTTATTTAGACAATATCTTAAAGAAAAAAGAGTTTATTTAGGTATGTAGGCACTTTTATATCAGGGAAATTGAAAAGAGACTACGGGACTTTTTACCCTACGTGACTCTATGTCCCGTGATTAAAAAGGTGTGGCGATAAGCTTTTTAATTATTTAATTAGTCTACCACTCTCAGACTGGGCAAGACATAAGTCTGTTGGGAGAGATTGGATTTATTATTAAAGGATGTATTAATTAAATTATAACATAATATAAAAAGACCTAATTAGTTTTTTTTTATTTTTATTATTATTATTATTATTATATATATGCGGGATTTGTTTTTATGCGTAACACCTTTTTTTTTTTTTTTTTTTTTTTTTTTTTTTTAAATAACACTTTCTAAAAAATACAGCAGAAGACAAACACATACAAATGGCGATAAAATTTATAATAATTATTAATTTATGTAGTTAATATAAAGCATTTGAAACGCATTTTATTTAAAGTACTTAACAATAAATATTTTCACATTGAAAGAGAAACCACTTTTATGAACTCTCCCTTTCAAGATTTATTTGTATGAAAATGTATTTTCAGTTTTCTATGCGTGGTTTCTGAAAAGGCTTGGATAAATTATTAAAAGATCTCTCACTTAAATGTGTTATGTTGATTAAAGAGGCCTTAGAATAAAATATATTTCAACACTTGCTTTTGTGGAGCGTGCTTTCTTCCTCTTTGAAAAATTGTGCTTCAGATGAAAAAAGAAAAAAAAAAGTTTATATTATCATTTTTTCTTTTTATGTTCTTTTTATTTTTTTTATTGCTGCTTCTTTACAAAAATAGTCCGTTCTTTCTACGTGTTTTAAGTATAGATATAAATTTGAAATAAAATAGAACAATAGTTTTATAAATTTTTATTGCAAAATATATTTGCAACTGCATGCAATAGATAACAAAGGTAGTTTTTTTTTTTTTTTTTTTTAAATAGATTTTAAACTTTGTTTTAAGTTACTATTAATCTCAGTTTGAAATTCGAAATGATATAAAAGTAATACAAAATATTGGACGATAAAAATAAATTGACAACTTCCATATGCCGGTAGCTCCGGATGTACAGAATGTATTGAAATAAATGACACGTGAAATTATGTTTATATATACCAAATAATCCAAGTTCCCAAATCTGAAATAAAATATGCAATTAGTTTAGGATCACAAATATGATGAACAGAGACAAGTACTAACAGCTTTCCCTTGATAACAATGATACACACATTTTTTTTTTTTTTTTTTTTACAGACACCATGTCGGATCTCTAAATATACAAACACACACTGGAAAATGATAACAAAAATCAGTTTTTTTTTTTTTTTTATAAAAAATTATATATACACTCAATGGCCACTTTATTACGCCTACTCGCCTTATTCGAACTGAGTTTCGGCTACTATAGCCCTAATAAAGCATCCAGAACGCTTAGAGATAATTCGATACGATTTTCGATAAAGATCTGTTGCAACTATCTACACGCTTATTGTTCAGATTTCAATATTCAGGAAACTCTTCATACAGCACGAATATTTATGATCAGGTGACGACCACAGTTTATTTGTTCAGATACTGTCTTTTGTCTGACGTTCCAGTCTTGAACGCATATACCGCTGTTACTTATCTGTGATACTTTCCAGTTCTTTAGGTCTTAATCTGTTGTTTCCGTGAGAACCTTGGCGAAAGATAAAAATACGTTTGTAAGCATCACACGGCTTTATATTACTTCACAATAAAGAAATTGCATATAGGAATACTAGACATGAGTACAAATGAAACAGTATCTGCGATTTAGGAATTTTCGTTTTTTAAGAGGAGAGAAAATCGATTTGTGGCGGGAAATTTCGCAATTTCCTGATTCTTGAGTAAAACTCTTCCAAAAATGGAACAAAGGTGTTAAAAAAAGCTATGCGATTTCCTTAGAATATTTCCAAAAACACATTTTTGTTTTTTTGGGATTTGGGATATTTTCTTTCCTTCATTTTTTTTTTGGGGGGGGGGGGGAGGGGGACTACAAGGGGGCAAAATCGAGACGTCCCTTTAAGCGCTAAATTTGTCCTGAAAAATCTATTGGAGCTACGGTCACGGATTTTGGTGCTTGGGTTGTTTATATATACACCTAGAGTAACGGGATTTATCGAAATCCACCCACCCTTCTGCCCTTGGGGGCAGGAAGCAAAAAAAGTTTGCAAGCATAACTCGGCCCCAAATTACTTCACAATGAACAAATTGCAGATGGGGAGACTGCACATAAGTGCAAATAAACCATTATCTACGAATTAGGAAATTTCGAATTTTAAGGGGAAGAAGGGGAAAAATCGATTTTTGGCGAGAAATATTCCAAATTCCAGGTTTTTGAGTAGCTCTTCTAAAAATAGAGCAAAGATGTTGAAATCAGCCATGCATCTTAAGATATTTCTTAAACACGTTTTTGAATTTTTTGATCTGCAATTTTTGGGGGAGAGTGGGGGTATGCGTTACAAAGGGGCAGTTCGAGACGCCCCTTTTAGCTCTAAATTTGTCCTGGGAAAAATTATAAGGGCTGCGGTCAAAAAGTTTGGTGCTTGGATTGTTTGCACATATCCAACACCTAAAGTAACAGGATTTATCGAAATTGCCTCCCTTCCCCCCTGGGGGGATGGGGTGTATTTTGGGAGGGGGTGTATTTACGAAGTAGGAAATTCAAGAGCCCCCTTTTAACGCTAAATTTCTCTAGGGATATCTATTGGATCTGCGGTCACGAAATTTTGTGCGCAAATTCTTTATATGTATCCGACACATATTGTAACAGTATTTTACGAAATTATCCCCTTAGTGTAAAAACGCGTTTTACAGCTTGAATTCGCCTAAAATTTTTTTAGAATGGTGAATTTTGGTATGTGAATGGGGATTAAGTGTACGCATTAAGTACTTTGGTGCGGAAATTCGCAAAACTTCGAACTTACCCGCTGTGGAATTTGGAATTAAGACGTGAGTAAGTTGCTTCCGAAGGAAGTGGGGACCCGGACTCCTCACGTTGCAAGCGAGACAAACATATACCGGGAACCTAGGTTATTAATAATGATATGGGGTTTTGACAAACCTTTTAAATAGTGTCCAGCGAAGCCGGCAAATCCTGCTAGATATTAATTTTAATATTAATATTATTATATAATATTATTAAAAAGATAATAATAATTTAAATAATATTTCGTCATTTATTTTTTTCCTTTGTAGCAGATGAATTTGCTATCAGCCAGCGTTCAAATATCTTTCTATTAATCTTTTCCCTGTGTTATCAAATAGCTTCAGCGTTTAGTTATCAGCTGTAAAACATACACTCATTTTGATTACAATTAAATTTTACTTATATCATCATCATTCCAGAGTAGTGCCATAGTTTTTAAATTTAGAATATTGGCGCTCATACTTAACAAAACAGAAAAATAAGTGTTAAGGAATATGTATATTCAGAATTAATTTTCATTTTTTGAATCCACATATTTTTTTTACATATTGAGTATGTGTGAATTTTACCTGCTTTTATTTATTTTATTTTTCTTTTGTCGAAAAATAATGTATTAATATAAAACAGCGGTTTTTAAATTAGTAGTTATTTAAAAGAGTAAAATCCGCTGTAAAAGTCACGTTAAAAATATTTAAAAAAATTTTAAAAGGTTAAAAAACAGTTGCCAACTGTTTTTTAACCTTTTAAAAATTTTTTATTTATTTTTAACGTGCCTTTTACAGCGGATTTTACTCTTTTAAATAGTTATTTCGCACGTGGTTTTTAATTATTTAGTTAAATTAGTAGTACATGAGATGACGGAAGTTTCACAGCTATGTATGTCTGAACTGTATCATGTTGACGGGTATTAACAATTTGTGCTTCAGAACGTATGCAGAAAATCATAATTGAATAACAAATTGTTAAAACTATACCTTTCGTTAGTAGCTGATTTTGTTTAGTTGGAAATTGTTTTGATGTACAATAATGAGGAACAAAAATTTACATAAAAAGTTTTTTTGCATGCATTCAATCAGTAAGATTTAAGTAGCTGGAAGGCATAAACATATAAATATATGAGTTACTTTATAACAAATAATGAAAATAAAATTCTTGAACAAATTTTATATACTTTATTATTAAAAGAAATGGTACAAATTTTTGAAATAAAATAATTCTTAATTCTGAAACACATTAACTTAAATTATTCAAATATTAAAACCTCTTAATAAACTTTATTTTCTTCATTTTTACACTGTGATTTTAAATTTAATTGATTAAATTTAAACAAACGATTTTAGCCATTGAAATGATACAATTATAAAATATTGTTCATATATTTAAGTTAGTTTTTATTACGAAAACTGCACTAGACATGATTCAAATAAATAAAAACAATAATATTAACAAAGAAAAAAAATCTCGCAAGTAAATTGAAAACTGAATTACTTGTTTTTCCTTAACAAAAAACCAATGTAGACACAATTAAGTTAGGATTCAAATTACTTTTTTACGTTTTCCGAATTTAGATTTGATGTTATCGGCTGTTTTTTAATTGCAAACCCTATTTTTGTATAGTAGTTCATTATTTTATTTTATTTCAGTTGCATAAATTGCTTATATCGAATTCTGATCGACAGAAAATACACAAAATCCTTATCTACGTATTTAAATAAAGACATTTAAACATTGAGAATACAAAGAAATCTCCAAACTTAAAATTTGCTTATAATCTTATATTTTAAAATTTTATTGCGTAATTTGTGTTTTTTATTTATTTTACCTTATTTATTTTTAATATTAAATACCTAACATTGAACAGTTTTTAATTCTATTTTATTGTTTCGAATATCTTAAAGTACTTTTAATATTTTAAAGTTTTATAAATACTATTATTTATATTTTCTCAGTGATTATTTGACGTGAAAATAAATAATTTCATTTCAAAACAATATTTACAAACATTCGCATTATATAAGTAGTTTTATATAATCATACGAAAAGAATTAATATGGAATTTTAACTTGCTATTTGAAGCCGTACAATAAAAAACTATAATTTAACACATATTAATTAAAGATCTTTTCAAAGGAATTTATGTATCTTGCGTGAAATTTAATTATACCGTAAAATTACATAAGAATTTTATTAAAAGTACAAATATATTTGCTTTTCAAAAGTAAGACCTGTGCATCTATGATTGATGTAAAATATTACATGGTTTATTTCTTAGAAAATGTATAAACGCAACTCGTATTAACTTGTATATATTTTTTTTTTTCATTTTAATTAATTTTTTTATAAATATATAACAGCTTATGCTTTTTTCAAAAAATAAACAAAATTTATGCAGTGTTAAAGTGAGAAAGTATATATATACTGTAAAACCTCGTTAACGTGAACATGCTTAACATGAACCACAATCCTCGTCAAAATTACTATCAGTTTCTCAGTAACTGATAACATGAACTACTGATAACATGAACGATGTTTTTATTCACCTTGAGATTCACGTAATCGGGGTTCGACTGTACATATATATATATATATATATATATATATATATATATATATATATATATATACATGTGTAATTTTTTTTCACTGCTTTGTGGTTACTGGTAATTATAAAAATAATACAGAATATCAATAAGCTATGGCAAATGCAAGTTTGGAACATGGCGTGCAATAGAAACAACAGATAAATTATGGTTTAGATTTTAAATAAAAATTGTACAATAAGTTATTAATTACATGTTACAAAAAAATTGACTTTTCGTTTGAGAATATTACTAAACAGATCATATGGAATACATATATATATATATATATATATATGTACATATGCATAAATTGGTTGGAAAATTTACTTCCTAATGCGATATTCCGTTATTGTACTTCAGCTTAAAATTCTGATTTACCTTAAAAAGTTACAAGCCGTATATATTGTAAAAAACATTTCCTGTAAAAGCTCTCAACGGGAAAGAAATCTGAAAATTAAAGAAACATAGGTATTTACAGTTTTTATATATAAATAAATGTAATTTAAAAGGTATATTTATCTTAAGCCGGATCGCTTAAAAATGGAGAAACTACAGAAAAATAAATAAATAAAGTAAGTAATTTGTTTCGTTTAATGTATGTTTTTACAGTTGTGCTTAAGAAGTTACAAAGTATAACAATCTAGGTATATACTGTCATATAATTTAGCTAATTAAAATTGTACTCGAAAGACCTGTTTGTGAATGATTTAGAGTTAATCAAACTCTTTTAATCAATCCTGGATAAACAGTTCCTAAAACACGTTCTCTTAACTTATATCTTAAACACGTACTTAAATTAAGCAAACAACAGCTTTGATCTGGATGAACAATGCTTGATTATCACAGCACAAATCTAACATTTTTAAATTGTTATTGATTGTTTAAAGAAAAAGAATGTTTATACTCAATCTGATTATACGAATTAAAACATATTTTTCTGATGAGTTAACTAGAAATACGTTACTTTTAGAAAACATGTCTAAGAGATGTATTATAAGAAAAAAGAAAAAAAAATATATATAAATATATATATATAATAGTTATACATGTATACAACAAAGTAATCCTTTCACAAAATGACAGACAATTAGGAAAACAAAGTCATGCAAGGAATGAATGAAAAATGAATATGAGTCTGTTTTCATTTTCTAAGTGGCAGATATCAAAATCTGTAAAATCAACTTAGGATGAAAAGACTTTTTTACTTTATTCTTCAATTTGTAGTAGCCATATTTCATTCCATAACAATGATTACTACATTCATTTCTTAAAATATTTTTATCACGATTTATCTCGAGCTTAATTCAATTTTCATTTAAGGTAATGCACTTTTTTTTTTCTTTTTTTTTTTTTTTAAACTTGTCTAAATTTGCGTACAGCGTAAACAAAACTTTCTATTAAGTGATAATTGAAGAAATTCCACAAAAATATAATAACAAAATTCAAATGAATTATCTCATTAACATTTCTTGTTAAAAAATAAGATATTTTAGTCTTATTTTTTCAACTTTTGAGTCTTTAAATCTTACATAATTTCATTTAAAATTTTGAAGTGATTATGAACAAAAATAAAATAATAGAGTTTAGAGCTAAGCTAAAGAGTATATCTTTCATTTCGTCTCGTTGATCACATATTAAAAGAGCCCATGCCAGTGATGCAGCTTTTAAGGTAACCAAATTTTTGGTAGCCGCATACTGTTTTACCACCAGAAGTGATACTATGTTGTACCATTGGATACACGTCTCGGTCACCTCTTGATCTCATTACCGGCAATCTGAATAGCGGCCTTAACAATAATGGCTAAATAAAGCATGTCGCTTTGCCTCATATTCGAGGCATCCGTAGCGCCACATTTAAGCAGGACAATGTACTACCACAAAATGCTCGTATTGTCCAGACCTTCCTTGATACAGAATGTGTTCGATTGTTGTTCTGACCAGCGCGTTCTCTTGATCTCGTGCAAATGAAAATGACTGCTTAATCAATCGAAAACGACTGTTACTGCTGCCACAGTTCGCTGTTTGTTGTACTGATTTTTAAGGATATGTTACTCGAAATTTCTAGAAATTTTAATATATTTTTTCTTTTTACTATAATGTATGTGCCTAAGAAATATTCTGATATTTGCATTCCTTCTCAATGTTGCTTTGGGGATTGCCAGCAGTGTCTTACATTACACTAGAATACCAGATGATTGCACAACATATCGTACTTATTTTGTGTAGCCTTGTAAACTAATTCCATTTCTTTGCCAATCATTTTCCACGGAAATCATAATTTAAAAATTCTATTAACGTATGGTTATGTCATTATGTTTAATGGTGTGTAACCATGTTAAAATGAACTTTTAGAAATACCGTCTATAGATCGCAATGGTACGAAATTTTTTTGTCCATCTCAGTAAGTTCCTAACATCAGCATTGAATGAATATTATTTATAGACGTGCAACAAAATCAAAACTGAATCAGGGCATTTTATCATATTCGTAATAATCGCACTGAAACAGAACGTTTTACGAAAACGTTACATTTAAACGTTTTCCATGGAAATGAAATCGTACGTTTTATGGAAGGTACAACGCACAGTTTTTAAGAATGTTCTAAATAATAAATTTTTGAACGTCTAAATGGAACATTCTTTTGACAAGACACACGGTGTTTGAACTACTGTAACCGTCATTAGGCATCCAAAGAACGTTCCGGTACCACTAAAGTAATGATTGTAATTTATCATTTTTTTTAGTGAAAATTTCTGCGTGTTATTACAATCAATGCACTTACCCCTATTATTTATTTATTTATTTATTTATTTTTTAACTGATTGTAAGCTACTTAAATGTCAAACTTTAATTACATTTAAATATAATATTTAATGTTTAATTTTCTGGTTGACAAATAAAATTACCAACTTTATATAGAACTGTGAAAAAGGAAATTGTACAAACTTTCTCAGATATTATAGAATGTATTCTGAGAAATAAATATGTAAACGTAGCACAATAGATTTCTTTTTTTTTTTTTTAATAAGATATATAGTTTCTTCCTTTAGAGTTCGTGTATAACATTAGATACACAGAAAAAGACTAATATGACTCATATATCACAATAATGTAGCTAAACTTTTGAAAACTTATTAAATTACTAAAAAAATTTCAAAACATAAAAATATATACATATATAAACGAAAGCTTATTTCAAGAGAGTGTAGGGAAAAAAAATACATTTAATACTAGATATTTAAATGAAATATCTGTTTTATCCAAAGAAAATATAGCAAAAATATGCAGCTTTAACATTTACAAAGTCAAGTTTATTAATGCTAAAAATTTTGAATTCTTTTGAAAAGAAAGATGTAATCGGAGAAAAACAAACAAAAATCAAAGGATTTTACGCTCAAATAGTTCTTAGGAGAGTTCTTTCTTACTTAAAATTTTATTTATAAAATATTAAAAAAGTTTGTTCACTATCAAATTTGATTTTTTTTTGGTGCATTTTATCCAATCAAATTATATATATATATATATATATATATATATATATATATATATATATATAATATTACATATATATAGACGGCTATTATTAATAATAACCGGTAATTATTAATTACAATCAAATAAGCCGGTTAAAGTTAATAATGTAGGAGAATTTATGTCATTGACTGGTTATTATTAATAATTAGCAATGAAATTTGGTTAAAAAATATTTTTTGAGAATTTACCACATTGACAGACTATTATTAATAATTACAGATGAAGTTTGGTTAAAGTGAATAATTTTTGAGAATCTATCACATTGATCGGTTATTATTAATAATTACTAATGAAGTTTGTTCACTGTAGTAATTTTGAACGCATATAACAGACTTCCATTATTAAGGCAAGGCTAATTGGCCGCATTGAACAAACATCCTTGTTAATTATTAATAATAAACGATTAATGTAATTAATGTCCATTGTTTAATTACATATACCAATGCGTTTGGTTATTTATAATAACAACCGGTTAAAGTGATTAATGTCCATTAATTAAACACATTCACAAAAAAAGAGGTTATTACTAATAGTGAACGGCTATTATTAATAAGAAACTAGATGTATTACTTTAAGATGACTATATAGGTAGAGAGAGAGAGAGAGAGAGAGAGAGAGAGAGAGAGAGAGAGAGAGAGAGAGAGACAGAAATGCTTGAAAAGTGTTTTTCATGTGTCTATATACAAATGGTTAGGTAGATAGGTATATATTAGAGGGGCTGTGAGCGAGTCGCTCCCATATGCTTTTATTTCATCAAATTTATTTCATATTTATCAAATATCTAATAATTTACAATTAAAATTATTAACTTTTAATAATCATCTTATTATATATCAGATTTATTTCAAAATTATTAAATTCTTAGTTAGAAGTTAAAGTAAATAATCATTATTTAATTTTAAGATTGAATTCAGTAATAAATCTATGGATCTCTTTTTAGGTTAATACAATATATATATTAGGGATCTTAAGCACAATTTAATTTTATATTCCCTGAAAAGAATCTTTTTTATTTCACTGCAGTTCTCAATAAATCTATTCATATTTATAGTTGTAAAAATCCATTAAGCGATTTCCGTTATAATTTATTTATTTATTTTTTTGTTTTTTTAACTCCAAATACACATAATGTAATTAATTTCCGGTTTGGGATAATCTAAATGCTTTTTTTCAGACATCATGTCGCTGTTATTTATAATGATGTGCACCTGCTTCTAACCGTCATTTTGGCACAGATAAGTTATGCCAAGTTTAGGGTTATATTTTTCAACTGTCTTTTCTAAATTTAAAAATTCCCATTGAATCAACATTAAGACAAAGAGATTTTTATTTGACGCTCTGCGCTGATATTTTCATAGTGCTGCTATATTTGGCTATTAGAATACGAAATTAATCTTGGTCTTTTGGCCACTTGTACTCGAATTGATTGACTAGTTAACACGCAATTTGCTTTGCCCTTTCTCCCGCAAATTTCAACGATTTCCAGTTCTGTAACGGGCCTGAATTTTATTATGGTTATTGCTTTTAATTTTAATATTAAGGATATTTCTACAATATATATTTCAATAAAAGTTAATCTGTAAGTTAAAGAATGTATTGACTCCTTTTTGATATTGAAGTTTATTTTTATTTTAGCAATGTTCTACTTATTCTTCAATAGATCATCAAGAAAGTTAATTTACATGTATTATTCACATCACAGGGGCATGAAAATAATGTTCTTGGGCATGTCGATATTTTTTTGTAATTTATCATCTCACTGTGTGCCTGAATTCGTACCAAAGACATTTCAATGTTAAAGTGACTTGTTCACTCATCAATGATTGAATCTATTTTTTTTTTAATTTATAGTTAAATAGCCAGCCAAATACCATATGAGGTACATAACCAGGACTGTATGTTTTTTTGAGTTTCTAATTTGTAGTAACGCAACAGATGCCACAAAGTCATTTCCGTTGTTTACTCAAGTGAATTAAACCACCCTAAATTTTGGTCCACCATCGGTAATTTTGATATTTCTGAAAGTTATCGATCAGATTGACTGCAGACTATGATGTGTTAAAAACGGAAGATGAAGCCAACCCGTGTTAAACATTTCGAAAGCTGACAAACACTCTTAAAAAAACCTTGGTCTACCATAAAAGGTTTTTAAAGTAAATAGAGCAAGAAATCGTACGTTTTATTGAAGGTACAACGCACACTTTTTAAGAATGTGCTAAATAATAAAATTTCTGAACGTCTAAATGGAACGTTCTTTTGACACGACACACGGTGTTTGAACTAATGTAACCGTCATTAGACGTCCAAAGAACGTTCCGGTACCACTAAAGTAATAATTGTAATTAATCTTTTTTTTGTGTGTGTGTGTGAAAATTTCTGCGTGTTATTACAATCAACGCACTTACTTCTATTATTTATTTATTTATTTTTTTTTTAACTAATTGTAAGCTACTTAAATGTCGTCAAACTTTAATTAAATTTAAATATAATATTTATTGTTTAATTTTCTGCTTACAAAATAAAATTACCAAATTTATATAGAACAATAAAAAGGGAGAGATCAGATATCATAGAAAGTATTCTGAGGAATAAGTATATAAACGTAACACAATGGAATATATTTTTTTTAAAATAAGAAATATAGTTTCTTCCTTTAGAGTTCGTACATAACTTTAGATACACATAAAAAAACTAAAATGGATCATATATCACAATGATGTAGCTAAACTTTTGAAAACTTATTAAATTACTAAAAAGATCCAAAACGTTAAAATATATATATATATATATATATATATATATATATATATATATATATATATATATATATATAATGAAAGCTTATTTCAAGAGAGTGTAGGAAAAAGAAATTACATTTAATACTAGATATTTAAATGAAATGTCTGTTTTATCCAAAAGAAAATATTGCAAACATATGCAGCTTTAACATTTACAAAGTCAAGTTTATTAATGCTAAAATTTTTTAATTCTTTTGAAAAGAAAGATGTAAGCGGAGAAAAACAAACAAAAATCAAAATATTTTACGCTCAAAGAATTCTTAGGAGATTTCTTTCTTACTTTTATAAAATTTTATTTATAAAATATTAAAGAAGTTTGTTCACTATCAATTTTTTTTACTATTTTTTTTTTTTTTTTTTTGGTTTATTTAATCCAGTCAAATTATATATAAATATCAAATGTTATGTATATATTGGCGGCTATTATTAATAATAACCGGCAAATATTAATTACAATCAAATAAGTTAATAATGTAGGAGAATTTATTCCATTGAATGATTGTTATTAATAATAATTAGCAATGAAATTTGGTTAAAAAAATATTTTTTGGGAATTTACCACATTGACAGATTATTATTAATATTTACAAATGAAGTTTGGTGAAAGTGAATAATTTTTGAGAATCGATCACATTCATCGGTTATTATTAATAATTACCAATGAAGTTTGTTCACTGTAGTAATTTTGAATGCATGTAACAGAGACATCCATTACTAAGACATGGCTAAATTGTCGCATTGAACAAACTTCCTTGGTAATTATTAATAATAAACGATTAATGTAATTAATGCCCACTGTTTAATTACACCCGCCAAATGCCTTCGGTTATTTATAACAACCAGTTAAAGTGAAAAATGTCCAGTAATTAAACCATTTCACAAAAAAAAAAAAAAAAAAAAAAAAATAAATAAATAAATAAAAGCGGTTATTACTAATAGTCGCCGGCTATTTTTAATAAAAAACTAGATGCATTACTTTATCCCCACACACACATACATGTGTATATATATATATATATATATATATATATATATATATATATATATATAGAGAGAGAGAGAGAGAGATCGAAAAAAAATGCTTGAAAACGGTTTTACATGTGTATATATATAGATAGATAGGTAGATAATAGAGGGACATGGAAATAATGTTCTTGAGCATGTCGATATTCTTTGTAATTTATCATCTCACTGTGCTCCTGAACTCCTGGCAAACACATTTCAATGTTAAAGTGACTTGTTTACTCATCAATGATTGAATCTTATTTTATTTATTTAATTATTTATTTCAGTTTATAGTGAAATAGCCAGCCAAATACCAGATGAGGTACATAACCAGGACTGTATGTTTTTTTGAGTTTCGCAATTGTAGTAACGCAACTGATGCCACAAAAGTCATTTAAGCTGTTTATTTATGTGAATTATACCACCATAAATACAAAAAGCGAGTTCTAATATTCAAGTTCGGAAATTTTCTCACTGGTATCGATCAGAAGGAGAAACAACTGTAGACTGCGATATATTACAGACGGAAGTTGAAGCAAACCAGTGTCAAACATTTCGAAAGCTTCCAAACACTCTTAAAAAAAAAAAAAAAAAAAACTTGGTCTGCCATAAAAGATTTTTAAAGTAAGTAGAGCAAGTGTGTGAATCTTCCATAATCTGTTCGAAGAAAACAAAGGTAATCGATCGAGAACATGCAAATTATTGCTTCAGCGCTACAATACAGAAGTGGTTTTTGGTTACTTGATCACAGGATATTAAACAGGATTCTTTATATTAATTCAAAATGCAACAGGCGGTAGCTCTCTTCGAATAAATCGCCCCAAAGTACAGCTAAACCAGGTCTGTACCAAAAACAGGAAGTTTTAAGCGTTTGTTGGAGTATTTGTGGGACATATCGTTTTAAAGTGCTGATATCTGGATATACTGAGAACGACTGAATCAAATAAACCATTCTTTAATAGATAAGTGTACAGTGATTCTCAAGAGTTTTTCTGCAAAACGATAATCCAAGACTGTCCTGCGCTATTGAGGTGAGAGGTATTGCCTCACACACTACACTATATTGCGCCATCAGATTTCCATTCATTTCAACCGTTACAACATTTTTTTTTTTTTTTTTTTTTTTAAGTGGCAGGGAATTTAAATATTTGGACGATGTCTAAAATCCGACATTCAGAGATTTTGCTCAAACATCTATTCCGTCTAATCGTTCCGGTATTGAAATTGTGTATACGAGATGTCGAAAGGTTGTTGATAACGAAAATGATTGCATAATTGATTATAGGGTGATTAGAATTAAAGTCGCGATTTCAAAACACAATAATTTTAAAAATACCCATCAGAGCGATGTGATATTTTACCAGAGCAATCGTGAGGCATTAAAATTTTGTTTGGGTTCCAACATGTTCCTATACATGGTGCTGTCAGGATAATGTCAGGGAAAATGCCTAAATGGACTCATTAAACACATGAATGCTGTTAGCAACACAATCGAATAGCAGGAAATTATTCACTGCAAGGGTTTGCTACACTTTTTTTTTTTTTTTTAGCAAGAAGGCAAGATTATTTGTTTACAGCGGAAACAGCCATAGTGAAAAGAGGAAAATAGGAGCTTCATGAAACAAATAATTTGCTGATAATTAACGGCACATTTTAAAACATGTTTTTTTTTTTTTTTCATTTTCCAAACAAAATTTCATTGCCTCACGATTGCTCTGGTAAAATATCAAATCACTCTGATACGTAGTTTTAAAATTATTGTGTTTTGAAATCGTAACTTTAATTGTAATCACCTTATATACATATATATATGTTTGATCGTATTGTAACAAAATGTCACTACTTTCCAATCCCCCTAATATATACATACTAATATAATATATACAATTATATACATAATATATATACATGTATATATAACTCAAATTTAATACTGAATTTTATTTATACATGTGATGGGTAAAATTCTATAAAATGTATGAGGAAAGGGTGTATAATAGTATATAATCTATTTATATACGAATGTTTGAAATTGAGATTTTGATTCATGTGGGAAGGTAAAATATAGTTAATTACTATATTCTGTTTCCTTATTTTAAATTTATTAATTAAAAAATATTGTTTTTTCCTGAAATGTAGAAACTGAGAATGATTTCAGGCATGAAACAACAAAATATGAAAACATTTTGAAGACTAATAATAATAATAAAAACTATCCTAAGTATTCGATCTTTTTTTTTTACTTACTCACACATTCATTTGAACAATGTTTTAAAACATTCACGAAATTATTTGTATTTAGTTAGGTATTCAAAAGAAAAAAAATACATAAGTATATAAAAAAATATAAGTATTTAAAAAAAAAACTATAAGCCTTGTATAAGGCAATTAGAAATTGCATTTTAATTTATTCCAAAAATAATATTTTATGTATTGTAAAATAATGATGACACTTCAATTACTTAAATCAAGAATGGAAAGCATGTTTGCTTTGTGAAACATCTGTCTTAAAGAAACTTTGCACTTCCTATACATCAATTTTATTATCACTGTCATGGAATCATAAAATTTTATAGCCGGTAAGTATAGTCGGCAGCAAAATTATAGAAGCACACATCCACAGTTTTCATATATATATATGTTTACTGACTAATTTTTATCATCAACATACTTTTTTTATAAACAGCATAAGACTAAAAACCATGACTCCACAAACATTTAATTAACAAAACAATATTAGGTGTACGAAACCGGTACTCGAATTACTGGTACTGCTTCAATGATTTTTCTGCCGACTGTATATGTCCTAAAGCCTAAAGTAAAAGTAATAATTTCTTTTAATTTGAAAAAAGGTTGGTAAATACAGTAGGTTGTGAACATATGTATGTTTAGTTCTTATGAAGAGTATGTGTATAATTATAGGCATTAAACATGCCTTTAATAACTGATATGTGACTATTTGGATAAAACATAATTTATTGCAGTGTATGGTACTCTGTGTATGGTACAGTTTAACGAAATGTTTTTTTTTTTTTTTTTTTTTTTTTTTACTTTCTCTTACCCATAAGGTCGAGAAAGTATTTTTTTTTTCTGGGTCAAATTTTCGAAAGGGAGATTTTGTTATATTTACACGTTTTCTGGTCTCCTAAATACGAAAATCATGTTTTTAGCGGTTCGTCTGTGTGTATGTCTGTGTGCCTGTGTGTGTGTCTGTCTGTTATCAGCATATCTCAAAAACAAATTATGGCAGAACATCCAAACTCGGTATTCTAAATGTGTATCATATAGGGATGCTACAGTAAGCTTTTTGTTGAGATGAAGCAAATGGTTCCTGTACAGCGACACTCAAAAGTATTCAAATACATTACGTCTATGGGGGAAATTGAGGTAAGTAGAGTTTAACATCTATAGACTGAAGAAGGTGTAAAGTATAACAATTTAGTTTCTAGTTATAAATTAGCTTATTGAAATTCTACTGGAAACAAAGTAGAATCTTGAAGCAGAATGACATAGAATTATTAATTTAACTCTGTTAATACATCCAAGCTAAACACTTTCCGAAACACGTTCTCTTAATGCATGCCAATTAGCTTGAACAAACGACTGCTTTGATCTAGATGAACAATTCCTGATAATCAAAGTTAAACTCCAACATCTTAAATTACTATCGATTGTTAAGCACAAAAATATTTATTTTAAACTTTCTATTATGAATTTTAATGAATTTCCGATAAGTTAGTCCAACTATTAAACATTTGTAAGATATGTGTTATTAAAAATAAATAAATAAATAAATAGAATGATAGGGATATAAAAAATGTATTTTTTTTTTATAAAATGTATTTGGTGATATTTTTATTAAATTTCTAAAAAAGACAAAATTTCTCCCAAAGCATGTCCTGAGGATAAGATTTTCAATATAAGCTTATTTCAATAATATATTCTATATTTTAATAATCGGTAATTGAAATAACTAAATAATATATTAATACTACTACTAATAATAATAATGTAAACAAATAATATCCCTCACTAATTTTGTCGGAAATGTAAGATTACCCGTTGTCGCGTATTGGTCTTTTCACCGCCCATCATATGTTAATTCATCCTACGGATCACCCCTTAAACATAAAGTGTGGAAACACTGTGTAACTGATCTTTGGGTGGGTGTCGTCTAACAAAGTATGTTATCAAGCCATTCCAACTACTTTTGGAGCAGTTAATAACCTTTTACTTCTAAAATCGGTCTATTTGACCGCGACGCGACCAGTAACGTTAATTACGACCACGAAGCGACCAGTTTTCTACTGGCTTTCTTTTGGATTTCCCTCAACACTACAGACGGCGGAGAATAGACCGAGACATGGCTACTAGCGTTGCAAAAAATGATTCGACTACTCTCGGGTTAAAGTTGTTTCTTTAGAACTTCTATATTCTGTACTTATTATTTTGAGTTACTTTATGTGTCAAAATAAAATTAAGTCTAGATCTAAACTGAAGATCGAGTGTTTCATTAACATGAATAAGGAACAGGCATGAAATTCCTTAAAGCGGATACTAAACGTTTCAAATCTATTTTGATTTAATGACAAAGACTTGGTAATGGCACATTCCTTTAGACTCCGGAATTCTTACGTGTCATTCAATACTTGAATTTTTATCTTGGTACATCCTAGTTAACACATAAAACTGTAATCGGGGAACTATTTATTTGAATATCACTTAAAAAAAAAAAAAAAAAAAAAAAAAAAATCACTTTCAAATATTAGAAAACCAATTGTGTATATATATATATAATAAAAACTGAATGTTTTTCTACACAAGTAAACAGGGTCTATTTAGTTGTATAATATACAATTTTATATCATCACGATCCTAAGTGCAAAATTTCGTCAACAATACAGTTGGAATAACACATTCATTGAAAGGTTACACTGTACAAAATAATTTGTGTTTAAAATGACTTAAAAATTTTTAGAGATTTTTTTTTTATTTATTTATTTAATTTAATTTGTATTTAAAAAAAAATCGAGTCGCAGTTTAAAGAGTATTTTTTTTTTTTTTCGTTTTTTTATATCTTGAATTTTTATATGTAATTTTATATGTACATTTTCTGGATTTATATCATGCTTTGTAACATTGCATGGTAAAATGTCATTTAGATTACATTTATACTTTCCGTATTTTGTATATACATACACGTATAAAGATAATAAATATTTAAATACACACAGACAAACACACACACAGACAAACACACACACACACAAAAAAAAAAAACTATTATATTGAACACAAAATCTTACAATGAATGTCTGAGAGACAGCGAAGACTAATACGTAGTGTTTTTACCTGAGTCTACGGTGCTTGATCGATGAATATTAAACTCTTTCGTCCAGAATAACTACAAAAATATCTGTTAAATTTCTTTCAAACTATGATAGAAATTGTATTTTACTTCCACAAAAAAATTCACCTATTTCAGAGAAAAAATTTCAAAGAGTTCATAAAAAAAAAAAAAAAACCTTAATAATGCGTTCGAATTAGCTATTTTGTTAACGCACAACATAAAAAATATTGCCGTCGTCATTTTGACCATGTGAAGCTTTTCCTAGGCAGTTGTTGAACAGCTTATGAAGTTTATAGAGTTTTTTTTTTTTTTTGCACTTTCTTATATATAAGTAAAATAAAATCGATTTGAATTTCATTAAACTGCAGAAAAAGATAATTTTATTTATTTTATTACAACAGTGAAGAAATATTATAAGCATATAAATAAATTATGTGTGACGTGTGATTGCGATTTACCTGTTGAATCCCTATTTATCGGAAATATTGCTACTATGTAACTACTATGATTTCTACTTTGAGTCAGATTCGTTGTTGTTTTAATGTTGTAAACGTGTTCTCATGCCTTAGTAAGTAATCTTCGAGTAACTTATTCTTAGAGTCCTACAAGTGTGTAGTTCTCTCTAAAACTAATTTACATAGCACGTGACACCATGTCTGGTAGTGTTTTAAAGTGAGGTCAATAAATGTTTCTTAAGTATTTTGTCTTCAAACTTATGTTCGCACGGAAATCGAAAGTGAACAAAAAACGCTCTGTTTCTATTGGAATCTTCTCTCAAACAGTTTTATTATGGCTGTACAATCGTCTGTAGATTCTACTGAAATACCTTTAAAGTCCTTCCATTACATAATTTTCAAAATTCAGCGGACTGGCCCAATTGAATCAAAGAATTTAAAGGCTTTCGATATGCTTCTGGATTCAATTCGAAACCTAAAATAACTAAAGTACGAACTCTTCCACACACTACGGGATGCGAAGCTAAGGAAATACTTGCATCTTTTGAGTTGTCAATAGACGACGAAAACAAATATGATATTGGAAAATCCAAGATTGGTTCTCATTTCGTCATTCGGTACAGTGAACCGTACGAATCGGCGAAATTTAATCTTCGTAAACAGCAAGTCGGTGGAACAGTGAATAAATTTGCTACTGCTATTTATTCTCTTGCAGAAAATTGTATCTTTGGAGCTCTTAAAACACGTTTAATTTGAGGTAGATTCGTGGTTCGACTAAGTGACAAGTTTCTCGCTGAAACTCTTGAGTTTGATTCAAAGTTAAACCTGAAAATGGCCATTCAACATCGCGGCTAAAATAATCAGTTCAACAACAACAACGAAACCTCTTGCATCTTCATGAACAACTATTTTACATAGCATGACATAGTGTCAGGTAGTGTTTTAAAGTGAGGTCAGTAAAAGTTTCTTATGTATTTTGTCTTTAGAAGAGTGTTCGCACGGAAATCGAAAGTGGAAAAGAAACGCTCTGTTGCTATTGGAATCTTCTCTCAAACAGTTTTATTACGGCTGTACAGTCGTCTGTAGATTCTACTGAAATACCTTTAAAAGTCCTTCCGTTACTTAATTTTCAAAATTCAGCGGACTGGCCCAAATGGATCCAATAATTTGAAGGCTTTCAATATGCTTAAGGACTCAATTCGAAACCTGAAATAACTAAATTACGAACTATCATATACACTATGGGACATGAAGCTGAGAAAATCACAATAGGGAAATCCAAGATTGATTCTCATTTTGTCATTCGGCACAGTGAACCGTACAAATCGGCGAAATTTAATTTTCGTAAACAGCAAATCGGTGAAACAGTGATTCGATTTACTACTGTTGTTTTTTGTCTTGCAGAAAATTGTAACTTTGGAGCTCTTAAAATACGTTTAATTCGAGGTAGATTCATGGTTCAACAACAACGAGACCTCTTGCATCTCGATGAACAATTTGAAAGTGTTTTCAGCACTGTGAATTTATAATTCTTACAATAGTAAAGAATAAAGGTGTCAGGTACTAATCCTTTGTGTTTGCCTTAGAGTGACTGTGCCCTCCGAGTATGCAAATTTAATAAAATTCTAAATAATAATATTAATACATGTGGAATTTACAAACAGGTATATTAAGATTTAATTAGTTTGAGTCGACTATTATTCTCAGAACAGATGACAATTTCTGAGTTATATTGGAATCAAAATTTTTGAAGATTTAGAACACGCCCGTTTTATGCAAATGAACCAATATTTCTGCTTTGTTCTATTTTTTGTTAAATGTGTTTCATTCTATAAAATATATGTTGTTTACATTTTCCAAAATTGCATCCCTAATTATCCATTGTTACACAATAGTAATGGAGTTTAAGAATATTTCGAAATTTCGTTCACATGACAAAGTCGTTAAACAAAAACGAAATATTAAACTTTAAACTTTATACATTTCACAGTAACAAATATGATTTCATCTAATATAATATTCGCTTTTCTTTGAAAATGTATTTTAGAAAGTAAAATTCACTGTATGTTCCGACCAGAAGTTTATATTTTTGGAAATTTATTTTTCAAGCATGAAATATTAGAAAAATGTGCATTCTGAAATTTTATACAGATAAATATATATATTTTTTATTTTCTCTATTTTTCATTTTATTAAGCTAAAACGATATTTTGACAGCGAATGTGTGTTTATCTTTTGAATAGAAACCAAAAAAAAAAAAAAAAAAAAAGAAAAGAAAAAAAAAGAAAAGAAAGAAAGAAACAGAAAAAAGAAAACATTTAAAATGATTGACTAAAAATTCAGAAATAAATTTAAAAAAATAAATTTTAAGTTGCTGATATTTTATATGTTATTTACATTTATGTATTTCTTATATATACATATATATTAATAAATATATATATATATGTATATCGAAAGAAAATGCTGAGTTTTTATACTTCGATTTTTATTTTCGGTCTTCGAAATTTAGGTTTTTGTATTGATGGCAAGATTGATATTTACTAGTTATTGAAATCAATTAATATATATATATATATATATATATATATATATATATATATTCCATATACTGTGTTGTTCATTAAAATTATATATTAATATAATTTATAGAAAACTAAAATCCTTGTATTACTGTAAATAACATTTTTTTGCGAAACTGTAATATTGTAATTCACTATGTCATTTCCAAAAAAATTTTAAATATAAATTTATACTTGTAATGCTTATTCTTTTGGTGGAAACAATAAAGGTCTTCCAAAGTCAACCTTAATGAAGACTTTTTTAAGATAATAATTTTCTAAGATGTTTATTTTTTTTTCTTTATTTGTGTGAGATTTAATATTAATTATTTTTAACTATACTCCAGCATGTGGCTTTTTTTTTAATTAATGGATTTTTTTTCATCATACATTCTACTTAAAAAGTTTTTAAGTGCTATTAACTTCAATTTTCCGACGCATAAACTTTAATTACTTATTTAAATATTTATTTATTTATTGTGAGGTCTGATTGTATGCTATTTAAATTTGTCGAACTGTACATAAAATTATTATTATATTTAATGATTGATCACCTGGTAACAATATAATATTCCCGAATTTATAAAGAACAGTAGAAAGGGAAAGTGTAGAAACTTTCATAGATTCCATAGAAACTATTCCTCGAAATAAATAAGTATATATATGTATCTATATATATGTGCTTGTGTGTGTAACACAATGGAATATATTTCTTTTAAATAAAAAATAACGCTGCTTAGTGCAGAAGTCGTATGTTTACAGAAAGGGATAAAAATAATTCATATATGAAAATATTGTTGCTAAATTTGGAAAACATAAAACATAAAATTTTATAAACTAAAGCTTATTTTAATACAGTGTCGATAAAAAAAAAAAAAAAAAAAAAAAAAAACGGTTTTAATACGAGATATTTAAATAAAATAACTGTTTTTCCCTATGAAAGTATACCAAATATATCCAGCTTTAACTTTAAAAAGTTAAGTTTGTTGATGCTGAAAATTTTGAATTCATCTGAAAGGAAAGCTGTTGTCGAAGAAAAACAAAGAAAATTCAAAAGATTTCTATACGTTCAATGAGTTCATAGGAGAAAGTTTATTTTTTCTTAATACTTTTTATAAATATCTTTTTTCTATTGTATGAAAGAAGTTTGTTCCTCGTCATATGATCACAAAATTTCTGTTTTCTTTTATTCCCCTGCTGATTCATCTAATTCAGTCATAATTATTGCATTCCGTAGCATCTAAATTGATTAATCGTTTCTTTACCTTTTATCTTTTCTTTTTACTAATGTTCGTTTGGTAACCTGTTTATTTCTACTATGTCCGTATGTATCGTTTAACATGTGGTGTTCATAAAAATACTTAGTCCTTGTATCAATTTTGGTTTGTGTTATGGTTTAATCTAATTTCTTTTTTTATTTTGTTTTGTTGCAAGATAGAGACTTGAGTTGTATATTGGCTTGAATTAGCTATACAGTTCTCAAAAATCTTGCACTCTGCTGATAAAAATGCAAGTTTCACGAATAGTGAACATTTCTATTTTTCAGCATTTAAAATTCGAACTTTCAATTCATGAATACTCTTTTTTTTTTTTTTTTTTTTCCTTTTAACCGATCTCTTTGGTAACTTTATCCATTCCTCTTTTCTATAAAATGTTGACTGTTTCTATTACTTTAAGGTTTTTGCAAACTATTATCTCATATTTAAGCTTATGTGGTATGTTTGTGTCATTTCTCTTCTGCGTAAGTACTTTAACTTGTTTTTACTAATCATTGGGGCTCATATTAAATTATCACCGTGACAATAATTTTATTCGAAATAAATCTCATTTAAAATTTAATTGTATGTTGGTATTTTCATCTATCTTTTGTTTGCTGAGTGTTACAAAGGTATTAAATTATTCAAATTATATATATATATATTTATATATATATATATATATGTGTGTGTGTATTAGGGTGGTTCGAAAAAATCGATTTTTTTATTTCGGAATCGCGTTACCTCTCAAAAGTTGTAGTTTGGTATCCTCATTTGGGGAAAAATAACAAAAAAATTCTAAATTGACATCTTCAGTTCGCGCATGAGGCTGAAAGTTTGAAAAAATATGTTAAAATTTGAAATTTTCAAAAAATAATAAAATTAGTTTTTTTGTAATTTTTTTTAATGCAACAGACATAAATTGTCAGTATATAGCGTAGTTTGAACCTAAAAAAATATTTTATAGCTTTTACATTATATCTTTAGTTCGCGCATAAGCCTTAAATTGGGCTAAAATCTTCTAAAATTTGAAATTTACGTGTTTAATATATAATAATACATACATGGCATATTTACGTTTCAAAAGTATTTTAACCCATATTGGACCGCCGTCCTATTTATAGGACAGTTGAATTAAATGTCAATAATGTAAAAGAAACATTTAAAATCTGCAAAAAAGTTGACATAAATTTTTAGAAATAGACTAAATTAATTAAATTACTGTGAAAAATGGAATTTGAAAAAAATATTAATGCTGCAGAATAATAAAGAACTTCTTCTGCTAAATAGTGAGCATGTGCTAGTGAAAAATCCAAATGGTCGTCAAAGATGATGTCAACTGAAATCATGCAATAAAAAATCTGTTACAATTTGCAACATGTGCAGTGTTGGACTATGTAGAGATTCCATTCGTAAAAATCTTTACAATTTGCAAAATGCTCACTTTTGGACTGTGTAGAGACTGTTTTTCGGACTAACAAACAAAATAAAAATTTTTGTAAAATTGTTATAATTTTTTAATTTTTTCTTTTTTATATGTGTAAGTATCTTATACTGACCATGTTTTTAAAAAAATACATTTTTCCAATGATTCGTTTAATGAGTGGTCCAATATGGGTTAAAAATTCTAAATGTGTTGAATATAACCTTTTATTACAGTATTATACGTACAAGTATAGTTACACACACACATTTATATGTATATAATAACATTGCATGTCCTAGCTAATTACAGAATGATATATAGATTTTACCTATTTTTTGTGTCTTTAAGATTTCTCAGATGTGTTGAGCATTGTTTTAAATTGAGATTTATAGTCAAATAATGGCATAGTTGACCTTCAGAGCAAAATTGTCCTTATGAACAATCCCTGTTCTCTTCTCCACTTTTGTACAAGATTCTGTTAAGAGCTTTACAATTCTTTCGACACTTTTCGTGTGGCAAAGAAATTTAATTAGCTCGAACTCTTGGAGAACATTAGTATTAATAAGTTTTTCTAGGCTTTGCATTGACATATTGCTCATTATTGGAGGAGGTGTAAGTTTGCACTTGGTACAATCAATAAGTTCAATGTAATTTGAAGCTGCAAAATTGATGGTCGGTGGTTGAAAAGTTCGCACCGATTTCCCTTTTGTCTCTTGTTTTCTTGCTTTTAGAATTCTTCGAAAAGCTAGCTGTCTTACGTGCACTCTCTCATCTAGTACCATTGAAATTAAAAGATTTTTGGGATGACAAAAATACGCATTCCTCTGAATGACAAGATCAATTATTTTACGTACCCTCTCGGGCAGCTGTCAAGTCTTCTGTACTAATTTATACACGTGAACTGCTCCAAACTTTTCGGAGGGGTGCATTTTAATTCCAAACCATACTGGAGCGTATATCTTCGTAATATAGCTGACCAGATGTTTAATTTCGTCATAAAGTTTTACTTCAGAAATATATAGTCTTATGATCCTATTTGCCCAAATTAACCACCGAGAGATATTAAGAGGTCCAGGATCTTTCACAGCGAGATCTGGCGCACACTCTCCTGTCTTGACTGTTCGATAAATATTAAGTAAATACTACTGGTCCTTGTTTAAGTTAGTTTTGGTCACATTTATCTTCTCAGAATTAGTCGTTTCAAAATTAGCAACAGAGCGCTTTTCACAGTCAGTCAACTTATTGCCAATTTGTCCTGAGAATTTATGCGCATAAGGTAAAACTGAATAGATGAAATGGTCAAGAATTTCTTATTTACACATTTCTAGATGGTGTAACAATATTCTGAATATTCCAAATTTTTTGCATTGCGAGAAATTCGCACTTGATTTCCTAGAATTAGGTCATACACCAAGATTATAGTTGCTGAAACCCGCCTCTTGTAGTCTCATTTATTTGCAGAGATTTTTAAATAACTTTGCCCTCGAGAATATAGGCAAATGCTCTAGAATTCTAATACGGGCTTCTAGAACTCGCTTTTCAAGGGGACTAGAATTTATAAGGATGACATGAAACTATTTTTATAGAGCTACAATTTAGATTCTAGATGCCAGTTACAGAATTTTTCCTCAGTGTGCCTAGACAAGTCGGCAATGTAATAAGAATGCGACGGCGCGGCGTCAACTTTTTGCTTGCCGGACAGTTACTGTTCGTGTTCAGTTTTTGACATTTTTTTTCAAAGTTTAAGCCTCATGCGCAAACAGAATATGTCATCTAAAAGTTATAAAAAAATTTTTAGGTTGAAACTACGCTATATACTAACAATTTATGGCTGTTGCATTGTAAAAAATTACAAAAAACTAATTTTATTATTTTTTGAAAATTTCAAATTTTAACTTTCAGCCTCATGCGCGAACTGAAGATGTCAACTTAGAATTTTTTTTGTTATTTTTCCCCAACTGAGGATACCAAACTACAACTTTTGAAAGGTAACACGATTCCGAAATAAAAAATTCGATTTTTTCGAACCACCCTAGTGTGTATATACATAGAAAGTAATTACAAAAATTTCTGACATCAATTAATTTTTTGTTACGTTTTTAGAATGACTGCTGTCGAATATATGACACTTCTTGATAACCTGTAATGATAAAATTTGCGCAAAGATATTTTAAGAAATAAAGCAACGATTTAACATCACCAGACATTCTCGATAGAATTCTAGAAAGTTTAGAATTCTAGAACGTTCTAGAATCTTCAGATACTATCGATTGTTTAGTGAAAAAAAAAGAAAAGTGTTTGTGTCAAGCTTCCTATCATGAATTTTAATGTATAATTGCTATAAATTAGTTCAACTGGATAAACATTTGTAAAAAAACAAGAAAGAAAAATCATGCAGTACGCATTGATTAGTAACACTTTCCAACTGTACGCAATTGTTGTATCGAATAACTATTAATAATATTTGCCTACGTTATCACACAACAGACAGAAGGACTGAAAAACATACAGATAGACTAATTGATATTAAAATTACTCTTAGGCACTTTGGAACGTGTTAAAAAGGCTTAACGCAAAAGAAAATGCAGCCGTTAGATTATAATTACTGCTTTTAAACTCTCTGAATATTTTACTTTAGCCCTGTAAATCTGAATGTTAATTATATGATATTCTATACAAAACAATATTTTAGAATATTAATAATACATGTCAATGTTTTTAAGATTTTTGTAGTAGAAAGTTTTTTAAATATAATTTTAAAAAAATTCTGTCTTGAAACGTATTACATTGGTTTTTTTTTTTTTTTTTTTTTTTTTTTTTTTTCTTGTTTTTGTTGTTGTTGTCCCTGTAAACAAACTAGTTGTACAAGATGTATTAATGACATTTTAAATAGGGAACATTCCATAGGGAACATGAGAGTATCATTTTTAAAAAATTATCAAAATATTCACGGATCATAAGAGCCGGAGACAAACAGATAGAAAGGTAGACAATCGGACAGAGAGATGCACAAATTGAAATTATATTCCCATTAAAATTATAAGAAAGTATTAAAACGCTCATGTAAACAAAAGTGCAATTCCAGGAAATTTTTATTATTACCTCTTAATGTAACTGATTATTTTTGTGTGGCCCTGTAAATCTAATGCTAACCATACTATATTACATAGAAGGCACGCTCTTTTGTGCATACGAATAATATATTTCAATTGCATTAAGCTTTGTGGAAGATAAAATTATTAAAATTTGGTTTATAAAAATAACTCTCATACAACACAATGCTTTGGAGTACTTTCAAGTGCCCCTGTACACAAACCAGTTAGAAATGAACTCTACTTTACATAGGAAACATCCGATAGGGAATTGAATAACATATTAAAATTTCATTAAAGTTTCTTTACATTAAAGGTATTAAAATATGATTTATAGAAACTCCTCTCATAGAACGCAATACTTTCGAATAGTTTTGGGTGTTCCTGTACACAAACCAGATGAGGTACCCAGAGGGAACATCTTCAATAGGAACATCCAATAGGGAAGTTGAATAAAATATATCAGTTTAAAGAAATTCATTAATATTTACGGGAATTAGAGCGCAGAAAAACAGAGAGACAGACAGACGGACAGAAGAACATTCAGACATATACACAAATTGAAATTATATTCACACTAAAAAAATGATAGAAAGTGTCAAAAACGCTTAATGTAAACGAAAATACAATTCTAGCAATTTTTTATTAATAGTTCTTAAAATAACTGAATATAATTTAGTCACCCTGTAAATCAAATGGTAACCATGCTATATTCTATGCAAAGCATTCTTTTGTGCATATAAATAACATATTTCAAATTCCTAAAACTTCGTGGAAAGTAAAGTTATTAAAATTTGATTTATAAAAATGTCTCACAAAGAACGCAATGCTTTGGAGTACTTTTGAGTGTCCGTTTACATAAACTAGTGGTGGTATGTAATCTATTTCATATAGGAAACATCCAATAGTGAACTTGAATAACATATTTCGATTTCATGAAGATATTGTACAGTAAAGGTATGAAAATATGGTTTATAGAAATACCTCTCATAGAATACAAATTTTTGAAATACCTTTGGGTGTCCCTGTACACAAACCAGTAGTGGTATAAACTCCATTTTCAAAAGGAAACATCCGACAGTGAACTTTAATAACATATATCAGTTTCAAAAAAATTCATAAATATTTACGGGAGTTAGAGAGCGGGCAGACAGACAGACGGGCAGACGGACAGATACACAAATTGATATCATATTCACACTTAGAAAATGTTAGGAAGTGTTAAAAACGCTTAATGTAAACGAAAGTAGAATTCTAGCAAATTTTTAATAATAGCTCTTAATATAACAGAATATTTGTGTGTCAACCTGTAAATCTAATGCTAATCATGGTATATTCTATGTAAATCCTTCTTTTGTGCATATAAATAATATATATTTCAATTTTCTAAAACTTCGTGGAAAGTAAAGTTATTAAAATTTTATTTATAGAAATATCTCTCATAGAACGCAATGCTTTAGAATACTTTTAAGTGTCCTTGTATATAAAACACATTTGGTTTTTAATCCATTTTATACAGGAAAAATCCAATAGTGAACTTGAATAACATATTTCAATTTCATTAAGATATGTGTACAGTAAAGTTACGAATATATGATTTATAGAAATACCTCCCACAGATCACAAAGCTTTGAAATACTTTCGGGTGCCCCTGTACACAAACCAGTAGAGGTATAAACTCCATTTTCAACAGGGAACATCCGATAGTGAACTGGAATGACATATTTCAATTTCATTAAGATATGTGTACAGTAAAAGTATGAAAATACGATTTATAGAAATACCTCTCATAGAACACAATGCTTTGAACTATTTTCGGGTGTCCCTGTATACAATCCAGTAAAGGTATAAACTCCATTTTCAAAAGGGAGCATCCGATAGTGAACTGAATAACATATATCAGTTTCAAGAAATCCCACAAATATTTACGGCAATTAGAGCTCGGAGAGGCATACAGACGGACGACCGACAGACAGACAAACCGAAGTCATTAACACTTTTCAACCTTGTTGGGAGGTGTTAAACATATTAGAAAGTCTTAAAAACGCTTAATGTAAACGAAAGTACACTTTTAGTAAATATTTATTAATAGCTCTTTATATAACTGAATATTTTTGTGTTACCCTGTAAATCTAATGCTAATCATGCTATATTCTATGAAAAGCATTTTCTTTTGTGCTTATAAATAACACATTTCAATTTCATAAATCTTCGTGCAAAGTAAGCTTATTAAAATTTAGTTTTTAGAAATATCTCTCATAAAACGCAATGCTTTGGAATACTTTTGTGTGTCCTCGTACACAAATCAGTGGTGGTATTTGCTCCATTTTATACAGGAAACATCCGATAGTGAACTTGAATAACATATTTCAATTTCATTAAGATTTTTGTACTGTAAGGGTATGGAAATATGGTTTCTAGAAATGCCTCTCATAGAACACAATGCTTTGAAATACTTTTGTGTGTCCCTGTACACAAATCAGTGGTGGTATTTACTCCATTTTATACAGGAAACATCCGATACTGAACTTGATTAACATATTTCAATTTCATTAAGATTTGTGTACAGTAAGGATATGGAAATATGGTTTATAGAAATGCCTCTCATAGAACACAATGATTTGAAATATTTTAGGTGGTTCCTGTACACAAACTAGTAGAGATGTAAGCTTCATTTTCAACAGGGAACATCCGATTGTGAACTTGTATATCATATTTCAATTTCATTAAGATGTTTGTACAGTAAGGGTATGAAAATATGGTTTATAGAAATGCCTCTCATAGAACACAATGCTTTGAAATATTTTCGGGGGTCCCTGTACACAAACCAGTAGAGTTATAAACTCCATTTTCAATAGGGAACATCCGATAGTGAACTTGAATTACATATATCAGTTTCAAGAAATTCCATAAATATTTACGGGAGTTAGAGGGCGGACAGACAGACAGATAAACCCATCTCATAAACACTTTTCAACCTTGTTGGAAAGTGTTAAAAATAAATTTAAAAAAAAAAAGTGTTCAAAAGTAAGGATAAAATAATAATAATAATAATAATATATTTTTTAAATTATATACATGACAATATTTGTTTTTCGTTTAGCAGTTTCTTCCCAGAACATCGTACAGATGTTCTAAGAAAAGCATTTCACTCTATATAAGCGCATTTCTTTGATATATTGTATATTTGATTAAATGTTTATACTCTAAATTTACATACTGAATGATCTAAATAAATTACAATACAAACTAATAACTTTATTGAAAATAAAAGTTCAATATTGTTTTTTAGAGGTTTTGGACTATTCACTTAAAATTTTGAATTATTTAACGTGACAAAATAAAACTGAATCCCGGCCTTAAACATCGAATCTTTCATTAATATTCTTTCTTCGGGTGTAGAACAGACATGAAATTCATTAAAGTTCAGAAGAATTGTTTCGAAACTCTTTAGATTTAATCACAAGGACATAGTAATGGCACGTTCCTTTAGAATTCGAAATTCCTACGTGTCACTCAATACTAGAATTCTTAGCTTGGTGCATCCCAGTTACATTTTGAAACAGTAATCAGAAAACAGTTTGTTTGAATACATCTTTAAAATTCTTTTAACATTTCGTTTTTATTACTAAAAATGAAATACAGAAATGTAAAAGAACAAACAAATAAAAATAAAAATAAAATAAAATAAAATAAAATAAATATTATTGATACACATGTAAATAACAATAAATATTTTGAAATTTAGATAGAGATTCACAAAATTAGAAAATATTCAATTTGTTGTTCTATATATTATTTTGTTGTATCGTGAATCTAAGATGTGCATTTCAGAAACAATGTAGCTGGAATAAAAGTTTCACTGCAAGATTTCTTTATACCAAATAGTTTCTGTTCAAAATGGTATAACCAATTTAGATTTTTTTTATATTTTAATTTGTAAAAAAAAAAAAAAAAAAAAAAATCCTACACTGAGGAAATATATATATATATATATATATATATCGTCTTCATCTAGAACGAATAAGTGGCCATTTTCTAAATCCTTTAACTAGAAATATATTTTTTTTGAGATATGCGTATAAGACATGCCAATAAGCTGAATAGACAAAATGATTGAGAATTTTTAGTCTATGCGTTTCTATACGGGGATATAATATTCTGAATCTGTTTTATTGCGAGATATTCTCACTTGATTTTCTAGAATTGGGTCAAAGCCAAGATTATAGTTGCTAAAACTTGCCTTTTGCATTCACATTTATTTGCAGAGATTTTTAAGTAACTTTGCACTCGAGAATATAGGCACACGGTCAAAAATTCTAATAGCGGTTTCTAGAAATCGCTTTCAAAGAGGACTAGGACGATATTTAAATAATTTTTCACAGTTTAGATTCTAGATGTCAGTTACATAATTTTTTCTCAGTGTAATCATATTTTATAGTAAGATTTTTATACGTTTTATATTTATTGAGTTTTTATTAGAAAAAATATTTTATGTATGAAACAATGCACAATAAAATTCTTTACTTGTTAGACTAAATATGTGTTTTGTAATTTGCATATATTCTTCAACCACGTTTCTGGCGACCACGAAAGATTCTACGCGAATACTGACTCAAACAATCCAGTGTTAGAATGGGGGTGATAATCCTGCGGTTGACAGAAAATAAGCGATAAGGGATTGTCGAATGATTAAATGTTTACCAAAACGCAACTTTTTGGTCAAACTTTTTGGTCCTTCATTCAAGAATTTTTCTCAATGCTAGGCGCGGAAATCGTGGTTACACTATATATATAAATAGGAATAAATAAATAAATAAATATGCGCATGACTTTAATTGCAGTTTTCTTATTATTTAATTGTTATATTCGCTAATTAAAAAACAATTATTTCTCTTAAAATATAAAAAAAAGTATAATGTATTTTAAAAACACAACAATTACATCAAGTAAGCAATAACTTTGTAATAACTTTAAAATTAAATGGTGAAACAAATAAAATTGTCTTGTTTGCATAATACCAAAGGAATGAAATGACACCTATGTACGTTTTCGATTTAATATCACTTTATTACACTCCACGAAGTTATAAAAATGTGCAAAAAACCTTCTTTTAAATATAATCCAATAACCATACACTCCTGATATAATTTGTTATGTGAAATAAACAAGTTATATTTTAATATATGAAATAAACTATTTATTTGTTAGATCACCGAATTTTTTTATTAAAAATATGTATTTTGCACTAGGCTAATTCCCCCTTTATATGAAATTACTGCTTTAATGCACAATGGCATATTATTTTACAGTGTTTTATTATAAATCTCAAAAGTCTCAATGTGCCAAATATCACAAATAATTATTTCTATCTCTGGCAGAGTTGTAGGCTGCAAATTTCGAATCATGTGCATCGAATCATTTTACAGTGTTTTATTATAAATATCAAAAGTCTCAATGTGCCAAATATCACAAATAATTATTTCTATCTCTGGCAGAGTTGTAGGCTGCAAATTTCGAATCATGTGCACTCTCCCGGGCCTTTTAATAGACGGAAAACTCTCGAGCGGATCGCGATTAGGACTATTGCCATGTCTGGTGAAGAAGAAATTCTACTATGTATATCTTTTGTGGTATTTAACTTAAAGTGAAAAAAGATATGATTACTTACATAACTATAGGTTCTCATGGGAATGAATAGGAAATTTTGACAATTTGAAGTGAATAAACTTACCACAGACTCCGTGTAGTAAGGTACATTATCATCTTGAAATGCTGTTTGCGGAAATATCCAAGATACCTCCAAAATAGACGGTCAGGCACCACTTTTATAAAGAATTTTATTTCGAGTTAATTGGTCCCTTGAGCATACAAATTTGCCCGACTGTTTGAAAAGTTATGCATTTCCGTACCATAATGTACGGAGAAAGTGTCACTGTTTAAAAAGTGCGATTTTCATTAAGTCGGTGATATTTTCGTTGTCAGATCTGCTTGTTTTCTTTAGCTCGAAATAATTAAATTTTGACTCATAAGAGAGAACCAGTTCAGCGCAATAATTAACTGACTATTTTTTTAATTTTTTTTTAGCTATCTGAGTTCTTGCTTTCCTAATTCTTTTCACTAAGAATGGAGTTTTTTCAAATTTTCTGTTATTTAAACCTGCTTTGTTTAATAGTTGCTGCACTGTAGTTAAAGAAACTATGTTGATAAACACTTTTTCTAATACTCTTTTATGTCCTAAATGTAATAAAAACGGATTTTATAAGCAATAGCTTTTTAACTTACGGTTATCTCGCTTGGATGAGCAACATAGCCAGCCACCTAAATCCAAATTTTCAGTTCAAACGACCAAAAAATTGTGTATTTTGCTAAAAACCTTTTACCAATATTTCGTTAACATTTAATTATTTTGCCATCTCACATATGAAAATATTTTTTTTTTTATTTTCATTCAAAAATTAATACATTTTTGTCACCTTTAACTGCCTTATTATTACCATTTTTGAAGTAATTCCTAAAATTACAGTTTTTCTGACAATTGCATTTTGTTTTTAACACTGGACTGAATGCTAAAGTGTATGTGGACGGCAACATAATAAAATCTGTTCGAAAATTTGCATTTTAAACGATAAAATTGGCGGTTTTAGAAGGTAAAAAGGAAAATATCCAAATGCGGCTTTTTTTTTCTTAGTGTATATGTATACAAATCTATTTTTGAATTAAAAACAATAGTGGAAATTCATTAATACCATTCATAACATTAAGTTCCATTCGTTATTTTACGGGACAATTAATAAGAACAATAAGAAAATTTCGATATAGCTTTGAGCCTTTACGTCTATCAAATGAACGACATTCCGCTGTATTCAAATGTTAATAAATTCAATTTGACTAGAAGTAAGGAATTACTTGAATTTCTAGAGAAATGCTTTCTTTTATTGCAGCAATTTATCTAAATGAATGTTTTTTTTTTTTTTTTTTTTTTTTTTTTTTGTAAATTTGATTATAAATTTTCTATTTTATGTGTTACTATTTTAATTTTAGTTATCAATTGTACCAAAAACTATAGGAGTGTGATGTGATAAGTGAAGATGACGTATCTTTGTGTTTATTTGAGTAATGTATCCAACTAAAACTAATGATTTTGAAGAGTTATAAATTTGGAAATATAAGCATTTTAATTAAAGCTATTACACATGTTGGATATTTAAGCTATCAAAACCTGTATTGAATTCAGCAAATATGTTTTAATAATATGTATTTCATACATAAAAATAAAGAAATATCGAAATAAAGAAAAATAAAAATAAAAATTCCCGGTACAAAAAAAACAAGAATATAAATTTTAAAATTATGAATATGAAATTTAGTAAGTCGATTTATAAAAAGTAAGAATGAAAGAACCAGATACATAATAAAAACTTTATGTTTAAAACTTTATATACTGAACAAACGAACTGTAAAAAAACTGTTGAATAAATTAAATTTCATTTATTCTTACTTATTTTATTATATTATTTCTTACCATGCTCGGGATTTCAGTTTCAGTTCTTCGAGAATGTAAAACTCCTTTATTTATTTATTTATTTTTTTTTTCATACAAAAGAAATAATTAAATAATTTAGAATAAAAAAGTGCAACACAAATGCATCAAAATTCACAAAAATGAAACAAAACTTTTGTTAGAAAAAATTTAAGCACACTACACTCGTAACTGCAGTGTGAAAACGAATTTGATTTTTTTTATTATTTGGCATACTTCTATTGCATTCGTGTAAGATGTTTTAGATGGAAAGTGATCGTCTATAACAAGTATAATAATTTTTACACGCTTATTTCCTTATGATTTTTTTAAATTAGTTTTTTCCAACAAAATTTCTAAAATACGTTTTAGAAATAATATTATATGTAAGTGTTAATCAAAATACTTTAATTTGTAAATTGCCATTAATAAGAAAATGAGATTAAATTGAGCATCTATAAGGGAAATGATGAATTAATTTTTAATAAAAGCTGGAAAATAATATACCAGAAAACGTAACTTGGTCTATGACTTAATGCACCAACATCCCTATTTGATCATCATCTAATTAATTACTATTTGCTCACATAAAATATTAAAAGTTCAATGAAATATAAAATTGGGGCTTGTAATTAATAATATATATTTACAAAGATTCTCAGATGTACAGTAATAAAAAATACTGCTAAATACGTACAACGGGGACATAGAAATTTGCTACACTTAGCGGGAACTTATTTGAAATTAATAGATATAATGTACGTTTGAGCTATATGAGAGTAGAGTTACTACTGTACTACAAATTTCCTATTTCAAGAATATAAACTGATCACTATTTTTACACGTTAAACCTAGAATGTCCATTGAAAATAAATAAATAAATAAATAAAAATCATAAAAAATCTTAAGGAAATTAAGGAAACTAAGTTAACAATATTAGTTTAGTTACTCAATATTTAGCAGTAATTTCTCTGGAATGTAGCGGTTATCATCAGTTATATCATTAAAAAGAATACTAAGTTTCTGAAACTAGGAACATATCAAGACATTTATTTTCAAGAACATATCTCACTCTTTTAAAAACCAAGAAACTATTGTCTATATAGTACTAATTATTACAAAACTTTTTTCCTTTGGTCAGTAAATTTTTTTTTATAAATTTCATTCAAATTATTGCATGGTTTTTCGCTAAATAAATTATTCTTTTTTTAATTTCATGTATAAATTATTACCGTTCAGAGGATAACCATAATTTCGCAGTGAATCGAGTTCATTAAGCAAATCACTAAGATTCGACTTTTTTTCTTATTATTGTTTGGCAGAAAACCGTTTATATCTATAAACTATTAGTAGTTTATATTAGATTAAAATTTTATGTCTTACTATTCAATGTCAACCAATATTAATGCAGTTCAAAAAATATTACAAAATTTGATCCATATATATCTTTTACTATGAAGCAAGCAAGGTTTGTATATATATATATATATATATATCACTATATATATATATATATATATCACTGTTCTCGAAATCTATCCAATGGAGGCTGTACGATTTATGCAGTAAGCTACTTATGATAGATAGAAAACATGACATTAACTTACGTTTTTCTCAAGGAAAACAGAATTATTTATTTATTTAAGATGTAAATACGAATTTTCTCACTGTATTCACAATTAAATTTAAATTTTTTAAATGTTGCCAAAAAAGTTTAGTAGTTAGTTTTTTTTTTTTTTTTTTTTTTTTTTTTTCAATATAAAATAAAATATGCTTTCACGCAATATATATATATATATATATATATATATATATATATATATATATATATACAGGGTGATTCAGAAAAACGTGGACAAAATGACATGGTAGATTAGTCATACAACAAGGATACAAAATTCCATAGGAACAGAGAGTCGCAACTGCGATCCGGAGCCGCTACTGGGCGTCTAAAATAATACATAACACAAAGAGAAGAAACAAAACCATTACAGATCATTTTATCGATAATTACTCTCTCGCATGCGACTAATGCAAGGCAATTGTTGAGCCTACATGAGATGCTCAAAGTTTTTGCCATATGCATCGAGACAACCTAGCATCTACGTTGCATAGAACGCCGCACCTTCTCAAACATACCAGGTGTATCTAGAATACATCCTGCTGCATCAACGATTCTTCCCACCAAGTCTTCCGGCGTTGCAACATGTGATCCATACACAATTTCTTTTAAAAATCCCCATAAGAAAAAATCCAAGGGAGACAGATCTGGTAATCGTGATGGCCACGCGATTTGTCCACCGCGGCCAATCGAGCCGCCAGGAAAAAGTAGACTCTAGATGTGCGTTGACGTTTGTGCTGAAATGTGCAGGAGCTCCGTCGTGTTGAAATCGAGTACGTTGACGAATAGGCATCGGATCATCATTCAGCATTTCTGACTGAACCTCTTGCAAGAATGTTTGATAAATTGGACCGTTAAGTCTTTCTGAGAGAATGTACTGACCAAGCAAACAGTCTCCTACAATGCCAGTCCACACGTTAACGGAAAAATTTCGTTGTGCGCCGTGCGGACGTGTAGCATGCGGGTTTTCATCCGCCCACGTATGTAGGTTTAAAATTTCATCACACCCTTTAATGAAAACGCAGCCTCATCCATGAAGAGAACACTTCCTGCGAAGTTTCGGTCTGCGGCACTTTCTTGCAAAAACCACCGCTTAAAATCCATACGATTGCTGTAGTCTCCCGATTCCAGAGCCTGGATGCGTTGTAAATGATAACTTCCCATTTCTATAATGACGCAGAATGAAGAATCTTAGGAGAGATTTGATTGGTTTATTTGATTTTCATTGATTTGAGTGTATTTTACATTAAACTACAGCTACGTTATGAACATTTACAAGAGATTTGATTGGTTTATTTCATGTTCATTGATTTGAGTGTATTTTACATTAAACTACAGCTACGTTATGAACATTTATAAGAGATTTTATTGGCTTATTTCATGTTCATTGATTTGAGTGTATTTTACATTGAACTAGAGCTTCGTTATGAGGAATTACGAGAGATTTGATTCGTTTATTTGATTTTCATTGATTTGAGGAAAGGGTGTCCAATGATTTTTTTTTTTTTTTTTTTTTTTTTTTTTTTTTTTTAACATGCTTGACAGTGATTGCTGCGAAAACGAGTTTCATGTGTTTTCAGATTCATGCTCAGCGAGGTAGGGGTGTCCAATGATGTCTTTGTTTTTGGTTTTAACATGCGTGATAGTGATTTCCGGGGAACCGAGTTACGTGCGTTTTCAGATTCATACACAGCAAGGTGTCCAGTGATATATATATATATATATATATATATATATATATATATATATATATATATATATATATTGGTTTTAACATGCGTGATGGTGATTCCTGCGGAACCGAGTTTCGTGCGTTTTCAGATTCATGCACAGCGGGTAGGGGTGTCCAGTGATTTTTTTTTTTTTTTAAACATGCCTGATAGTGATTGCCGTGGAACCGAGTTCCGTGCGTTTTCAGATTCATGCACAGCAAGGTAGGGTTGCCCAGTGCTGTTTTTTTTTTTTTTTTTTTTTTTTTGTTTGTTTGTTTTAACATGTGTGATAGCGATTGCCGAGGAACCGAGTTTTGTGTGTTCTGGGGTTCTTGCTCAGCAAATTAGGGGTGTCCAGTGATGTTTTTTGGTTTTAACATGCATGATAGTGACATGCATGATACTAACATGCATGATAGTGCCTCGAAACTGAGTTTCGTGTGTTTTGAGATTCATGCACAGCAATGTAGGGCTTTCCAGTGATTTTTTTTCATGTGCGTGAAGAGTACTTACATGCGTTATAGTGATTGCTGCGAAAATGACTTACGTGCATTCTCTGATTCAACCATTCATCGAATAGTGACTTTTACTGAACGAGTAACAGATTCAACTGTTTCCAGAATATTCGAAGAATTAACATTTCTATTTGACAGTTTTCGATAATATTCGTTTTAATAATAGTTTCGTTGCACATATTCGAGAAGTTCAATAAATGATTGATATTGTCAAGGAGATCCCATACTAAAATTGTGAAGAAAATAGTCGTCAATCGAAATATATTTATTTAAATGTTTCAATTATTCAATTAAAAATAAATCCTTTAAATATAGTGCCCAGCAAAGCCTGCTAGTATCACTATATAAATATATATAATCACATTGTTTAATATTTAATTGGAAATACTATTTTTTTTCTACGAATAACGGTTTAATCGTGTACATTCCAAACACACAAAGATCAGTTAATTACATAATATATTAACAAAAAAATTTTAAGATAACTTATAACAAAAATATCCATAACTTATTAAAACAATTTAAATATTCTCATTTTAAAAGAAAAAAATAATAATAACGTTTTAATTTCAAAAAAGTATTTACAAATAAATTTTAGAATATAAACGTAACTAAATCCATTGTATTACTTAAAAACTTTACATTGAATAAAATTAAATTTTGTAATATTAAAGGACCCCAGAGCTCAAACATTATTCCGATTAAAAAAAATATGCTCATTTAAATTTCGCAGAATATTTAAAAAGTAAGAATTAGCTATTTATCAAAAATGTATTGGTTTTTCAAGACAGTTAAATATTTACGCATAAAAATAAATTAAATTTCCAAAATTGTTTTTTTTATTATTATTTTTATTTTTTTCAAATTTTAAATAAAGAGCCAACTGTTTTTACGCTTTGACGAGCAAGGTAATTACGATCCTTTAAATTAGACTGCCACCATAAAGAAAATTAAAATACAGAAAAATATCACCCTGTGAAGATATAAATGAAAAACAAAATGCTAAAAAAATGCTGTATCATTTTTGCAGTTCCTCGCGACGAGAACACCGCATTAATACTTAAATCTAAAATCTTTGACTGTACACGATTCAGTTCCATATTAAAGAACAATAAAAGAATGTCACTAAAATACGATAGTTTAAATAAAACTGTTTAATACATTATCTAGAAGTCTTTATTTTAAAAATGTATATATCAATTGACGTATTTGAAAACGTTTAGTATGCTGTACGTACAAATCAAATAAATGTAAATAGTATTAATAGTATTAAAAAAAAAAAAAAAAAATAAAAAATAACAGTATTTTTATTCTGTATTTAAAATTCAAATAACAAATTTAAGGTCGAAGTTAAAATTAAAAAGGACAACTTATATTTAGAGAAACCTTTTAAAATTAATAAAATCAAGTAATGCCTTATATTTTACTTTTTTTTTTTTTTTTTCTTTTGAGCATTTGTAATTAAATTATTTTTTCATGGATTCCTTAATAAAAACTCTTTCAAGAAAAGTCACAGTTTATTTTCCTGTATTAATTTAAAGTTAAGGGAAAGTTCCCTTCAATGCTAGCCTAATAAAAGAAAGCCAAATTATCTAAATGCGAGTCAATTAGTTTAAGCACACATTTGTTTCGTTCTAGATGAGCAATGAAACAGTCAATAAAAAACAAAATTAAAGTATTCTACCGTTCCTGATTGGCGAATGAACCGGCATTTTATTTTATTACAGAAAGAGAAAATAATAAAACCTTATATAGAGCTTAATACAGAAAAATCTTTAAATGTAAAAGCCATTTTCCAATATAAAGTTTTTGAATATAAAGAAATAATTATACATTTATAATATAAATATAAAAGTTCAACGACCTGCGAGAAAACAAAAAGTTGTTTAATTTTTATGACATCTTAAAAAAAAAAAAAAAAAAGAAAAACTATCATTTGTTAATCTAAATAGGAGAAAAAGAAAAATATCATAGTATATTTAAAAGAAATACAAAGGAGATTTGTTTTTAATTTGTTTTTAAATTTTGAATAATAAAGTGCTATTTGCAAAATACACACACACAGATATATAGTAAATGGATTTACCTTGGATTTAAACTATCAGACCAATATCAATCCTCTACCTCAAAGCATAGTAACAAAATTTTCATGTGTGTGCGCGCGCGCACGTTACATTTTTAATTATACCATTTTGTGGAATGTATTACTTAGCTATTGTTAAAATTTCGTTGTAAACTGCAATAAATACTTAAAATGAGTTATCAGATTACCGCCAAATTTACTACGTTGGCTACGCCTAAGATCCAATTAAAAATATTTAAAAAAAAATTATTGACTTTTTATAGTAAAATACTACTACTAATAATAATAAACTGAGGGATTGCAGAACACATAGTCAAAAACTAATTTATAAATGTTTGAATTTTTTTCAATACTATGTTGGTATTCTTCCTCTCTATTTTTCTTTGACAACGTCTCCTAGTATACATTTTTCAGCTATTTCAATGTTTTGAGCATACCACTTGCAAATTTCCTGTACCTAATTTGGACGTTGAAAGGTAACACGTTTTGTTGTTCCGGAATGCTGTTACATAAATTTATTTATTATGATAAAAATGAAAATATGAGATTTAAGGTATTTGAACAAAGTGATCAATAATATTTTTATATAACTATACTAGTAAAAAATAGTTTTTGAATGACAGAAACTTTTTAAATTTGTGTAAATTTTGAAAATCGCGGTTTACTAGCATAATGGACAGTGTAAAAAGAAAAAATATACAATATTTTGTTATGCATATAAGAAAGCAGAAAATTTAGCACTTATAAAAGAAAGTTAGTCATTATAAATTACTTGAATGAAAAATACAACATTAGTGAACAAAAAAAAAAAAAAAAACAGTGTCCGCGAAATTTTAACACGAAACACCAAATTTTTTTTTTTTTTTTTTTAACACTAAATTGTATCTCTCTCTCTCTCTCCTTCTTTCTTTGTGTATATACTTAGAATACATTCTATAACTTTAAGTAGAAATCAATAGTAAGTAAAATATTAGAGTCAGTTGATTAGCATTCCTTCTTCGAACGGAGAATAGATACGAATTCCATTGAATGATTTGAGAACTTGTTTCAGTGTGACACTAACTTAATCATTAGGACACTACAATTACACTTTTCGCTACAATTCAGCATTCTTTCGTGTTATTCACTGCTAGAATTCTCATTCCTTCTCACTATAGAAACTTGTTAACATTCTGAATTAGAAAGTCTGTATTTTCTATATAGAAAACTCTTGTGTAAGATTTTAGCTATCCAGATATATATATATATGTATATATATATATATATGTATATATATATATATGTATATATATATATATGTGTATATATATATATATATATATATATATATATATATATATATATATATATATATATATATAAAGAAAGAAAGAAAGAAAAAGAAAAAAAAAAGGAAAGAAAATTTAATTATAAACCTAATCATTTATTATATCAATTGAATAAACAAATAAATAAATAAAATATTTAGTAATATAATACATATACCTAAATTTAGCATAATGACAGAAATCAAAACTCCATTTGAAAATCAATAATAATAATAATAATATATGTATATATAAATTCATATCTTTTTTTGTGTGTGTCTCGGAAAACAAATGTTAAATGTTTTTAATATCATATTTTACATGAAAAATGCTTATATAGTTTAAGTATATATGATTCATTTTGTAACTGTAAAAATGTGCCATCAAGAAAATTACCGATAAACATAACGCATTAAAACAAATTTTTAAACCCAAGTATACGAATCATTTGTCCCATCCCAATAAGTAAGTTTTATACAGAATAACAATACCACACAGATTTAGAATAATGATGTTAAAATTTCTACTAATACGCGTTCTTTTGTAATGATGATAAGACTTCATACACAGACATACAAAGCCAGACAGGTTTACAAGATCATTGCAATGATGAATTATTACATGTACATATAAAAAGAATGTTTGAATTACTTATTTATTCTTATTACGTAATAATGAGGAAAATGTTTACTTGAATATGAAACAGTGCGCCCAATTTAAATTAATAATAATAAATAGTATCGCCCAGTGATCGTATCTCGACCACTTTGTTGCAAAGGAAAGCAAAGCAGAGTAATTGCGGGCGGAGTAAAACGGGATTAAATTGCAACACAGCTGCGCCAATCGATATGCATTCAAAGGGAATCAGCAGAGTTTTACTTAATATATTTCTCTAAGTTTGATATACTGTAGATACTGAGCTGTCCCTGAAATGAGAGGAAATCGCAACGTGGATGCCATCCCTGTTCGGTGGTATACCCCGAAAGCTAACTGACACCAATTTAAACCAAAGTCCAAACAAATATCAAATTCGGTTAAATTAAGTCTATTGGTTCATAAAATACAGTGTTCGAACTCAATTAATTAGACATTTTTTTTTCTAAAAATCATCGAATTGAGTTCAGGAAATCTCAAAACGTGTCAACTCATCGAAAACCAGAAATCGATTTTTTCCGCATCTTCTACATTCTTCTTATACATGCAGAAGTTAGTAAAAAATGCACATTTTAAAAAATAAGTTGTCAATTTTAGTTAATTGAAATTCAAGAAAACCTCAAAACGAGAAAATTTATCGAAAATCGGAAATCGAAAAATTTTCCGCATGTTCCACTTTCTTCTTATACATGCAGAAGCTAGTAATAAATCTATTTTTATTTTTTTATAAGTTGTCAATTTTAGTTAATTGATATGCATGTTAATCAAAAGACGTGTAAATTCATCGAAAGCCGAATTTTTTTTCTGTATCTTCTAGTTTCTTCTTATACATATAAAAGCTAGTAATGAATCCATTTTTTTTTTATAAGTAGTCAATTTCAGTTAATTGAAATGTAAGGAAATCTCAAGACGTGTAAATTTATCGAAAACTGGAAATCATTTTTTTTTCCTTATCGTCAATTTTATTCTTATGCATGGAGAAGCTAGTAAATCCACTTTTATAAAAATAAGTAGTTAATTGAAACGCAAGGAAATATCAAAATTTGTAAGTTCATTGAAAATTGGAAATCAAAAGTTCTTTTTTTCTCCAAATTATATACTTTATTAGATATGCAGAAGATATACGCAAGCGACGTGTGACGTCACGTCTGTGTACTGATTGTTTACTTGTCATTAGAATGTTCCATACGCATAACAGATGATCTGCATACTGTGATTTTTTTATAGTTATTAAAAATATTTCTGAAGCCTTCGTGTAAAAAATTCCTTTTTTGAAATATATTAACTTTTGTAGAGAATCGGCTTGTAACAGAAATATTTCTCTGCTTGTGTAGTATCAATTTGCATTCCATGAGACTTTTTCACAATATTAAAATGATCTTAATATATTTTAATATGGTTCATTAGATTTTTAGATAAATAAAGAGAAAAAAATATGATGGTAAATTGTAATATTTAAATTATTTGAAAATCATTTAAAACTAAACTCATTTAACTACTACTTCCATCTAAAGTCATCTATGATCAATGGAATACAAAGATACCATACAGATAATTTGCGCACGATTGGAAAAGTGGGTTTACCTATTTATTTTTTTTCAATTTTAATAGCTGTGAAATGTACAGTAGCGTCATAAATTATCAGCCCAAACAATTTACAAAAGAATTGTAAACTTCGGCATAAAACTCTGTTATCCGATTTTTCAGTGCTTTTGTTGTGTGTTTACATGATATTCTTAATTAATTTATTCTTATTTATGCTATAGTGCATGTAACATTCTACTTTATATTTTATATAAATTTATTGTCTCACATACTATAAGTTTTTCCATGCCATATGCCTTTTTTTATTCTATGACTAATTTTAACATTATTATTTTATTCTTCTGTGGGGAGATACGTATAAAAGATTTAAGAATATGCTGAATTTGACATTAGATTTCAATCATTTCTAGATGTTTTAAAGGACATTTTTTTATGAATCGTTGCATTATACTTCTATCACAAAAAATTACAAGGCGTTTATTTCTTCATAAAATTGACTGCTTTTACTGGTCTATGAAGAAAAATATCGCAAAAATTAATTTTAATGTTACTTTCTACTATATTTATATGAAGAAATGAATGTAATTTTTTTGTTTCTGGCAAAAAATAATGCACAAATCTTCTTAAAACATATTGATAATGTGTGGTAACTATCATAATATAAAATAGAAGTGAATTTTTTAAATTAATTCACGTGAAGCATTAAAATAAATAAATAAATAAATAGATAAAATGAAATGAAAATAAAAATAAAAATAAAATATAAAATAAAATTCTGATTTTTTTTTTTTTTTTTTAAGCTTTAGATTAATTTTAATATGCTTAATATTGATACATTTCCATGCATATGTATACAGACATTCCTAAGTGTAAGACCGTAATTTAAAAGAACAATTTCAAATGTCCACCTTTCGCTTAAAAACAAAATATTTTCTAATTTTTTTTTTTATCGTTATATCTGTACTGATAAGTATAAAGGATTTAAGTCCAAAAATGAAATGTCGATTTTGAGTTAAGTACATAGTCAGACTCAGAAAAAAAAAATTCTCAATTGATTGGTATAAAGGATTTAAGTCTATGTCATTTAGTCTTTGAGAAAATCCATTGGTAAAAAACGGTTCAAGTCAGAAATTTATCATTCATGTATGGTATAAAATATTTAATTCAATTTTTTCCCTTTATTAAATAAAGGTTGACAATCACTGAATGGTATAAAGGGTATAAGTCAACGAAATCTCTTTTTCCTAATCGACTCTTCTGATTTGTTTTTAATTAGTTTAACTTTATTTTTCGTCTCCTGAAAAGTCAAGATAATGGACTTAAATCCTTTATAGTTATCAGTACAGATATAATGCCACTTATTAAACTTTTTTTCTAAAAGAAAGTAGATCCAATTTGTCGAATGTACAGAAACTAATCAAATGTCTTTGTAAACGATTTAAATGATGCTAGGATCGAATTACGTAAATATATGCCAATTAGTTTGAGCATGGAACTACTTTATTTTCAACAGAGAAAGCGACACACAATGACAAGACAAATCTAAACAATTTTGATGTTCCTCTTTTTTGCTAACGAACTGTAGCTTCATTTAATTTTACAAATAAGACATTACGCATGATATTCTTTTATTTAAGCTGATTATTATAAAAAATGGAAACGTATAACTAAATTACACACAAAATATAATAACATAAATATAATAACGCAAGGGACACATAAATAAATAAAAAAAAAAAGTTGAAATGTTTAGTCATTACTATTGGTTCAAACAAATAATATGGGAAGCAATGCTTTATTAAAATAATCCCGGATATACATATTTTTAGTCACATTTTAATATCCTTCATACAGAATTAAAAAAGACAAAAAATGTTTTAGTGCATAGATTATGGGGGAAAAAAAGAAAAAAAAGTGACAATCATGCTAAAACAAATCCATCGAATATTATTTTTTTTTTATGTGCAGTGCGTTGAAATATACATTTTACAGAAAAACAACACATATGTAATCATACATGGAAGTATAAATGTAAGTATATGCATATGTATGTAAATGTGTTTCGAATATAAATATATTTGTTTTTTTCTAAAATTTTTAAAACAGAACAAAATTTAAAATCTACGTTTTTTTTTTTTTTTTTTTTTTTTTTTAATTCTAAACGGTTTGAAGTATAAATACTCATTAATATTAGCTACAAGAAATAAAATTTATGACATCTCGAATACAAAAAGTGCTTTAAAAAATAATAATCATTTTAATTAAAAAAAAATAATTGGATTTAATTAATATACTATGCACACATCATGGCGTATCTTAGTCCTTTCAGTATAGATTTATTAAAAATAATAAATTTAAAAAAAGTAAAAGAATTTAAAAGAATTTACAAGCAAGGTTAACTAAAGAGCTGCAAGAAACACCCTTTTACAATTGATACCAAACACTATTGCAATGAACTAGAATGTACACATGCAATTTTGTTCTAATTCCAATTTCGAATCAGATACGTTTTCGGTTGCTTAGAAAAAAAGGGGGTGGGGGGAGCGGTTATGACGAGTCTTAGTTTCAAAAGTATTTCATAGTAGTCTTAGTTTCAAAAGTATTTAATTTCTAAATGTTTCAAAATATTCTGGAATGCTGAAACCAATTTACGCGCTTGTATATATATATATATATATATATATATATATATATAATCTTAGAATCTTACTTGTATTTCGATAGATCATCATAATATTAAAGAACATTGAAGTTGTTTCTAAAGTCAAATGTGCTGTATCTTTTTTGAATAAAATATATATTATTTTCCTTAAGAACGTTTTGTCATGTTTTCACACAGCAGAGTTACTAATACACATAATATTCTAAAAACAATTATATGTTATTGTTAATAATATGTTAATTATATTATTTGAAAGATACATTGTGTGGATAAATCAGCTATGCATTATAAGTGTGGAACTTTTTACTATAATTTCTAAACAATTGAAATGGAATTATTTTTGTGCTTTGTTAGATTCCAAGTTGTTGTTTTTAAACTGAAATTTATTTTATCAAAATAAATATATTTCCGAAAATAGGATTAAAAAAATAAATAAATGCCCCTAATAATTACGGGATTTTAATTGAATTTTACATTCACAATGAATAACTGTACTTGTTTATAAACATTAAACTCAGTCCGTTTAATTTTTTATTTATTTACATGAATTTTATTAAAAAAAAATGAATAAGTAGTAATTCGTAATTTTTTATAAACAAAATTTTAAATTTTAAGAGGGCTTTGGTATTCATGAAAATTGTGCCAAATAATCATTATGCATTTATTCAGGAAATAAATATGTAAAATACTTATAATTAAAAATAAATAAATAAATGTTCTTTGAAAAATAAATAAATAATTTTTGGACATGAACAAGTACTGAATAACTTGTTCAATGAAATCCTTGCTACATGTCCTACAGTCTATTCAGAAATGCATTTTGTATTAAAACAGTTATGCAAATATAGCTCCAAAGGTTCTCTGTAGGTTTACCTTGTTTGCAGTAGATGACAGATTTACTCTATTGATTACTCTATTGCATTAAAATGGTATTAATAGGTCCTGTATAACCAGTTCGTCCTCAGGGATACTCAAAAAATTCCATTGCATTGCGTTTTAGGACAGACATTTAAATAACTTTCTTCTTCAAAATCCATTAAAAAATAACATTTATTATTAATGTGCTAAACTGATATTTTGTATAGAATAAGGTGTTGTTAACCTACCAGTTTAAAGAGTTGTACTAAATTATTCAGATATATTAAAGACTGCAAGTTTTTTTTTATTATTTATTTATTTATTTATTTATTTATTTATTAGTATTATTATTTTTTTTTTGTGTTAAACATTTCAACACTTTCCAATGATGTTTAAGAGTGATTATGA
>OZ005656.1:224625878-224665878 GCA_963930645.1 Salticus scenicus | reverse complement strand
ATTTAAACAGAAAAAAGGAAATCTAAAAGATTGCGCGTTAACAGAAATCATGATCATATTTAAGAGTACTGAAACTTGTAATCATTTTTTTTCTTCTTTTTTTTTAAATTAAAGTAAGCTAAAAACATATATGGTACTATGATATATGTAAATTTTGTATGGAAAAGGCAATTTATTTGGTGAAGTTTTGTGAAACATCTACCATCTCCACCTCTCTCTCTCTCTCTCTCTCTCTCTCTCTCTCTCTCTCTTCTACCACACACATGCACGCTTATACACTTACCCACCCACATATCCACATACATACTGTCGGCAGCAAAAATACTGAAGCGCTAGCAATAATTTCTATTTAAAAAATGTGCACCTAATACTGTTTTATTAAGTAAATATTTGTCGAGTCATGACCTTATTCTTTTACTGTTTATAAATAAATAATTTGATAATGAAAATTAGCGATTATACTGAAATTATATATATATATAGTTCGGATGCGTGCTTCAATAATCTTGGTAGCAACTGCACACACACACACAGATATATATATATATATATATATATATATACATATATACATATATAATTATGAAAACATTATCAAATATTGCATAAGATGAAACCAAGTATCACATGAAAAAACTAGAAAGAAATAAAGATTTCTTAAAAAAAAGAAAAAAAAAATCTTTAAGCATATTTTTAATGAAGGCAAACAACATCAATACATTTTCAAGGGCTCAGGTTAAATGCTGCATGCAAATTAGGTGTTATTTATGACATACTGTGTGAAATTTGCAAAATATTTATAGTACAGCGGGCTCGATAACACCTAAAATCACGTGTATATAATTTCAAAATCAAGCTTAAAAAAAGCAAAACATAAAATCAATACTTTTAAAAACCACTGTCACTAACGTTATCTATCTATCTATCTATCTATCTATCTATATCTATATATATAGGTAGAGAAATGCATTGATAGTTTACTTGTTATTAGAATGTTTCATATGCTTAACAGATTATCTGTATACTATGATTTTGACTTATAGATATTAAAAAATATTTCTGAAGGCTTTGTGTAAAAAATTACTATTTTTTAAATATATTAACTTTTATAGAAAATCGGCTTGTAACAGAAATTTCTCTCCTACATTCCATGAGAATCTTTCACAATATTAAAATAATCTTAATATATTTTAATATGGTTCATTAGATCTTCAGATAAATAAAGAAAAAAAAATCCTGGTAAATTATAATATTTAGATTATTTAAAAATCATTAGAAACTTGTAAAAACTAAACTCATGTAACTACTGTTTCAGTCTAAAATCATCTATAATCGATAGAATACGAAAATACTTCCTAGATGAATTGCGCGCAATTGAAACTGTGGATTGTCTTACTTTATTTTATTTTTATTTTATTTTTATTTTTAGTACCATAAAACTTACAACACTGTCATAAATTAACAGCCCAAACAATTAACAGAAAAAAAAATTAAACTTCAGCAAAAAACCCTGGTATCTAATTTTTCAGGTCTTTTGGTGTGTGCTTACAAGATACTAAAATTTTATTTATTCTTACTTATGTTATAGTGCAGGTAATTTTCTACTTTATTCTTGATATAAATTTATTGCTTCATGTACTATAAATCTTTCATGCCATGTGCGATTTTTTTCTTTATTTTGTGATTTATTTTAGCATTATTATTTTATTTTCATATTTGGTAGACGCGTATAAAAGATGTAAGAATGTACTGAGTTTCACATTAGACTTTAATCATGTTTAAATATTTATAAGGAAGATTTTTGTGAATCGTTACGTTAGCTATCTATCACAAAACATTGCAAGAAGTTTACTTCTTTATAAAATTGACTGTTTTATTTCAAGTGGTCCAGAAAAAAAAACTATCGTAAAAATTAACTTTCATACACTGTTACTACTACTGTATGAATATGAATAAATTAATGTCACTTTTTGTGTTTCCGACACAAAATAATACACAAATGTGAGTAAAATACATTGATAAAGCGTGTTAAATTTTATAATAGAAAACAGAAGTAGAGATTTCAAACTAATTAGTGTGAATCATTAAAATATATATATATATATATATATATATATATATATATATATAAAATAAATAAATAAAAAATAATATAAAATTTTAATTTTCATATTTTTTTTCAATGCTTTGAATACATTTTAATATTCTTGATACTGACACCTTTAAATGTACAAATTCATAACTATAAGACAGCAATTTCAAATAACAATTTCCAATGTCCAACATTCCCTGTAAAACAAAATATAATTCTTCATTTTTTTTTTATTTTATTTTATTTTATTTTTTTTTTTTTATGCTTATAAAATGCCTCTTATTAAACCTTTTCCTAAAATAAAGTAAATTGAATTTATCGAATGTACAGAAACTAATCACATGTCTTTGGAAACAATCTAAACGATGCAAGAAACGAATTTCGTAAATGTATACCAATTAGTTTGAGCACAGAACTACTTTATTCTAAACAGAGAATGCGACGCACAATGACAATACAAATCTAAACAATGTTGATGTTTTTTTTTTCTTTTCTAACGAACTGATGCTTCATTTAATTTTACAGATAAGAAATTATGTTGGATATTATTTTATATAAATTGGTTGTTAAAAACGTTTGGTAACGTATAACTTAATATTGATTTAAACACAAAATGAAGGAAAAAAAATATGGTACATAAGTAATTTAAAAAAAAAGTGTTATAATTATTATTCTAAACGATTAAAAAAAAAAAAAAAAATAAAAAGAAAATATTTTAAATCCACATTCTTTTCTTATAATTATTATTCTAAACGATTAAGATTATACTAGTAATTAACACTTGCTGCATAAAATTTAAACATCCTGAAAACAAAAAAAGGGCTACTAAAAATCGAAAATAATAGATCTAATTTAAAAAAAAAAAAAAAAAAAAAGTGATTTAATTTATAAGTATACTATGACGCATCATGATACTTCTAAACCGTTATGAATAAAATTTATAAAGAAAAAAAAATGCGTTTGAAAATAATTTAGGTCGCAAAAAAAAAAAAAAAAAAAAAAAAAAAAAAAAAAATATATATATATATATATATATATATATATATATATATTTAAAAGACTGTAAGAAATTTCCTCTTAGATTTGGTACCAACCACTTTTACTATGAACTAGAATGTACACGTATACTATTACCCTACTTTCTATGACGAATTAGACAACAACAATTAAGCAAAATAAGTGCAGTCTCAGTCGTCAAATATACCCAAAGATTTTTATAAGTAAATTTAAAATAACAATAATAAAATAAATACATAAATAAGTAAACACATAAAATAAAATACAGTTTGCCTTTAATTTCTTTATTTTAACTTTCACCCTTCATCATTTTTCTGTTCTTTCTTTCTTTCTTTCTTTTTTTTTTTTTTTTTTTTTTACGATTAATAATAAAATAAATTTCAGATATTTAATAACTATATTTTCATTTTATAATGAATCTTTATTTTGGAAAAATAAAGTCCATTTATATGTACCCCAATCTTTAATCTGTTAATTATAGAAATTTTAAATAAAATGTTTAACTTATCTATTAAGTTATAAATGTACTTCTCATAAAATAAAAAAATAAAAAAATGTCAGAATTTAAACTACCTTATTTTCTCAGCATCTGCTTTAATACAGTTTTAAATATTGCTCAAGAAAAGTTTAATTTTTCCTACCATTAGTTTCTTAATGTTTCAAAATATTCCGAAGTACAGAAAGCAATATAAGCGCTTGTAAAAAAACAAAGTGTCTTGCAAGTTTCCTTTAGATTTTCCAAGAGATGTTCTTAAAATTAAACGATCATTGTAAGCTGTTTTTAAAGTTAAATGTACTGCATATTTTTGAATGCAAATGTATGTTGTTTTCCTTATGAACGTTTTGTTATGTTTCAACATAGCAGTATTATTATGACGCGTAACGTTCTAAAAAAATAAAAGTTTATATGTAATTTTATTGAAAATGTACATTGTATAGGTAAAATGGCTACACATTATATGTTTAAACATTTTTATACTCAATTCAAACAAATGTTTATGATATTAATTTTGTAATTTGATAGATTGTAATATGTTGTTTTTAAAGTAAATTTTACCATATCAGAATAAATATGTTAATTCAGCAAATATGATTAATAAAGAATTTATCTGTAATAATTGTCTCTATTACGATTTTAACTGAATTTTATATTCAAAATAAATAATTGTACTTGTTTGTAAACATGAAACGCAGTCCATTTAAAAAAAAAATATATATATATATATATATATATATATATATATATTTCTTGGGTTGTTTTTTAATTGATTTCGATGGGTTTATGTTTTTGGGTTGGGATTTCTTGTGTTGCTTTGTTGATTCGTTCGTTTTGCAGGCTATTGATTGGTGGATCTGATTTCTTTGCATTAGTGTATTTCATCCACTGATTGAGTTTTTTTAAATATTGTTGGTCGTTGGTGTTTCGGTGATCTTGTGTCTGTTGCTTGGCTTCTTTATTATATATATATATATATATATATTAAGTCTAAGTATGTAGAAATGCACAATCGTTTACAGATTTACCTTTAAATTTTAAGAATCAGAGAGCTTTGATTTTTCATGAAATTTGTGTCACATTATCAATATGCATTTATTCAGAAAATAAATTATTAAGATATTTATAATTAAAAACATATTAATAGTAAAATATTCTTTGAAAAAAAAATTTTTTTTGGAAACATGAGTCTGCACTGAATACCTTGTTCATACTTGCCAACCACCTCATTAATAACCGTACAATTGTTAACGCCCCCTGAAAAAACGCCTCTTTCTCACACCACTATATTTTTAGAGTAGTTCTCTACAAATGTTGTTACGATTAAATAAGACTAAAGTTAATCTAAAAAATTATTGGTGTGAAAAAAAAGGCGGGTGCTAAAAATAGTACGGTTCATAATGAGATGATTGAGAAGTATGCTTGTTCAATGAAATCCTTGTTACAGGTTTCACAGTATTTTCTGAAAAGTATATTGTGTTAAAACAGTAAGTAAATATAGCTTCAAATATACTCTGTAGGTTTAGATTATGTCAAGTAGATGGCAGATTTACTCTATTGATGACTTAAGAAAAAACTATGTGTATATTAGTACAGATCGATATTTCCGAGGTTTTTTATTCTTTGGATGGCAATTATCTAAATAACAAAAGTTTAAGAATTCACATACCGATCGATGGTGTCATCGCAATAACTTTGATTACTCACAGCTCCTAATATAAATGCATGGGAAATTTATAAGCCCAACAAAGTCTTTCCATCAAATACCAGGATTCACCAATCATCGTTAAGCAAAACTATAAACAATCTGCTATTGATGTGGGGGTTCTTTTTTCCCATCAAATAGAAAGATGGCAAGACACACATTAGAAAACAAACTTAGTCCCGTATGTAAAAAATGCAGTTTACCATTCATCTCTTGTTGAAATGACAGTGTCTGTAACTCAATTTCAATGAACACCAATTTATATTTAGCTTAATAAAACCTACCCAACTAACCCTTAGAAAATGTCTGAACATTCAAAAATAGTTCTAAAGCTTCTATGATTTTCTAATCTGAACGTGCTACAGACGTTTACATATCCATCGTGAAGACGTAAATATAACAGACTAATGAATGATGAATATACGTGTAGTTTTAGCTTTATTTCCAACGACACTATAAAAACGTATTATAAATACGGGATCTAAAAACGTGCTCGGTATGTTTTTAAGGAAAGTGTTTATGTAAACGTATGATAGACTTTATTTATTTATTTATTTATTTCTAAATTCATGTCTCATACGTATAAAATTGTGCACATAAGGCATTGAAATATAACAATATTACAATGTATATTCAATGTTTAAAAAAGGTAACGTTGTAAAAAAGATTGAATTTACTGATATATTCTCATTGTTTGTTAAATATGGTAAATAATGGAATAATTTGTAGGTTTAGTTATGTATCAGAATTATTGATATTCATAACCTTTAAATGATTATAAAATTCAAAATTATTTTACAATAAAAGTTTACAACAATTATTGCATCTAACAAATATCTTCTGTCGTAATTAATACGGTAATATTTCAAATAAAAATAATTTTATACGTATTTAATTTAGATACATTAAATATTACTACAGCATAAACACGTTTTATTTATTATCCCTAATCATGAGTAATAATTGGGAATCAGAATAAACATTAGTTTAAATGATGAAAAAAGAAATACTTTTATATAAGGTTAAAAGTATATCATTAAAGTAAGGTATATGCTCAATATGTTTAATAAAATGCATTTTTATAAAATACTTATTTAAAACTCATTGCAATGCTCAATGAATTAAGGTAACACAGTATATCACACAAAATGAATCTTGTTAAATATGCGATTTAATTTTTCCGACAACTGTTACTGACAAAAAAATGTTTGTAAATATTATTTCAAACTGGCATCAACATCTTTATACTTATTGATTTTCATATTGATTTAACTGTCTTTAAATATAATAAACTGCCATAAAAATTACACATAGACATTTTCTATTTTACTGGCAGTACAAAAATATCTTAGCTAAAAAATACTGCCTTCAGATATTTACTTTATCATTTTTTGGAAAAAATAAAATAAAATAAAAACTCCAAGAATTTATAAAGTCTGTGGTTTTGTCATATCATTAAAAATATTTCAGAGACTTTTGTTTTTGAATATAAAGAAATAAAGTGAGCTTTAAATAATTTTTCATAAATATATTTTCATTACTTCACTCACATGTCTAAACAAAATAATAATTTTTATTATACTAAATAATAAAATAATATATATATATATATATTTTTTTTTCCTCATGAAAATGTCATAAAATAAATAAAAAATATGTGGAATATCAATATCATTAAAATGATTATTGTTTCAAATAATTTTATGGCTTTATTTTGTCCTTAAATGGCAGTTAATATAGTTCGAATGCTACGAAGGTATATTTAATGAACTAAATATTAAATTTATTTTGATCATATATAAAATTAAATATAAAATATATTATAGTAAAATAAATATAAATTTAATTCAAAGTCAATAAAATCATAAGCTTAATACAAATAATAAACTTTATCGCAAATCAAAATGTAAACAAATTTTCTAGTTAAAAATTGAAGTTTGCATAATAGCCCATAAAAGGAAATCAACAATGCTAATTAAAATAAAGGTAAATGTATCAATATATGTGTGCTTCTTTACTTGAACACACGATAAGTACTAAAATAGATTAATTGATTTGTTGGTTAGGTTTAACGTCACACTAGTGCTACGAAATGGACAATTGGTGATGGTCTGGGTCACACCATTAAAATATTCCGGAGACATGCCATCACACTTTTGATCCTCCACGGAAGGAATGGCTCCTCTGCTTCGGTGATTCCACACAGATATGATTTGGATGGGACCATGGAGAAAATTGCGGACAGGACAGATTATACGTGTAACAGCGACCATTAGTGCACACGACACTCTTTTGCAGGCTCGAGTATCGAATACGCAAACTATGAAATACGAGCTCGGCGATTTACCCACCTGGCTACCACGGACTATAGATTAACTGATATTTTTCATTTAGTGCTAGTTAAAAAAGGAAAAGCAATGTGAAGCTAGTCTAAACATTCAATGTAAATGATGGAATGGATTTGATATAGGACGCGATATAGACTACAGATAACTTTTATTGAGTTCTTTGAAAACGCCTGATTTATTACAAGTGAGGTTTTACAACCCGGATTATAATTATTTGACATTTGATTATGAGTAGGTTTTTAAAGATAAATTTTTATACTTTTTGTTTTCATTTCTATGCATTTTTGTTAAATTTAAAATATGGAAAGTTCATTTTCATTTTTGTAAATTGCGATTATCAAAACTTATTTAAATGAATATGAAAGCTTATTTCATATTTTGAGTAGTATTTGTAAAATTATAACAAATAGTATTACTACAGTAAGGCAAAGAACAATAATATTACTACAACTAACATAAAATATATCCATTATTATTGTTTTTTTTTTAATTTATTATTGTTATTATTATTTCAGTTAATAAAGCATTACAGATTTTTATTGCAATCTATCAATGCCATTTATTTAATCTATCTATGCAATACAAATGACAAAATTCTCCTGCACGATAAAAAAAAATATTTTTTTGTGTTATCGTAACCCTTTTTATTAAAAGTAAAACAGAAAGAAGGTTAATTTATGACCTAATATAAAGTGTTTCAAATCGTTTCTGCTTTAATCACATTGAAATGTCCCCTTTACAAGACGAGATTTCTTTATGCCATTTAGTGATAGATCTCACATTCCAACACATCCTTGGTGTTACGTTAAAATTCAATTTTACAAATGTGTCGTACAAAATTACTTAATACAAAAATATCTCAAAAGAAATGAATATTTCTTTTGAAATATTTTTAAAAATGCATTTTATAAAAATGCATTTTAACATTTCTAGTACTGAAAATGCGAAACTTACATTGCTTTACAGTGTGATTTATTTTATGACTTTATAATATGTAAAAAAGCGCAAAATGATTGATGTAATTCAATAGTACATAGTTTTGAAAAAAATATATACAAATTATTTCATTTAAAATAAATACTTTAGAATAATTGAATAACTGAATTTGCTTAAACATTTTAATACATTTAACAAGAAAATTACGGAAAAAAATAACGGGTTAAAATTAAATTATAGTTCGTTGCATCATTTAATAATAATAAATTTTAAGATAAAAAGATAAAGTAATCTATGAAAATTTTAAATCAGAAGAATTTTTTTTTTATTGAAGCAATAGGGACATTGAAACCAATGAGGCTCAAAAAACTTACTACAATGCTAAAGGAATTAAGAACCCGAATATAAATATTAAAAAAAAGAAAACAAAAAAGAAATTTAAAATATTGCTTATTAACATAAATTATGATTAATTTTAAGAATACTGAAAATTGTAATTCCTTGTTTATTTATTTATTTTATTGTTATTACTAAAGTACGCTTAAAACATATATTGAATTATGAATTATAAGTACAAATTTTGTATGGAAAAGGCAATTTATTTGGTGAAGTATGTTTTGTGAAACATCCACCATCTCTACTTATGTGGCTCTATCCCACACATATACACCCCCCCCCCATATATATATATATATATATTATACATATATATTGGAAACATATCATAATAAAAAGTAATACAAACATAACAACTGAAGATTACATATTGCAAAATGCATAATTTAAAATGCAACAGAAGAAAATAATCTACAAAATACAACTATAATGATATCAGGTGTGTTCATAATTTTTAATATGAAAAAAAAAATCTGTAATGGTTAAGGTTTATTAAAAAAAATTCACGATTCGTAAACTAGAATGACGATAAAAACATAAATTGATAAAGATACAGCTATATGCAGAGTTAGCAACAATTCTTTAAATATATATATACATATATATATATATATATATATATATTATTTCAGCATTGTTTAAAACAACGTCTGTGTCATGATTATTTATTGAGGAGTAATTATTTTCTTAAGTATTTGTAGTTGCATATTAGGTAAAATTACAAAATAAATACTGGTGTATAAAAGCAGATATCAACAATATTTCGAAACCGTTGTCAAATCTGCTATGCTTTTTTTTTTTTTTTTTTTTTGTCAGTGGAAGCGTTAAATCGAAACATAATATATATATATATATATATATATATATATATACACAAATTATACAAAACAGATAATGTTACAAAGGTATATATATATATATATATATATAAATTCAAATGAAATGGAAATACAAGAAAGGGATGAAACTATTTCTTTGGATTATTATTATTACTATTATTTAAGTAATTAGACTTTGCCAATATCTGTTTTACACACACACACACACACACACACACACATATATATATATATATATATAACTATATATATCCATTTATTTGCAGAAAATTTTATTTACAACAGCGCTTTTTTTTTTTCTTGTAATAATGTATTTTGGATCAAATGGGTTAAAGAGTGTATGTACAGTACCATAATTCATATCTTTTAATGTTTATTAGCATCATTTACCTTAATGATTTTAAACATCCTGTTTTATTTATTCTTTTCTTCTTCATAATAATCAACATTCAAAATTCTGTGTTGATTCTTTTCATTTAGTATTTAGATATATTAAAAATTACATAAAAAATAATATTACGTGCATATAAATTAACTTAAACGTGAAAATAATTTTTGCATGTATTATATCGCCATTAATACTACACTCATGTTTTTGAAAACTGCAACAGAAAAAAGGAAGGGGAATATCAGACTCATATTTTTTGGGAAAGTAGAAAGAAATAGAAGATAGTAGAAGAAACAATTGATTAAAATTTTAGAAAATTTGGTGTAGTATGTACTGAGGAAAAAGTACATAAAACAGCGACCTCTGTGAGCAATGACAGCGCTTATCTGCCTTGCCATTCAACGAAACAGCAATTGGGTGACATGTACAGGTAAATAACTTCATGAAGCTTCAACACGATGTCACATCGATCGTAGTCACTGGTGATTGGTGGGGGACCAGTCGCTTTTCAACGATTAAACAGTCATATTCATTGGTGCGAGATGAAGAGAACGCGCTCGCCAGAGCAGCAGTCGATCACATTCTGCATCAAGGAAGATCCGGCCAAGACGGACAACTTGCGGTCGTGTGCATTGTCCTGCTTAAGTATTGCGCTTTGGAGGCATTGAGAGCAGAGCGACGGGTCTTAACTCTTCAGAATTGTAATGGTTGGTATTCAGAGTTGCAGAAATTAAATTAGATGTGCTCGAGACGTGTATACAATGGTATTACATACCATGACTCCAGGTGGTGACCCAGTATGCGGATACCAAAATTTTGATTACCCTCAAATCTGCATCACTGATATAGGCGCTTTTAATGTGTGATCAACGATAAACCTAGACACAGAAATGGCGAAAATTCGCCTTTCAGACAAATCACAATCTTGTTTAAAGCATCAGGATAACTTTATCCGTATTTAACTCTTTCGGTCCCATGAATATGAAATTTTTTCATCTACCTCCGAATCCCAGACAAACGGCCGAGATTTCTCCTCTCCCCCACGGAAGCACAGAGCGGCTTCTTTTTCTATTCATGTGCGTGTCATTTCAATACGCTTTAAGATTAGGGGAAGAATGGATTATTGTCTGGTCCAGTTTCACTGCAGAGTGCAAATCTTTAGGACAAGAAAACTCCCTTCCCTATCTCTTCTTGTCACCATAAAGTTAACCCGCCCACTTGTCATCTGCACTGACAACTAACCGCGGAAAAATGACAATCGCGAAGATAAAACAGCGAAAAGGGGGGATGGATGATCTCAGGCGTTTTAGGGCCGGAATGGGATTGAGAGCTTTCGGGCGGTTTCGGCCGTTACGGGAACGAAAGAGTTAAAGGGATTGTGAATAACGCACATTGCCGGCTGGGATTCGACATCGCTACACTGTCCATAACGTGCAGTGATGGTATGGGGACCCATTGATACACGTCTCGATTACTTTTAGTTCGCATTCTCGGTACTCTGAATAGCAGTAATTAAATTTCTGGTGAGTTAAAGCCCGCCCATATGCTCTATATTCAAGGCCTCCGTAACGCAATGTTTAAGCAGGATAATTCACGACCGCACGTTGTCTTTATTGCCTGGGTTTTCATTTATGCAGAATGTGTTCAACCGTTGCTCCAGCCAACGTGTTCTCCTGATTTCGCACCAATGAAAATTACTGTTTATTCGTTGAAAAGCGAGTGACTCGCCACCACTCACTAGCAACTACGGTTTATGAACTGTGACATCCTGTTGAAACTTCATGAAATGCTGTACACAAATATGTCATCCAATTGCTGTTCAGTTCAATGCCTCGGTAGATAACTGTAGTTACTGCTCTTAGAGGTCGCTGCTTTATGTACTGTTTTCTCAGGATATATTACTCAAAACTTCTTGAAAATATAATCAATTGGTCTTTCTAGTATAATGTATGTGCCAAATAAATATCATTCTTATATTCTCATTCCTTCTTGTTGCTGCAATTTCACAAACGTGGGTGTGTAAAAGATATTGCATAATATGAATTAGCATATATAATAAAATAAATCAGGAAATATAAAGTTAAATTACTTAGAATAAAATCTGAAAAAAGAAGTCTGCTAAAATAGTAATAGTAATTAACACTAAATATTCTGTTGTAATGATTTAATTTAAATGTATATCTTTCTACATGTATATATCTATGTATAAAAGAAAATTTGTCATTTTGATAACTTCAAAGCACGAATTAAATTAGAAGCAAAATTTCACAAAAGACACATTTTAGATACAGTTTACTATGGGTATAAAAATAAAAATATAACCTTATTGCAACGTGAAATACACTATTTTCTGCATGTTGAGCATTTTTATAGTTAAAATAATAATAATAATAATAATAAGTCCACTGTGCAATATAAAAAGACTTTTATACAAGATCCTTTAATACCTAGTAACTAGTACAAAAGAAAAATTTTTATTCTCATCAAATTGTTCAGGAGACAATTACGAAATAAATAAAAACATTTGGTTTAATCTTTATTGTGCAATGAAAGCATATTAGATTTCCTCTGTTAAAAGAAAAAGAAATCATTTTGAAACTCGATTCTAAAAGAAAATATCAAAGAATACGTTCGTTTAATGATCAAAGCAGAGCATGTGAGTTTGAAATTTAAGAATCTGATTTTTAAAATAAAAGACTAGGATTGATATTTTTAATGCTACATTCTCTTATATATATAAAAATATACTTAGGATAAAATGAGAAATATTTGAGGCTTTTTTATTCCAGTTGCATTAATCTTATATAGAATATTTAAAAATTGTTTGATTTTAAATTTAGTGTAATGCATCTTGATATGATTCATTTGATGAAATAATAATAATAATAAATAATAACAAAATAAATTAAAATGTATTTTAGTTCCTTATTATATCAAAGGTATGGGTGACTGAGGTAATCGTAAAAATTTTCAATCTCGGTTTTCTGGCTTTTTAAAGGAATTGAGGCTTTATGAATACAAAAAAATCACAAAACTGATGTGGTTTTTGATTGCAGGATGCCAGTTAGTACGTTAGTGTGCTAGTATGTACATTGTTAAAAATAATTTCTCAAAAATGACTAAAATTGTCTCAAAATAGTTCCGAAAGAAATATACTTAAATTTGAAAATATGCACTCATTTTTGAGTACATAGATATGCTCAAAAATGGGGTTGACATCCAAGAATCTCAATATTCATTAATATTCATTTAATATTCATTAAAAACGTTTGATAAAATTTAAAACATTCAGCGAAGACGTTCTATATTCCTTCACGTAGAATTTAAATCAGATAAATTATCTGATGAAATACATATTCTTCTAATATTTGATACTTACTTAAAAATACACACGGAAACAAACATTGGATAAAATGACAAACAACAGAAAGACAAGCATGCACTGTAAAATACAGGTTCTTAAAAATAAGTATATATTGTCTCAAAATAGCTCCGAAACATTATATACTTAAATTTGAAAACCCATGTACTCATTTTTGAGTACATTAACATGCCAAACATGAGGATATTGGGATTCTTATTGGTCAACCCCATTTTTGAGCATGTAAATATACTCATAAAGGAGTACATGAGTTGAGTTTTCAATTTTAAGTATATAATAGGTGCTATTTTGAGACAGTATATACTTATTTTTAAGAACCTATATTTTACAGTGTAAACATTGCACAGTTAAATTCTATGCCCATATAACGTGCACAAAACTTTATAACTTAAAAATTGTAAATAGCAAGTGAAAGTAAAAACTAGTTGAGATGAGTGGATTTCATTCCCCTACCATGTATTTGTTCTTTCAGCATATCACATAATTTAAGAAAAAAAAAAAAAAAAAAAAAAACCTTTAATAAACTTTATTTCCAACGTTTCGGTTAAAATTCATCTTTAACCATCTTCAGGGAAGAATGATGTTTAAAAACCATAAACATAGACAATTTAAGTCATTCAATGAAAGCACAAATACAATTTCAAGGAAATTAATAGATGATTACATAAATTATAAAAATATACTATATACATTTAAACTAGTTGGCATAGGTGGACTCTGCTCAGTTCCCCATCATATGAATGTTCTCATAAATTTCTTGTACAGGACATATTATATTCATGTTAAGAGAAATGAATTTCACCAAACGCTTGACACAATGACAGAACGAAATCCTCACCTAATAGGCTACCCACCATTCAGTTCAACATATTTATCTTATTCTAATCTATTAATTTATTTTATTGGGATCAATTTCGTAGTTTATTTTTCATGCTAATATTTCCAATGCAACAATCCCAAAAATGCATATTTATATGAAATATCGCAACATTTTGCAATGTTGATAAAACCTTAAATTTCGAATAACTTACGAAATTTTCCCATTACAATATTTGTAGTCAATCGTGTTCATTCAAGTATCATAAATGTTATTTTGAAATTGTCTGATATATTTATGATCCTCAAAATGGACGTTTGTGCTCGATTTTGCCTTATTCTGCCATTTTAAGTAAATCGTAAATTCCAAATAACTTACGATTTTTTTAAATTGGAAAATTCATACTCTATGGTATTTATGTAAGCATCCTATATAATATTTCGAAAGTGGTTTGACATCTTTACGATGAAAATATACCTCGAGATTTGACGTTTGTGTAAAATTTTGCGCTATTCTATTGTGATAAGAAATTCGTAAATTTCCAATAACTTACGAAATTTTTATATTGGGAAATTCATAGTCATTAATATTCATGCCAGTGTCCTAAATAATATTTCGAAAGTAGTCTGACATCTTTACGATGAAAATATCTCTCAAAAATGACGTTTATGTGAAATTTCGCCCTATACCACCATGTTAAGAAATTCGTAAATTTCCAATAACTTGCGAAATTTTCAAAGAAGCATATTTATAGTTACTGATGTTCATTCCGGCATCAAAACTGATATTTTAAAACTGGTCTGACAATTTTACAGTAAAAAGTTTCCATTTAATGCACGTTTAAGTGAATTTTTGTCCTATTCTCCCAAGTTACGAAAATCGTAAATTTCTAATAACTTGCGAAGTTTTTAAAATCGAATGTTGCAAATGAATAAGGTTCTTGCCAGTGTCGAAAGTAACATTTTAAAACTGATCTGACCTCTCTGCGACAATTTGTTCTTGAGATATCGTGTACACAGTCTAACAAACTAACGGACTAACGGACTAACAGACACCCTACAGACAGACATCATACAAATTTTGTCATTTTCGGATTCCTCACACCTGAAAACGTGTGGAAAAGTCAAAAAACCGAGGTCGAAAATTTTCACGATTACCTACGTTCCCCATACCTATAGTATGATGGGGAACTAAAAAAAATGAGCTAAATTCACATAAATAAACTTGAAATCACTACAAGAAAAAGAAAAAGAAAACACTTTAAAGCAGCATATATAAAAGTGGAATAAATATTTCTGAATGTATTTGTTCATATAAATTTCAACTACAGGGCAAGTTATATTCATGTTAAATCAAATTTATCAGAGAGATCGCTAATATTTTAGAGTTGGTCTGACATCTTTGCACTAATGCACATTGAAGCGGAAATTTGTCCTATTTTTTAATGTTCACACACGCATAAATTAAGAAAATATTACGAATTTTTAAACTAGAAATTTGAAATCCTTGAAAGCGCCATAAGTACTTTTTTTTTAAACCAGTACGCCATCATTATGGCCATTCCTCCTGAAGATATCGTGCGCATAGAGTAACAAACCGGTAAACTGACCTACTTAAAAACTGAAATATTTACACTGTTAAAAACGGTTTCTCAAAAATGAGCAAAATTGTCTCAAAATAGCTCCGAAACAAATACACTTAAATTTTAAAAGTCAATGTACTCATTTTTGAGTATATTGATATGCTCAGAAATAGACATTGGGATTCTTGGATGTCAATCCCATTTTTGAGCATATCAATATATTAAAAAAATAAGTACATTTTTTCAAATTTAAGTATTTTTGTCCTTTTATGCATATATCAAATGCATGTATCTGTACATAATTCTTTCTTCTAGCGTGAAAGAATTTCCCCCGTCCCCGTGCCGAAACTTTGAAACAATTGACATTTCTACAAATTTGCTTCATCTCTAAGCCTTGTTGCATTTATTTTAACATATTTAACTAATAATTACCATAACTACTAGTGACATATGTTTCTGTTGAAAAACATATTTTATTCTTCTAATATTTGTTACAAAAAGGGGAATATTTATGAAGAAAGAATATTTTTTAACCATAATTTTCCCAATCAGATTCTGAGTGATACCTAATGCGATTTACGTGAAGAATGTGCTTGTTTTAGATAGATTACAATTATTTTTAATCCGATAATCGCAGTTTGTTTCTACATTCATTTTTGCCATTTCCAAAATACAAACTTCACAATGTTATAACGATATAAATTTAAGTATTATGTTTAAAGCTTCGGTAGATATAATTGGAAAAATTTGTTTAACATAGACAAATTACTTTGATAAAAACTCAGTTTCAATGATATATATTTCAGGATAGTTCGTCGGCTTTCGATGATATGTCAACGGTAACTTCTTTATGGAAGGTATGCGCAATCCAATTCTTCTTTTACAAATTTTTCATTTCTTTATTAAATAAAAATTAAAGTTTTCTTTAAAAACGTTTGAATATTTAGAGACCTCAATAATTATGCTGCCAGATACGTACACATATTTTTCTATTATTAATGTTTAAAATATTTCGAAACTTTATATAATTCGAGCTTTCAATGACTTTTTTTTTTTTATTACTATTATTATTAATCTAGTTTTATGAGGTATATATAATTTTATCATGCTCTTCAATTTTATCTTTCCCTTATTTGAGCATAAATTTGATTCATTAAGTTTTCTGAGTGTCGCTGCTAAACACTGCATCAATGCTAAATCCAGTTTAAATGAGCATTTTTCTAATTAATTTTATGCCCAAAACATTGCAAATATTTCACGGATTTCCACATTCATATCCCTTTCAATTTTGATAGCCAATGCGTTTCCGTGTGCAGAATTGGTTTGTGGTTTCTTTTCGCATCTATTTGCGCAGCTTTTCAAATATGCGTGACCGCAATGGTCTTGATTTTATGAAATTTACTAATTTAAATAAAATGTTCAAAACATTTTCTAAAACAACTTGCGCAAAGATTTTGATATCAGTGCTTCACTGAGAATGATGCAATAATTCGCAGATGTGTTTGAGTTCACTGCAAACACATAAATTCCAACAGTTTTTTTTCCTTACCGAATATAGCTAGAGTACAATATGCAGTTATTCTGACACATTCTAATCACATTGTTTTTTACTGAAACAATTTCCACTAGTTCCTCAAATATGTGACTCACAAAATAATATGTCGTCAAAGAGAGAGAGAGACAAATATCTAGGGCAATCCTTGTGCAGATAGATATTAGATTCGACAAAATGTAACGAGAAAAATGATCTCTTTGGCAAAATTTAATTTCGTCCCTCTGCGTCCTTTTCCCTTTTCTATGATCAAGTGAAAAGTGATATTGCCTTAATTTTCTTTAGCATTGACGGTAACTTAAACTGAATTTTTATCAATGTGAACAATAAAATTTTGTCAACTGTGTGCAGGAAAATACTTTTTATTTTTTATTTTTTATAATTAGAGAGATAGGAGGCGTGCTATTTCACTGTTCTCAGTAAAATGCAAAAAATCAACTTTTAAAGTTTATTTTTAAAACTTAGAGATTTCTCTTTTAGCATGGTAGCTGAAGAAGCTTACTGAGGGATATATTTTCATTTCTAAGTACTTTTATTTTGCAAATAACATACACCGATTTCGGATTATTTTCATTTTAATTCCATACAATCTCCCATTTAACTAGAAACCTATTTGTGAAAATCGTAAAAATTTACATGTACACCCAGAATTTTTTCGCGATTCTCCGAAAATCCGCTTATGAACAACAGTTTGGGAATCGCTGTTTTATCTCAAGTTTAAATTTTTAAAAAAAGCATCGAGAAGTTATTCGAATAGAACTAAAATTGGTATTTATGACTTACATAAAAAATAAGACAAATTATTACAATTTCAGAGAAAAAAAAGATGATTTTTTCAAGGGAAAGAGATTATGAATGTGAGGAAATCAATACATTCGTGAACCTTTGTCCCTTATGGAAACAGTTATTTGGTTTGTCGGTAATTGGAGAGGTTGAAGTATGCTCTTCTGCGGCATAACGTAAAAACATCTGTACAACAGGTGCTTTAGATCGGCAAAATTCATTATTAATTGTAGGGACCTTCTCATAATTCTCCAAGCGTTCCCAATGAAGAAAGATACAGCAAACGTGCTGGATAAAATAGAGGTGGACAATCTCGGAGATAAGTAGAATTCAATATCGCGGTCGAATTGAATATGTGCGGTCGAGCATTACCATGCTGAAATTTAAGCCCAGGGTGCCGTGATATGAAGCGCGAAACAACAAAATACGTGCCTATACGTGGTATAAAATATATCGAAATTTACACGGTTTTCGCATAGAATTCTGCCCAAAACTAAAATTTTAGTTTTTTTTTAAACTTTTGTTTAAAAACAAGCTGTAACTGTCTGTTTTCATACCGTACTGAAAAACATTGCAGAAAAATTTTACTCTTTTAATTTCAGATAAAGTTATCACGTGTTATCATGACCAAGTACAATATTTTTTTTTTTTTTTTTTTTTTTTTTTTACAAAACCGGATCACAGGGGCTGAATTTTATAAATTTTATTATGAAAATTCTCTAAAATATTCTTGAAACGTTTGCTCTTTTATATGCCTAATATTTTGAATAAAAATTTTATTTATTATATAAGATCTAGAAAATATACATTTTTTAAAATTTCCATGAAATAAATTAACTGTAAAAATAAACTTAAAATTCAATTCCATAAAGAGAAAAACATCTTATGTTTTCAGATATGCTTTTAGAATTTCGATTTTCATTTAATACTGTTATTTACATTTCTAGTTTTTTCAACCTATGTGATTAATTACAAGTACCCTTGTCGTAATTTCTTCTTTCTAAAATTAAATCAGACATCCGTTCGTTCAGAATAACGATCAGCAAAATTGTTTAGATTTTTCTTCTGATTGTCTGTCGCATTTTGTGTTTAGAACAAAATATTTTTGTTCGGAAACTAATTGGCATACATTAAGGTGATTTGTTTCGATTAATTACAAAGACACTTGATAAGTTTCTCTACATTTTATAAAATTGAATTTAGTGTCTTTTTGGATAAAAAAGTTGAATAAGAGACGATGTATTATAATAAATAAATTCTAATATTTTAAATTTTACAAAAATAATAGTTTTTTTTTTTTTTTTTTTTTTTTTTTTTTTTTCCAAATTTAAATTACTTTTCTGTTACTTTCTACGTGTTTCAAATTAAGATAAAGAACTTTGGTTCAAACTGTATTTTGATTTATAAATATTATGATGAGAGATACAGTAGAATACTACAAATGAATGAGTCTAAAATGACAATTAATTTAAAATTCTGCACAATAATATTTTCTTATATGCACTAACAGTGCAGAAAAAAATAAATATTATGTTTTTGTTAAGTTTAATAATAATTAAAATAAATAAATAATAAAAATAATAATAAAAAAAATTAAGTAATTTGCGAAGCATTACATTAATTACTGAAAATCACACTGACGTCAGATAAAAGTAATTTGTTATTTCTGTATATATTTCTAAATTAAATAATCTTCTTTTATCAAAATAAGTATTTTTTATACAAAAAGCTACATTGAAATACGGATAAAAACATAAAATTATATCAGTATCAGTTTGCAGGGTTTCATCATTTGTACTATAATGCAACAAAATCCTTTTATCAATAACACTGAAACTTCTAAAAATATACTTATCTCAAAAGAAGTGATATAAACGATTATAACTAGTATGCTGTAGATATTTAGAAATTTTTTTCTATATCGTTTGATACAAACCTATTGGGAAACATGCATAACAATCAAACAAGCAAAAAAACACAATATAATTTTTTCATATACGTAGTTCAGTAAGAATTTATCCAATAAATTATCCGATATGAGTAGCAATACATTAACGTTAGGAAAAATACAGAAAATGACATTTGTCGCGTAATCTGTCGTCTTATAGCTACCCACATTAATCTGAAATATTTCTCATTTGTTCCATCTTTAATTATTAAATTTGGTGCATTTATATAGCATGGAATCTAACATATTGTTTTCCAATAAACAGGAAATTACAGAATACTATTACCAACTGTCAGCCGATATGCAAAGGAATATGAACAACAAAATATTTCACTGTGGTCCTCATATATATATATAATTTTGTGAACTTATACAATATAGTATCAGAGATATAACCTTCACATAAAAAGGTAAATTTGTAATAATGCAGCACTAGGTCATGCGCGGTATAAATCAAGAATCTAATCAAGGCCAATTTAAGTCAAGGTTATTATTCTAATCATTGTTGTTTTGATATTTTTTATTGATTTGTGAGACATAATGTCTACAAAATTTTCGAAAGCTAACAAAATAGGACACACATACGAGTAAATATTTTATATAAAAGGGTTCAGAACATCTCAGAACGTGTAAATTAAAAAATTTCTGACTTTAAGTTTTATATAAGAAGTCAGTAATTTGACTTCACATACAATGTAGTGCATTTTAAATATTTAATCTTTTTTATTTTCCTTCAAACAGTTAAATTAAATAATTAATTCACTTAAATTAAATAATTAATTCAATAAAAAGGGAAAGTAGATTCTAGAGAGAAAATCTGTATCAAACTTATGCATAAGTATAAAAATTTATAAACGTTTATATGACTGATACATTAAGTTGAGTAGATAATTAGAGTTTTCTGTATTGAAATATATATATATGCTGAAATGTAATATTTAATTTTAAAACCTCTTAATAGCAAGACATTTTTCAAATGAACAATCCTTCTATCAGAAAGTAACTTTTGGAATTTTCTTTTACTTTCCTTAAGCAAAGGAACTTAGTCTTCAACGAGGATACATAATTAGTTAGATAGTACACTCGGTATCGGACCACCTTTGAGGATATATAATAGTAAATAGTATGTTTGAAAAGAAATATATATATATTCCATGTCAGTGATAATAAAATTTCCGAAATGTTAATATAAAGTTGTTTTAAAGCAGATTTTACGCAGAATAAAAACATATTTAATTCATAATATAAGTCATAATAGGAACCAGACATAGATTTAAGTTCATTCTTTTATACTTATTTTGATCTCATATGAAAAGCATCAGTACAAAAGAAAAGAAAAATAATTATTTTTAAGTTTCTAATGAAAGTGATTAAAATATTACAATATTATGATAAAATATTTTAGTCTAAAATAATTTATTGCTTATGTGTAATAAAAACAATGTAGTAATAAAAACAATGTAGTGTTATAGTTGTTAATTATTAAATAAGGAATTTATAAAAGCTTTAATTTTATATTAACAATTTATGTTTCAAGTATGACACATGTTTTGTTTAGTATCTTTTGAAATTTCAGATTTCAAAAACTATTTAAAAAAAGCTTAATTATAGATTCTTTAAATTTGCAAAATATTTTATTTTTTTGTTTGTTTTTTATCATTATTTCTTTCATGCGAAATAATACTCAACTATTTCAGCGTAGATTACGAGGATTTTCTGAATATTAAAACTTAATCCTTTTTTAATGTGTTATTTTTAAGCAAAATAATGATATTCCTTGTGAAATATGCGGTATAATATTAAAGAAGAGCACTTTTAGTCCCTGCTGACTTTTCAAAACTTTCTAATTTAGGTTTTTTTTATTCAGTTTATTTTTTTTCTTTTAATATTTTAGATGCCTTAAATTTTGGAAGATTCGATTTATGTTATTTTTCGTATTAAATATTTTTTTTAAAAAATGTATAGATAATACTAAATAAATCATTATTTTGGTCAAAATATGTTCTTGTAAAATAAAAGTAAAATTGATAATAAAAAAAGTTTTCTGAAATTAATTAGCTTTTATGAAAATTATGAAGTTTCTCAATATTTAATTAAAATTAAGTATATATATATTTATATATATATATATATATATATATAATTGTTTAATTTTATAGTTTTAGAAGTTTAAAAATATAATATTTTTCAACTTTTTTTTTTTTTTTCAAAAGACACTAAATTCAATTTTATTAAATACAAAGAACCTAATCAAATGTCTTTTAGAGTAATCGAAACGATTCCCGAAACAAATTACCTTAATGTATGCCAATTAGTTTCGGAATAGAACTATTTTGTCCTAAACAGAAAATGCGACAGAAAATCAGAAGAAAAATCTTAACAATTTTGCTGTTTTTTATTCTTAACGAACGAATGCTTGATTTTATTTTAGAAAAAGGAAATTTCGACAGAGCATCTTGCAATTAATCAGATAGGTTAAAAAAATGAAAAAAAATATATATAAAACAGTATTAAGTTACAACCAAAAGTTTAAAAGCTTATATAAATCGATCAAGTTATTATCATCTTGTGGATACGAATTTAAATTAAATTTTACATTTAAGAGACAGACGTGAAATTTAAAGGATTTGCATGTATGTCGATCGCTAGAAAAATATTTTTTCTTTCCCTTTATATATTTATATATATATATATATCAAATAAAACGTACATTTAAAATTTTGAGCAAATAAAATATTAACAATTTAAACAATATTTTGTAAAATTTCCATTATAAAATTTGTAAAATTCAGTCTGTAGGACCTAGTTTCCTGAGAGTCTCAGGCTGAGACCCTTACAAAGTAATGCGTTTTTGCGGTGGTCAGGATAACTCACTATTTCCTTATCAGAAATTTTTAAAAATCTGGATTGACACCACACGACTTTCTGAACATTGAGCAATTAACGGTTTTGTAGAAAAAATATTATAGGAGATGTTAAAGAAACAAAAAAAAGAAAATTATAATGTTGTGTTTGAATAATTTTCTTTGTATAGTACATGATGTTTAATTTAAAGTTACTGAACTTTGAGCCCATAGATCATAATGATAAAGAATTCTTCGTTGTTTCCCTGTAAAAACATATAAAGGTCAGCTTCACCAAAATGCCTGTAGTTAGTACAATAGTGACTTATATTATTCATATAACTTTTCAGATCAATTAAATAAGACGTTTATCAGTTAAATAAGGCTCTCTCGCACTTTTAAAAATTCTGACTCATAGGCCGTAATGGTAAAGAATTATTATTTAAGCCCCTGTAAAAACACTGTAAGTGCTAACGTCACCAAAATCTATAGAGTTCGTGCAAGTGTGACCTATAACATGTGTATATTTTTTGGACAGTCTAATACGGTGTTTAGGCGTTATCGCGCTTTTACAAATATGGCCCCATAGGCCATAATGATAAAAAATGTTCTTCGTGTCCCTGTATATATATATATATATATATATATAAGTGCTAGATTCACCAAAATCAATAGGGTTCGTGCTAAGTTGATTTAAAATACACGTACCAACTTTCAGCCCATTCGAGCAAAGCGTTTAGACGCTAACGTGTTCACTCACACATACATACACACATAAATACACACACACACATACATATATCATAGTTAAAAAAGTGAAAACGTATAGAAACTTCAAAATCTTAAATTCGTATTTTTGACAGGCTTACAATACTTCCCTTACATATGTATGTTCGAAAAGTAAAAATAATAATGATAACAACAAAGAATTTAAAAAAAAAGAGAGAGATTTAAATTTTTGGCGGAATTGTATGAAAAACTTGTACAATTTTTGGTACAATTTGCACCATGGATAGCAACGTACTAAGTTGTACTTTATATCACACCGTCCTAGACTTAATTTTCGGCATAGTAAAGCTCGATCCTGCATGGCGATAGTTACTTCTGCTTGTTCAGCACTACCTTTGTCAGTAAGTTTCCTGATTTTTTTTTCCATTGAGACTTTTTGGAGTATTATAAAAAGCGCCCAACTAACTTGGTATTTTGTCGTTTAAACACACGAATAGTACAGAATTCAGATCGCTATTTCGCAGGACAAGTTGCGTCAAATTTACCAACCAATGCCAAGATGAGTAACTGAATACAAAACTCCAAACCCGTTAAGGTTGGCCGAGTCCAGGTAGATAGGGACTGTCCAAAAGTTTTTGAGTAACTGTTTGTATAAGGTTCAGATGTCGATCAACATGTTATTCACACCACATTCATAAGCCTTCTCTCAAGAAAAAAAAAACATTTTTTTTTTTTTTTTTTTTTTTTTCAATAGTAATCATTTGTTTCCCTTTGCACTTTTATCTTATGTACCGATTCTAGTCCCATTCGGATAACTTTTTCTTGGTCTTCCTTGGTGTTTCGTTATATATATATATATATCGTACAGACACACACGTATATATATATATATATATATATATATATATATATATATATATATTATAACACTTATGTAAAATTATAAAAAAAGAAGAAAAAAATGTCGATATAGAATGATCAAACGTTATGTAATAAGTAAACTGACTGAAAGTGATGAAAACAAAATGAAATTAAATGATTGAAATCGTGCTTATTCGTAATTTTTTCAATGAAATTGTATCAATAGAGCATGTATAAAGTATGGTTTTTAAAATTAAATTGTGCTAAGAGCAAAATTTTCTACTTAACTGATGAGAAAAATGTATTTACTCGTAGAACCCCAAAGCACCAGATTTTAGATATTTATTGATGGTAGACACGAATTTTTGTTACCTACGGTTTTGAATATTTCTTACCAAACTGTATGTCGTTTAATGGGTCTTGAATTTTTTTTTTCTTCCGTGCCTGAAAAAAAATAAATAAATAAAAAAAAAAAACCTTGCATATCACTAAAGCGAACACTGAATAAACTTGAAATATTTATTATTATTATTATTACTTTTTAACCGTACCTGTAAAAAAAAAAAAAAAAAAAAAAAAAAAAACTTGCGAAGTCTGAATAATTTAGACCACGGGACTGGAACTAATAATATTCCTCTGATATCCGGGAGAAAAATAAATAGATATTTTAATAAATAAATAATTAAGAAATACTTGATATTCTATACGAATCGTGGAAGAGGGACTTTAACGGGCTCAAGAAACGTTAACTCAATCGGATATGATGGTTAGATGATTTCCAACTTTAAACAACCAACGTTCAATAGTTATAAAGATAAAGAACTTTTATATATATCTATGAAAAAACCTATAAGCCCTACAATGATCAAAATGCATGACGCTGACTTATAACATACCTACCAAATATTAACTTCATTTAATATAGAGTACAGACGCTATCGCTTTTTAAGTGATTTGCATTTACATATTGGTAAAGGATCTTTCTTTGTGTCCCCGTAAAAGAACTACTTAAAGTTATACTTCAAATCATGCATCATTTATCAAAATTCCAAAAATCGTGCAACAGTGATCTAAAATACTTCAATTTTTACCTCAATCGAATATGGCGTTTAGATACTATCGTACTTTATATAATTTGAGTCTATAAAACTTACGCAATTATAAAAAAAAAATATTTGCACCGGTGCAATAGAATTATAAGCCCTGCATTAAAAATACTCATATATATATATATATATATATATATATATATATATATATATATATATATATATATATATATATATATATATATATATCATTGCTTTAATAAAAGAATGAGCACCATGGAAAAATATAACATATTACTTCTACTTTTTTTTAAACAGAAGTATGAGAATATTTACTTACATAACGTTCTATGGGTACTGAATATCTAAATTTCAATGTAACATTAATATATATATATATATATATATATTAGAACTTTGCTATAGAATAATCTTTATTAAAAATTTTGTACTTATATTTTGTATTTCTTTCACAGGGAAACAAATGAATTGGGTTACATTAGGATTTGCTATAAAAATGTAGTAATATGTGGAAAAATACTCAAAAACCCTGTTGTAATTTACATATTTGTTTATTTATTAATAATGTTTTTTATTTTTTTTCTCCAAGATAATTAGATGCTTGCTAAGTATTAAATGCTCAGAATGCTGATTGGCATTGCTCCAGATTTAAATACTTTTTCACAATACTATAAATATTTTTAATCGATTCTAAATTTTTGTACAGAGTACTATTAATTTTTATTCTATAAAACTTCAGAAAATACCGATTTCTATAGAAATAAACTAACGTTGTCGATGTAAATAGTGACTCAGAATGGCAAGGCGGATAAAGCCCGGCTAATTGTATTATATTTTTCTAATTTTTAAACACAATGTATTATATAAAAAGTATTATTTTTTAAATAATAGAAATTTTATTACTTTTTAAAGGTAATATTATATATATATATATATATATATATATATATATATATATATATTATCAAATTTATTTTAAACATACCTTTCAAATGTATAGTCATTGTGAGTAAAATATAAATAAGTTTTATTTATTGAGATTTCCTATATATACATGTTAAATAAAAAAGCATAAGATAATTAAAGTATACATATATAAAATAATTACTTGATATAAAAAATATTTTTTTTAAATAATAAAAAAAGTCAAGTCCTTTAATGACTTAACTTTGCATACTAATTTCTGTTGACTCAAAAATGAACACAAATTTCGTTAACGCTGTAATATGCGTATTTACAAAGTAAAAGTTTATAGTTTATTAAAAATAAATTAATAAATAAATAAATAAATAAATGATATTGACAGTTTTTGTAGAACAAGCAATTTAGTCAATATCATATTTATTGAGCTAACTGAGGTCTTTTATCAAGGAGACATCGTAATAAATATCGATTAAAATATTGATAAACAATTCCTTAAGTGCTCCATATAACTGTCTTTAAATATAATCAATAACCATAAACAAACATTACTTTTTTTTTTTTTTTTTCATTTTACGGAAAATACAAAAACGTCTTATCTCCGAAACATTCCTTGAGATATTTACTTTATCATTTTTCTTGAAATATAAAAGAATTTAAAAGTGTGTGGTTTTGACATGTCATTAAAAAATGTTTCAGTGGCGTTTGCTTTCAAATATAAAGAAATAAATTTGGCTTTAAATCTTTTTTCCCGAAGGTAAAGGCAATATTTTTATTATCTCCTCTAACATGTCCAAATAAAGAAAAGACAATCAATATATATATATATATATATATATATATATGTATGTATGTATAATAACTTTTAAAACGAATATGTATATAATGTAGAATAAGTTGTGTTTTTAAATTTATATACGATATTCAAAATTATAATCGCATTTAGCTTTAAATTTTAAGATTATCTTCTGCATTAATTATTAGATATAATAAAGTAACACTAAAGATACCTTAGTAAATTGTGGTAAATTGTGGCTCTAGTATACACAGCTCCGTGTCATATTTATAAATTATATTTGTCTTTGCTGGCGAGTTTTAGAAACCATTATTAGAATTCTAGATCGTTTTCCTATGTCATACTGGTCAAAATTATTTAAATATCTCTGTAATTATGCGGCACCACACTAGGTAAATTATAGTACAAATAAACTTTGTTTGTTACCTAGTTTAAAGAAATCAAACAAGAATTCCTTGCTATACGGATTTTTCATATTATTCGTAATATTATTTTACCAACAGAAACACACGGTCTAGAATCTTGATCAGTTCATCTATACAATATTTTTGTTTACCTTACATGCGTAACTCAGAAATCTATATTTCTAATTTTAGGATTAAAAAAAAAAAAAAAAAGTCTACTTATTCTACATATGACGCCGCTATATTTTTTATTAGAACGTTAGATCTCTTTTCTTAGAAAATTATGAAATTGAAATTTCTTTACTAGAAATTCATTCATAATGTATTATCCTTCTCTCTATCATTGGTTTCAAAAATTTACATCTGCGGTGACAAAGTCTTCTGTGACTAAGATCTAGAAACTAAATCGTAGTTCTAGTAAAAAATAGTTCCATGTCTGCCTTAGAAATTCCAGTTTACTTTGCTAACGAGTTCTTAAAATCACTATTGGAATTCTAGAGCATTCCCGTATATTACCGTGGCCATTCTCATTAAAAATCTCTGAAAATAAATGTGAACACAAGAGTTGAATTTTAGCAACTATAAATGAGCTTATAAACCAATTCTAGAAAATCAAGCGAGAATTTATTGTAATATTTATAGTAGTCATAATATTTATAGTACTGCTAATAATGTTTCACCGACTAGAAAAATATAGACTAAATCTCGGTAAGTTAGCTTGCATGGTTTATTTGTTTACTTTATACACATAACTCGAATATCTGTATATCTAGTTTAAACATTAGGAATATAAGAGTACTTCGTTATTCTAACTGAAGCGAAATATATGTATATATATATATATATTATTTTTTTCTGAGTGTATCAAAGATCTCTTTTCTTACGACAATGGAAAATGTACCTACCTTAACTAGGAAATCACTCATAGTGTGTTACTCGTCTCTCTACCATTGAATTTTGAAATTTTATCGTGACAATCAAAGATACCCTACTAGCAGAGTGTGCACTGACAAAACATTCTGTAACTGATATCTAGAATCTAAATTGTAGCTATAGAAAAAATAATTTCATGCCATCCTTATAAATTCTAGTCCCTTTCGAAAGCGAGTTTTAGAAACCCCTTTTAGAATTCTAGAGCATTTGCCTATATTCTCGAGAGCAAAGTTATTTAAAAATCTCTGCAAATAAATACGGTTACATGAGGCGGGTTTCAGCAACTATAATCTCGGTTTATTACCCATTTCTAGAAAATCAAGCGAGAATTTCTCGCATTGCAAAACATTTAGAATATTCAGAGTATTCAGAATAATGTTTCACCATCTAGAAATGTGTAGACTAGAAATTCTCGATCATTTCGACTTTTTAAATTATTGACGTGTCTTATGCGCATAGTTCGGAAATCTATATATCTATATAAGGGATTTAGAAAATAATCACTTATTCATTCTAGATGAAGGAGGCATGTTTTTCTTTTTTCTAAGTGTGGAGCTCATAGTCGGAGATTTTCATGTTTAATAGACTAGCCACTCAAAGACCATCGTGTAGAATAAGGACGACTGCCTCACGTAAATTGAATCTGTTGTTCATCGAGAAAAATTATATCGTTTTCATCTAAAACGAATAAGTATTTATCTTTTAAATCATTAATCTACTAATGAATATAGATTTCTGTATTATGATAATAAATATATAAACTGTATACACGAAATGATCGAGAATTTATATGCTTTAGACAGTAAAAGGATATTATGGATATCATGAATATTTCGAATCATTGGTATTGAGAAAAATTATTGCTTGATTTCATAGAATTACGTTTAAAAACTGGATTTTAGTTATTAGAACCTGCCTATCGTGTTCATATTTATTTTTTTAGTGTTTTTTTTTTTTTTTTTTTTTTTTTTTAATGGAATTGACCACGATAGCATAGAAAAAAATGCTCTAGAATTCTAATAGGGATTTGCAGAAATTGCTGCCAAAGGAAACTAGAATTTATACGAATGATCTAAACTATTTTTACTAGGGCCATGATTTAGCTTCTACAGTCGACAGCAAAAGTATCCGAGCACTAGCCATTAATTCCGTACGCTTAATACTGTTTTGTTAAATAAATCCTTGTCGAATAATGTTTTTAGGCTGACTAAGAACATGGCTTAAAGAGGATTTATTTAACAAAGATAAATTAAGTGTATTTCTTTTAGACAGGGATTATTAGTATTGTTCGGATACTTTTGATGTCAGCGACAGAATTATTTTATTCAGTATGCTTCCACTGTACTTCACGTAAAAATTATTGACAATCCGTAGGATATATTCTCTTAGTGGGATTTAGTATTGTGATATAACATGCCTACAGGCCACCCAGGGATATTAATCCTAAATTGCCTACTGTGTAGCTCTGGAGAGACATTAAAAAGTCTCAACTTCTAAACTAAGTAAAATTTCGTTTGCGTAAAATAGTTATATATAATAATAAAAGAAAATATTTGGTTTGCAATTCACAAATTATCCCGGAATAGTAGCTTTGAAAGCTTTCTGTTAATCCAAATTTTGTGTTCTACACATTTTAATGATTGATTGATATGCTAGGCAACTTTGTAAATAAACTAGTTGGCATAGGTGGACTCTGCTCAGTTCCCCATCATATTTATGTTCTCAGAAATGTGTACTGCGAGACATATTATAATCATGTTAACAGAAATGAATTTGACCAAAGTTTGATACAGTGACAGAATGAAATCCCCGCCTAATAGGCTATCCACCGTTCACTTCGATATATTTATCTTATTCTAATCTATTAATTTATTTCATCGGGTCGATTCCGTTGTTCAGTTTTCATGCTACTATTACCAATGCAATAATCCTCAAAATTCATATTTATATGAAAAATTTACAATTTCGCTATGTTGATAAAATCGTAAATTACGAATAATTTACGACATTTTCCTATCAGAATATGTGTATTCAATTATGTGCAAATAAATATCATAAACGTAATTTTGAAGTTGTCTAATGTAATTAGGATTCTCAAAATGGAAGTTTATGCTCAATTTTGCCTTATTCTGACATGTTAAGTAAATCGTAAATTCCAAATAACTTACGAATTTTTTTAACTGGAAAAATCATAGTCTATGATATTCATGCCAGTATCCTAAATAACATTTCGAAAGTGGTTTGACATCTTTACGATGACAATATCCCTCAAGATTGACGTTTATGTGAAATTTTGCTCTATTCAGCCAAGTTAAGAAATTCGTAAATTTCCAATAACTTACGAAATCTTTATATTGGAAAATTCATAGTCATTAATATTCATGCCAGTGTCCTATATAATATTTCAAAAGTAGTCTGACATCTTTACGATGAAAATAGCTCTCAAAATTGACGTTTATGTGAAATTTTGCCCTAAACTGCCATGTTAAGAAATTCGTAAATTTCCAATAACTTGCGAAATTTCCAAAGTAGCATATTTATAGTTACTGATGTTCCTTCCGGCATCAAAACTGATATTTTAAAGCTGGTGTAACATTTGTACAGTAAAAAGTTTCCGTTAAATGCACGTTTAAGTGAATTTTTGTCCTATTTTCCCATGTTAAGAAAATCGTAAATTTCTAATTACTTAGGAAGTCTTTAAATTCGAATGTTGCAAATGAATAGGGTTCTTGCCAGTATCTAAAGTAATATTTTAAAACTGATCTGACCTCTCTGCGATCATTTGTTCGTGAGATATCGTGTTAACAGACTAACAAACTAACGGACTGACACACTAACAGACACCCTACAGACAGACACCATAGAAATTTTGTCATTTCCGGATTCCTCACACCTAAAAACGTGTAGAAAAGTAAAAAAACCGAGGTCGAAAATTTTCACGATTACCTAAGTACCCCATACCTATAGTATGATGGGGAACTAATAATAGCGAAGGTATTTAAAATCATACTTTCTACATGAGGCAGGATTTAATGTTAAAGATTTGAAAAAAAAAAAAAAAAAAGTATATATATATATATCAGGTTGCGAGATTTAAAACAGTCTCTAAACATATCAAAACGTGTAAATCAAGCCCCCCCCCCCAAAAAAAAAAAAAAAAAAAAAAAAAAAAAAAAAAACAGTGTCAATGTTTTTTTAAGAATCCAATGCTTCCTTCTATTGAACGTAGAAATTGGTAAAAATCTTGTTAAACTTTTGGGTGCGTTGCGGCACCCATGTCTGACTGTCTAATTCTCTATTTATATGAGTTAAAAACCCTCAGGGGATTCTTTTAGCATTTTTTATATTATGAACTTCAGAATTACAGTTTTAATTACTGAAATATAAAAAAAATAAATAGTCTTCGGGCAAATCGTGAATATTAAATTACCAAAAGGATTATTGCAATATTTTAATATTCCAAAATCATTAAAAAAAAATATTTATTAATCGAATGGTTTTAAAGAAATTCTTTTTTGATTTCTTGAGTTATTTTATAAGCATTATTATTAAATTTTATAAGTAATTTTACTTTTATATATTATTCATTCCTATTTGTTGCTTCATAAAAAATAAAAAATAAAATACATAAATTTGGAAAAAAAAATAATAATAAGAAGAAATAATTTAAAATTCAAAAATTACGTATAATAGTCTAAAACAAAAGTGCAATACAGGTGTATACAATGACATAGGTGAATATAATAAGGTTCTTTAAGAGCAATCTAAAGAAAAAGGTTTATACGTTGTATTTGCAAGTATTTAAATTACAAGATATTCTAATTATTTTATCATTAGAGTAATGATGTGAATATTATTTTATTTATCATAATAATATTATTTTATTCAATACAAATGCAATTAATCTTTAACCACAATTCAAAATATTTCTTATATTTCAGTGAAATCTTTCTGGGAAAGTGAAATATATACAAGGTAAATTAATTAAAAAACAGAAAAAGTTTCAGATCATTTCCGATTTAGACAACAGGGCATTGCAGCTTTTCATTTCTTTTTGAAAACGATATTTCTTCACGTCGTTCAGTGCTAAAATTCACATTTCAGCACTTCCTGCGTGTTTTGTCAAATATAATTTGGAAAGAGTTCTGTACGGATATTACACAATCGGATAATTTTCAAAAGAATTTTGTTATAAATTCTAATACATAAAAGAGGAATAGTACAGTAATTTTAAATATAAAAGATTTTACGAATTTAGGAAATGTAAAACCTGTAACAAATTTTATGCCATGTTACAAAGAAAAGTTATGAACTCGAATTTACAATTTGTTTTTATTAAAAAGAACTATACATTGAAATATAAAGTTAATCACATAATTCGAACAACTTGAACATACGTTTAACAGTTTCTCAAAAATGACAGTTTTTAAATAAAAAATAATAATTAAACATTTTAAATGTAATGGTTTAAATTTGAATCATGTTTATGTGATCATTACAATGAAAATATTCATTCTTTGGAAGGAGATAATATATTGTTTTTAAATACTAAACTGTGCAGTTTTAAATTTAAAAAGTTAAAAAAGTTAAATTACAACATAATTTTCAATACCTCTCTGAAGCTTTCTCACCTAATTTAATTATTGACGTCAAAGTTTCCCTTTTATTACAATTAATTTTTTTTATCTCATTGCCATCTACGAATATCTCAGATAAATTCAGTACAGTCAAGCATCGATAACGTGGCATCGGCAGGAATGAAACGTTGCCAGATTACACATTTTTCCGGATTACAGATGTTCCTAAAATGTATCTAAATCGTCCATCAAGCACAACAGTTAAATAATAATTTCTTTCTTAAAAAATAATATTTAAAAATGTTTATTAGCCTAATATATACCCTATCAAAAACGTATATAGATAAAATAAATGTTTAGAATAAATTAAATTTGTAACTGAGAGACAAAATTTTGTTGTTCTTTTTCAGAATTTTGTCGTCAACCTGATTAATCCACAAAAAAATTAACGATAATTCCAATATCAGTAAAATTAAATGAAAATCCAAAAACTTTACTCACGATCGATAAAAGTTTGTTAGTATGCTGTTTCATGATCATATGCGAGTAAACCTTTGAGCACTACGATTTTCTAAAAAAAAAAAAAAAAAAAAAAAAAAAAAAAGCAAATTAGAAAGATCAGTCCTAGATATTACAGGAATTAACGGAATATAGGTTTCTTGATTATCGATGCTTCTCTGTATTTTGCCAATTGTGTTTCTGAAATAGCTGTAACTATATTTTTTATGGTAAATTAGAATATGTCGTTTAAATACATGCAGAATTTTTAATGGTTTACTGTTTTACTGTTTTACTTATGGTGGCTTAATAATAAAATTTAAAGAGAGAAATTAAATTACTTTCATTGAAATTTATTTAGACATTTCAATGAAAATAAAGTAACAACTTTAAATTTTAAACTGACCTTTTAAGCAAATAAATCAGTCTATTCTTCATCTGAGTGCTTTAATTACATTTATACGAAATATAATTTATACTTATTTTAAATGAATAGAAATTGCTGATTAAAAATATAAGCAATTCATACAAGAACGTCTATATTATTACAACCTTTGGTTATAATCCTAACATAATTAAATACCCAAATATAAGTTTGTCAGGAGAATAGTACAGTTTTATTGTTAGATACCACTAATTTTGAAACTATTTATGTACAACATTTCTCGTTTCGCTATGAAGTCATTGTATTATTATAAAAATATCAGTGTACAAAAAAAAGTATCGTATTGGAAACCCTGAAATAAATATAAGTATTTTGAAACATAAAACGATTTAATCAAATGAAAATAAAAATAATAAGAAGAAGAAACCAATATTAAAAGTCAGGTATATGAGCTATTGAGCTACAGTGCACTGAAATTGAAACATAAACTTTAATGGCTTAACTATTTTTAATCACCAAATCTTCTTATAAAATTTAATATTTGTGTATATTTTTTTTTAGGTTCCGGAGGTCTCTGCATATGATCATTAAATTAAAGGTAACAATTATGTAACATTGGTTATGCTAATTGAATGTGAATACTGTTTAATAGAGAAGATTCATATACAACAAAAGTTTTTCTTGGACTATGCTACAATAGTAAATTCACTCTTCTCGATTTACTTTATTTTATTATCATACGTCTATTCATGAAATATAAATGATTTTTTCTTAGTAGAAAGATAATTTGAAAACTTTTACAGAAAATATGCTTTTTAAATTTCTACGTTTTTAGTGGTGGGTTTCAGTAACTCTTTGATCTTAGTATTAGCTTTCAAATATTTCTATTTTTAAATATTTCACCTAATGTTAAAAAAAGTTGGTAGGTAAAAGGTTGGAGATTATGGCCAAAAAATAATTACGTCCAAGACCATATCTTTGATTAGAGTGCACATACTTAGTCGAAGGAAGTAACAAACATAAAAATTACTTGACGATTGATTTTTAGTTTACACAAATGAAGGTCACTTGCCACCCACCTAAACCCACTTTAGGACATGGAGAGTGAAAAATTTCGCTTTGTCATAGAATTTCGGAGGTATATGGTCGTTTCACTCGTCACGTTACCGATAAAAATCATTCTCAATCTTGGATTTAAAAAGGAACTTTAGAATTGAATGAGCTCTCTAATCAAATATATGCTATTGGGTTTACGTGAATGATCTAGAATATAGGGAAGTCTTCCATGATTGATCTATCCGTTCATATATTTTACCATGTTTTTATTAACTTCGATTCTTGTTTTTTGTTTGTATGTATGTTTGTTTGTTTGTTTGTTTGTCCAGTACAAATCTTGCAATCGATTTTTAACTAACTTCCCGAGTAGCTAGATATTTGAAATTTTCAGGACAGCTCACAGCATGGTGACAACAGATTTTTCTAATAATTTTAGTCAACTATTTCAGGTCCCACTGCCTTCGGCAGCACTTATATGATTCGACAGAAAAATTATTTAACTAACTTCCCGACTAGCTAGATATTTGAAATTTTCAGAATAGTTCAGAACACGTTGAAAATGCATTTTTTAAATACCTTTAGCCAACTGTTTCGGGATCATACTGTCTTCGGCAGCGGTATCAGTACAAAGCTTGCAATCGATTTTTCACTAACTTTCCGACTAGCTAGACATTTGAAACTTTCAGGACAGCTCACAACACGGTGACAATATATTTATCTAGTAATTGTAGTCAACTATTTTAGGTCCCGCTGCCTTCGGTAGCGCTTAAATGGTTCAACAGAAAATTTATTTAACTAACTTCCCGACTAGCTAGACATTTGAAACTTTCAGAATATTTCAGAACACGGTGAAAAAGCATTTTTTAATACCTTTAGTCAACTTTTTCGGGTTCCTGCTGCCTTCGGCAGCGTTACCAGTACAAAGCTTGCAATCCATTTTTCACTAACTTTCCGAGTAGCTAGACATTTGAAACTTTCAGGACAGCTCACAACACGGTGACAATATATTTATCTAATAATTTTAGTCAACTATTTCAGGTCCCGCTGCCTTCGGCAGCGCTTATATGGTTCAACAGAAAATTTATTTAACTAACTTCCCGACTAGCTACACATTTGAAACTTACAGAATATTTCAGAACACGGTGAAAACGCATTTTTTAATACCCCTAGTCAACTGTTTCGAGTTCCTGCTGCCTTCGGCAGCGTTACCAGTACAGAATTTGCAATCGATTTTTCACTAACTTCCCGACTAGCTAGATATTTGAAACTTTAAGGATAGCTCAATACTTTTTTAAATACTTTTAGCCAACTGCTTCAGGTCCCTACTGCCTTCGGCAGCGTTTATATGATTCATCAGAAATTTTATTTAACTAACTTCCCGACTGGCGAGACATTTGAAACTTTCAGAATAGTTCAGAACATGGTGAAAATGCATTTTTTAAATACCTTTATAATAACTGTTTAAAAACTGTATTAAAAACTGTATATTAACTGTTTTAAATAACTGTTTCTGGTTCCTGTTGCCTTCGGCAGCGTTACCAGTACAAAGCTTGCAATCAATTTTTCTCTAGCTTCCCGACTAGCTAGATATTTGAAACATTCAGGATAGCCCAGAATACGGTGACAATACATTTTTTAAAAATATTTTATACAACTGTTTCAGGTCTCTACTGTATTCGCAGCGTTTATATGATTCAACAGAAAATTTATTTAACTAACTTCCCGTGTAGCTAGACATTTGAAATTTTCAGAATAGTTCAGAATACGGTGCAAAAGCTTTTTAAAAATATTTTTAACCAATTGCTTTTGGACCCTGCTGCCTTCGGCAGTGTTACCAATACAAAGCTTGCAATCAACTTTTAACTAACTTCCTGGCTAGATAGCCATTTGAAACTTTTATAATAGCTTAAAACACGATAGCAAGGATATTTTTTAAATACTTTTATCCAATTGTTCGAGTTCCCGCTGCTTTCAGTAGCGTTTATATAATTCAACAGAATATTTAAAAACATGGTATGTAAAAGTTCTTTTTATCTTTTATCCATTTTTTTTTTTTTTTTTTTTTAATAAGAGGTCAATTTCAGTTAATTGAAACGCAAGGAAATCTCAAAACGTGTAAATTCATCGAAAACCGGAAATCTTTTTTTTTTTTTTTTCCTTATCGTCAATTTTATTCTTATGCATGGAGAAGCTAGTAAATCTACTTTTATAAAAATTAGTAGTCAATTTTAGTTCATTGAAACGCAAGGAAATCTCAAAATTTGTAAATTCAATGAAAAGTGGAAATCAGTTTTTTTTTTCAAATTATACACTTTCATCTTAGATATGCAGAAGATATACGCAAGCAAAGTGTGACGTCACGTCCGTGTACTGATTGTTTGCTTGTCATTAGAATGTTCCATATGCATAACATATGATCTGCATACTGTGATTTTTTGATAGTTATTAAAAATATTTCTGAAGCCTTCGTGTAAAAAATTACTATTTTTAAATATATTAACTTTTATAGAATATCGGCTTGTAACAGAAATATTTCTCTCCTTGTGTAGTATCAATTTGCATTCCATGAGACTTTTTCACAATATTAAAATGAACTTAATATATTTTAATATGGTTCATTAGATTTTTAGATAAATAAAGAGAAAAGAAAATGCTGGTAAATTATAATGTTCAAATTATTTGAAAATCATTTAAAATTAAACTCATTTAACTACTACTTCAATCTAAAATCATCTATGATCGATGGAATACAAAGATACCACCCAGATAATTTGCACACGATTGAAAAAGTGGGTTTTCCTATTTCTTTTATTCAATTTTAATAGCTGTAAAATGTACAGTAGCATCATAAATTATCAGCCCAAACAATTTACAAAAGAATTGTAGACTTCAGCATAAAACCCTGGTATCTGATTTTTCAGTCCTTTTTCTGTGTGTTTACATGATATTCTTAATTTATTTATTCTCATTTATGCTATAGTGCATGTAACATTCTACTTTATATTTTATATAAATTTATTGTCTCACATACTATAAGTTTTTCCATGCCATATGCCTTTTTTTTATTCTATGACTAATTTTAACATTATTATTTTATTCTTCTGTGGGGAGATACGTATAAAAGATTTAAGAATATGCTGAATTTGACATTAGATTTCAATCATTTCTAGATGTTTTAAAGGACATTTTTTTATGAATCGTTGCATTATACTTCTATCACAAAAAATTACAAGGCGTTTATTTCTTCATAAAATTGACTGCTTTTACTGGTCTGTGAAGAAAAATATCGTAAAAATTAATTTTAATACATTGTTACTTTCTACTATATTTATATGAAGAAATGAATGCACATTTTTGTGTTTCCGGCAAATAAGAATAACAAAATTTGCTTAAAACATATTGATAATGTGTGATAACAATCATAATATAAAATAGAATTGGAAACTAATTCGCGTAAAGCATTAAAAAAAAAAAAAAAAAAAAAAAAAAGGATTAAAGAAATAAATAAAATAAATAAAATATAAAATAAAATAAAATTCAGATTTTTTTAAAATAGTTTTAGATAAATTTTAATATGCTTAATATTGATGCATTTCAATGGATATGTATTCATACATTCCTAACTATAAGACAATAATTTAAAAGAGCAATTTCAGATATCCACCTTCCGCTTAAAAACAAAATATATATATATATATTTTTTTTTTTTTTTTTTTTTTTTTTTTAATGGTTATATAATGCCACTTATTAAAACTTTTTTCTAAGAGAAAGTAAATACAATTTGTCGAATGTACAGAAACTAATCAAATGTGGAAACAACCTAAATGATGCGAGTATCAAATTACGTAAATATATGCCAATTAGTTTGAGCATGGAACTACTTTATTCACAACAAAGAAAGTGGAAGACAATTGGAAATCAAATCTAAATAATTTTGAAATTACTCTTTTTTGCTAACGAACTGTAGCTTCATTTATTTTACAAATAAAGCATTACGCTTGATATTCTTTTATTGAAGCCAATTGTTAAAAAAAAAAAAAAAAAAAAAAAAAAAATATATATATATATATATAACACAATACTAAATTACACACAAAATAAAATAACTTAAATGTGGTACATAAGTGAACAAAAATAAAATAAAAATAAACAAATGTTGAAATTTTTAGACTTTACTATTGGGGAAAACAAATAATATATGAAGCAATAGTTTATTAAAATAATCATGGACATAAGTATTTTAAATACATTTTCATATTCTTCATACAGAATTAAAAAAGAAAAAAATAATAATAATATTTAGAATATATATAAGAGTGACAAAAATACAAAAAAAAAAAATTCGTCTAATATTAAGCATTATTTTTAATTTGCAACGCGTTTAAATATACATTTTACAGAAATGCAATATATATGTAAATATACATGCATGTGCAATTGTAAGTATATACAAAATATACATAAATGTGTTCCAAAACTAAATATTTTTCTTTCTAAAATTTTTAAAACGGAGAAGTATTTAAATCCACATTCTTGTTTTTTAACTTTTTTTCAAAACTGTTCGGAGTATAAATAGTAATTAATATTAGCTGCAAGAAAAAAAATTTAAGACATCTCGAATACAAAAAATGATTTTAAAATAAAAA